>CM047877.1:3177616-3363771 GCA_026212405.1 Petrea volubilis | reverse complement strand
ACAACCCTCAATCAAGGAGTAAAGGGGTCCAAGTCTTTGGGTTCTTCGACAAACGTTTGTATCAGATCGCTAAATAGAAGTTTATGGTTTATTGTTTGGTAATTTCTTTATATTTAATAATTAATGATAATTTCCACCATTATACAAAGATAAATTTTATATGAATAAGTTTGGAAATCAACTATAAACAAGAGTTTCTTTTCTCATTTTCATTTTTATAGAAGCAAGAGTTACAATAAAATATTGAATGCAATTTTTTTCATTTAAATGCAAAACTAAATTAAATGAATATAAATACCATTTATGGTCGGAAAACCAACCAAAGTTATTGATAGAAGTTGTGAGCTTTAAACTTTATTGATAGAATTGCTTATTCAAAACTAATGATCAATATATTGAGTTGTCTTTAACCTCGTGATATATCTAAATGATCAATTATCCAGGCAAAAATTTAAAAAGTATTTTATTATTCTTTTTTCTACTAAGCAATTGTTTATTTAAAAATCGGGATTAAATCGAAGTTTGACTGGAAGTGCTTTCTTCTCAATTTGCTAAAAGCAATAGTTTGTTTAACGATTAAATTTCACAGAACAAATCCAAATGCCTTTCCCTTTTGTAGAAGGAAATTACAAATTTGTATGTTATATATGTACAAGTCTTACGAAAACGAGAGATATAGTGTGTGTGTGTGTGTGTGAGAGAGAGGGAGAGGGAGAGGGAGAGAGAGAGAGAAACGGCTGCCAATGGCCCATGCACTGACGGTGGGGAGTGATAAAAGGGAAAATTATTTTATGAATTGTGTGTATATACTCTACAATTTAAATTTAATTATATATTATATATTAATTTTTTTAAAAAATATATATAATATATGATTAAATATAAATTTTAAAGTGCATGAACGAGACCATACTTTCGATCCATAGAAGGGCGGCAATGACCTGCTAAAGTTAACAAAGCTCCTCTCAACCAACTCCTTATTCATCGCCGCTTAAATATACGTGTGCTTCTTTCATTGGTTCACCGTCATATCAATTCATTTGGCTCTTAATTGAAGATGAACAAATGATACTCAGTTTTTTTTTTGGAATAAAATCAGATATAATTCTAAAATCCTTTTTTAATTTTAATTTTCAATTTTATAAGCTCGTTAAAATAAAGATAATTTTGTAAATTTTTTTTTATCAAATTTAGTCATTTTTAATGACAGATATTAAAAATTAATGAAGAGGTGCACACGTGCCATTAGTTACCTATGAGGAGCACGTGACTAACGTAAGAAGCAGGTGTGCCTTGTCATTGGTATTTAACATCTGTCACTGAAAATGATCAAATTTGATGAAAATTTTGAAAAATTATCATTATTTTGATAAATCCGTAAAATTAAGGACCAAAATTATAAAATACCATAAATTTTTGAATCATATCTAATTTTATTCCTTTTTTTTTGGGTTTTCAACTTCAAATTTGGTCACACTCATACATCAAAATATCCAGATTTTGCTATAATATTGTACAAATTGAAAATTGTCCTTTCATTAGAAAGCAAATGAAATAAAAAAAAAATGCTATCAGTTCGATCCCTGTAACTTAAGTGTAATGTTCAAATCTAGTGCATACAATATTTTTTTCTTTCAATAACAACAACAAAATAATAATAAATAGTGCATAACAAGAACAACAACAATAATAATAATGATGATAAAAAAAAATGAGAAATGTGAGAAAGTATACTACGTTTAAGCTCAATTCCAGACATTTCTTTTCTTTTTTTTTTTTCCTTACAAAAGCATATTCACATACATTTTCATTTATGTTTTGGTGACTGAACAACTGTTTAAATTTTCATTGTCAATTTTTTTTGGAGAAATACTAAGAATTTGGGCATAATTCAACTTTAAAAATTAGTTCATTGAGTGATTATTGTCATAGTTATTATTGAATAAATTATATTTTGATATTTAGTTGATGTAAAATAGTTAACGATTTGTTCTTTTTAAAATTTTGCATTCAAATTGATGTTTTGTTTTGTTTTTTTCCCCTGCAGCCACCGTAATTATGAAAGAGGGAAAAAAAAAAAAAACAAGAAAACAAGAAAGAGCAGCGCGTAAAAGAGCCGTTGGTGACGTGGGTGGCCAAAACTTGATCACATGGGGGCACGGGGCCCAGGCCAGTCTGTATAATCGCCACATTTTTGTTCGCTCTTGCATGGTCCCACCCAAATGTCCAACCTTCTTTCTCCTATTTTCTTCCTATTTATAACGCTCATTCTTTCACTCTCATCTTCGCTATACACACACCGACCCCCTACTCTCTCTCACTTCACCCCGTTAGCACAATTTTCTCTCTCTACGTTAGCCATGGAGCGCCGAACCGGTTTTCTACTCGCATTGATCTGCCTTGTGGTGGCCACCGTAGGCGGCCAGTCCCCCGCTGCTGCACCGGCTAAATCTCCGGCCGCCGCCCACGTTTCCACCCCACCGGCCGCCTCACCGGCTAAATCTCCGGCCGCGGCCCACGTTTCCACCCCACCCGCCGCTTCACCTTCTACAGCGACTGCACCGACTAGGCCTAAATCTCCGGCTCCAGTAGCGGCTCCCGTCTCGACTCCTCCCGCAGCGGCTCCTGTCTCGACTCCTCCCGCAGCGGCTCCCGTCTCGACTCCTCCCGCAGCGGCTCCAGTCTCGACTCCTCCAGCTGCGGCTCCAGTCTCGACTCCTCCAGCTTCGGCTCCAGCCAGTTCTCCACCGGTTGCGGCGCCTGTGAGCTCCCCTCCGGCTCCCGAGCCAGTGAGCTCACCACCGAAAGCCGCCGCCCCCGTTCAGTCCCCACCATCTCCAGCTCCCGAAGCCGCGACTCCACCAGCCGAGTCATCACCTCCAGCTCCGGCTTCGGCTCCGCCTACTGAGGCACCAGCTAAGGCGCCAACATCAAGCAAGAAGAAGGGGAAGAAGCAAGCAGCTCCGGCTCCGGCTCCAGGCCTGCTCGGCCCGCCCGCACCACCAGCCGAAGCTCCTGGGCCCAGCGCCGACTCCATTTCCCCCAGCCCCACGTCGCTCAACGATGAGGTGCGTATTTTTTCTTATATATACTTGGTGTATTCTAACTTGCCCTTGATGAGTAATGTACTTCCAGATCTGGAAGTTTCTGAAAAGATCTTATCATTTCCTGTTAAATTTAAGCTTGATCCATAGATTTACTGCTCGAGGCAAAAACAAAAATACTTTTAAAAGAAAATGAGTAATTAGCCGGGCATTATTTTCCAGATCCCTGAATCTCAACCGTGATTTTGTGTTTCGTGTACGGCTGGCACATTGTGTTTTTGGTCGCGTCTTCTTAACGCGAGCCGTGTCGGTGCATTATAGCATAGCGCGATGACACTCACACCGTCTTTATTAAACCGTGCTTTTCGTATGATCATTGATAGCTTGTGCATTTTGTCAACATTATGGTGCAACTCGAGCTTCGTTTTAGGTTGACATGGCTGACAAGCATAATAGCATGCATGGTTCCGGTGACATGGTACACATCGGGCGTACAATAGCAATCTAGGGTAGATTGTGAACTGTAGGGATCTAGTGTTGTTGTGGTAGTGTATAAATTATACTAAATTTTTTGGCTCATTATCCGAGGCTGCACAGTGATTAGATCAAATCAGTCGGATGTTATTTTATTATATTTTTAATCGTTGGATTTAAATATAATAATATTTAAAAAATATTAAAAATTAAAATGTCGACAACATTATATTTAATTTATCTGTTAAATATACTATTTATGAACCACGTTTTAGATAATTTATTGTATTATGCACTTCATCTCTTGCTTAATTTTATAAATGGATTCTAAGTGTAATAAATTCAAATTTAAATATGTGTGGAAGAAATATTTTTATAACACCTGACGATGTCTTCTACTGAAATGCATGTATTGAAAATATACTTAGTAAGAGTTGGGACAAGTTGATGAAATTTGTGTTGACGCGTTTTTGCAGAGTGGGGCCGAGAAATTGATGAGCGCGAACAAGCTGCTGGCGGTGGGAGTAGGGGCCGTGTTTGCCTGCCTCTTCTTATTCTAGAGAGAGAGAGAGAGAGAGACCAATAACCAATTATTTATTTCTTCTCTTTGTTTCTTATTTTTTTGGCAAATCCATCGTCCCCCCTCCCGGTGCATCATTTGAATTCCATTGTTCAACATATATTTTCTTCTTCGTCCTGTGCATATATGTATGTTTATTCATCAGATTTCAGTGGGATTTGCCACTTTTTGGGCTGTCATGGATTGTTATTCTTTGTTTGGCGGAGTGAAAATATATTTATTCTTACTGCTTTTGATCGATTACATTTCCCCCTCCTATATACAGTAATTCTATTGATATTACTTCTGTTTTCTCAGTGCCTTTTCTTTTTTTACTTTTTTTTTTTTCATAAGTTTATTATATCTAATACCCAAATGCTTTCACTTTTCTAGGATGCCAAATAACTCACTTTTTGCAGTCTAAAACTCATTTGTGGTATTTTTTTTCCTTCTTTTCCAAATGATCAAATAAATGGTTACTTGTTACGTTATTTAACAATAAATTGTTACAGATTGCGAACAGAGACTTACTCTTATGAATAAGTTCAGAGATACTATCAAAACTAAATTAATAGTCGATTATTACATGTAATAAAATATACAAGTAAGCAATGTAGCAATGGACTATTAATGACTATGATAGTTTATAAGTATGGTTATGAGAGGGGTCGAAGAAATTTATCAATATTAGTTGTGTAGAGTTGTTTAGAAAATTAAATGGGGACAGAAAATGCGAAGTTGGTGGGGTTGATGTGGCTTGCCAATAATATAGTGTTGAAGATATGCTATTTTTTCTTTCTTTCTTTCTTTTCTATAAACCTTTAGGCTTTGTTTGGTTCTAAAATTTTAGGAAGAAAGGAAAATGTTAAGGAAAGGAAAAGAAATTACAAGAATTTTAAAATTCTCTATCTTGTTTGGTTGTTAAAGAAAATAAGAAGGAAATTGACTATTCTAGAGAATTAGCTTCCATTTTATTTGGTTATTATTGTAAATTAAAGGGAAAATGTAAAAGCACATTTATAAAAAATCCAAACAATCAATTAATTGTATAAAAAAATAAAAAAGATTTGCATGAAGTATATTCAAATAATTAATTAGTTTGAGCAACAAAAATGAGATGAGAGCTTGAAAAGTGAGAGAGTGTTGGAGAGAGTAACATAAGATTATAAAATAAATTTTTCCTTCATTTTCCTCACCTAATTGGGAGAAAAATATTTTTTCTCAATTTATATTATATTTTCTTTCTATTTTCCTTTCTTTATCATTTCCTTTCTTTTTCCTTAGTAACCAAACATTGAAAATTAATTTTCCTTCCTATTTTCTTTTCCTTTCCCTCCTAAAATCCTAGAACCAAACATAATGTTAGGCTATGTTTGGAATAAGGATTTTGATAAGGAAAAGTGGAAGGAAAATAGAAATGATCAAAAATAAAAACATAGAGTACTCTCATTTGAAGCAAAGAAAAAATTTTCTATTCTATTTTCCTTACCAAAATTCTAGAACCATACGGAGGTTAATCTCTCAAACATAAATGGTATGTTTTCTTCCCCTTGACCCTGTCATTTTACGACAGGCTTTCAGAGAAATTGTGCACGTAGATTTGCTTTTACTTATTTAGCTAATAATCATGATGGTCAGAGAGACAGATCTATTTATATCAACTAAACTTCATTTTGTACATTCATTGAGTAACCAAATCAATGACTCATATTTATTATGCCTATAAGCAACTTACAGCAACTACCGGTTACATAACGAATGGTCCATATTCATTGTCCTTACAAGCAACTTAAATGAATAGTTGATTTCAAGCTACTTACGCAGTAGCTTACATAATGAATAATTTGTATCATTTTACATGATGAATTACTTATATTAATTTGTCTAGGAGTAGCTTACACAACAGTTTAAATAAATGGTCTATATCAATTTTGCCTATACATCTTATAGATCATCTTCATTAACAAAACGATGGTGTCAGATTTGCTATGAAGATAAAGTGATAGTTCCATAAAGTTATATAGTTGCATCCAACTACAATTCTATGGAAAGTTTGTCCATAATCAGATCGCATCATTGAGGAAATATTCTCACAGAATATTTTTATGACAATGTTTGATTGGAATTACATTCATAAGATGCTAATTCATTCATTGTGTATGGTCCACCTTTTAGGTATTACATAATATACTCTCGTACACTCAAATGTGATATAAGTCGTGCATGTCTGACATGGTTGTATAATAAAATACAGATTTGAAATTCCATTAATATCACTCATCCAAGGACTTTTGTGTATATCAATTTTCGGCATTCCAAATTCAAGTTGCATTTGTTAGCTCGAAATGAGTCCCTTAAACAATGGAATCAGACATGTCCTTATACCAATCATGTAACACGTGTACTGATATACTTGTTACATGATTAGCATTAATTCAAACTAATTGGGTCTGGTCAAATTATTTCCCCAAAGAATCTATATAAATTGCTTTTTTATCTATCTATCTATCTATCTATCTTCTATTATTTCTATATTATAAAAGTGCAAATAACTTATAAGCGTTTTACGTTTCTTTCTTTTTTTGTGAAGACTAAAATAGTCTTATTTGAGTGATAGTAAATAATATTTATTCATGGTCTTTTAGTAATTTAAAAATTAAGAGTTAGATTTCAAATTGAACATTAGATAAAATAAATACCATAACTATGAATAAAGAGTTGAACTTTTAATTGGACTCTATAGTATTCAATTTTTGTCATACAAAAAATAAATAAATAACAAACAAAAAGAGTTGGCTTTCTTCTTAAGTTCGCCCAATGTAGATATAATTATTAAATAGATCATTCTTTTGTAGCAGTCTTTTTTCCCCCTTTTATTACACTATTGGCTATTAATTGAAAAATAATTTCCTCTTTTAATACCTTTAAATCTATTAGATCAAATTTATCGTGTCTTTTTCATTGTGATTAGTTGAATAATTCATTAAAAAAAAAGAAATACAAAGTTTGTGGATAATATAAATTTTAAAAAGTACGAAACGCAATTAAACTTATTGAGTACTATTTTATGATTTACCAAATAACTATTATATCAAGACACAAGTAAATAACTAAAATATGTCATTAATAGAGAAAAAAAAATTATCTACATGCATCTTGTGTGAATGCAGATAAAAGATTATTTATAAGTAGAAAATTACAACTATTTTTAACTAACTACTTCGAATTGGAAATGGAAATATACCGGTATACTCCATCTGTCCTATAATATTAGTCATCCTAGGTTTTTTCACACAAACCAATTGTTCTAATAAATAGCCTTCCTTTTAGCTAAATTTAAAATAATTTGACAAAATTATCCTCATCATGCCTCATCAAATTCTATTAAAAATAATAAATAAGGGTAAATTTGGGCGGGGGGGGGGGAGGAATTAATGCTCTCTTCAAATCTTCAAAATGACAAATATTATGGGACAAAAAAAAATCTCTAAAACGACTAATATTATGGGACAGAAGGAGTATTGTATTTTACTGAATAAATGATAATGTAGAAATGGAAAGCTTAAATATGTCAGTGACAAAATAAATATAAAAAATTTTAAGTGGAGAAATTATGTTACACAAACTTTGCATTGAATGAGGAATCTGATGAGTCAAGTGCCATTTCACCATGCCACGTCATCACAATCTCCCAAGAGTCACAAATCCGCCAAGTATGAAATAGCCGCCCTCGAATTATCAAGGCCCTCGAAAGGGCACTCTCATGTCAGCCTCGTTCCCTTAAGAAAACCCACAACTCAACAGGCTAGCAAGGGTGCCCTCGAATGGAGAGATTGCCCTCGATGGCGCTCCCATCGAGGGCCAAATCCCAGACTTAACCGTTGCAAAAGATGGGAATTATGACGGGATGAGTACAGCTGGAGATTGCTGACAGGCGCAACCCGCTGCCACCTACTGCATCACGTTGGCACATGGGTCCATCCCATCAGACGTGGGCGCATTAAATGCCAAGTCATAAATACAATCCTTGGTCATAAATGCCCAAGATATCCATTTAATGCCGGGTATGACCCCTCATTAATGATGAGTGAGAGTAGCCGCCAAAAGACTGGAAAAAGGGGGACAAAAGGCACTTATTATAACAGCTACAGGGCTAAAGGTGACCGGATCCCACCAACCACGTCACATCAGGCTCCTCACTCTCATATAAAAGCTCCATACGGCTCTCCACTCAAGGGTAAGACATACTTCATGCCTTGCAAACCAAGATAATATCGCTACTGTTCATCTTCTTCTTCTTGAACCTACCACTGACTTGAGCGTCGGAGAGCCTACGCCGGGGCAAAATCGGCTAGTCTCACGTGCGTTCCTCCCTCTTTAGCAGGTGGGCCACCAGCAAATACTATTTCGGAGTGCGCAGTATTTGGACACGTGTACCAACCAAATCCGGACCGCATCATTTGGCGCTAGAGGAAGGGCTTAATCCTGTTCAAGAGGTGATTCTTTCTCAAGCAAGAAGGATGGTGAACACTCGGCGAACTCATATGTCCGCCACATCGGAGAGGGGCCACCGCGACCCTCCCGAAGTGACTCAACGGGCAGAGGAAGCCGTCAACGTCGCAAACAGAGGAAAGGAACCTGCTGCACCTGCACTGCCCGCTGGCCTGGGGGCAGGACCCTCCCATGACCCTGCACCAGCTCAAGCAGCAGGGACGCAACAGGTTGAGCATACGGTCACCCTCTCCATCAGCCGGATCAGACAGCTGTTGGGGGCCTGCGATGACCAAACCCTAGTCTGGTTACTATCCGGGGGGCTATCTCCATCCCCTAATGAGGTAGGGCCTCCAGCCGTATCTCGCCGTCACGAGCATCATGATCCCCGCCGGAGCCAGTCCCCTCGTGAAGGGAGTCATAGACATAACCCCAGGGAAGAGGTCGCTGAATCAGGTAACATAGCCACTCGAAGGGTTCCTCCTGGCCGAAACGCCATGGATGCACCCGTCGGGTCCAGGGCTCCCGCCAGGTCCCGGTCCGACGGTCATCGTCCGCGCCCTCGAAGGGGAGAGGAGCCGAAAGAGCTGGCTCGCATACGCCAACAGGTCAGCGACCTACAGGATGAGATAGATCGTCTGTCCAGGCGTCGCGAAGGAGATAGAGCGGGTGGAAGTAACGCGACAGCTGCCTCCTTACAACCACCGATTGGAGAGATCTCCATTTATTTTGGAGATTGCCGAGTCCCGATTGGCCCCGGATAAACGCATGCCCACCAGCTTACC
The DNA here is from genome assembly GCA_026212405.1 of Petrea volubilis. NCBI lineage: Eukaryota > Viridiplantae > Streptophyta > Magnoliopsida > Lamiales > Verbenaceae > Petrea > Petrea volubilis. Next base: position 3,354,418 of record CM047877.1, on the reverse strand, counting down.
CCGTTATGACGGTACTACGGACCCGCTGGAGCACCTGACTCATTATGAGGACGTAGTAGGGGTGGCAACCAGCAACCTCCATGTATGGGCCCGTCTCTTTTCTACCACCCTCCAAGGGATCGCCCTTACATGGTTTAAGAAGATGGAGCCACAGTCCATCTCCTCCTACGAAGAATTAGCAGACAAATTTTTGAACCATTTCGCCGCCAAGATGTCTACTAAGCTGTCCCATACTCATTTGTATGGAGTAGTCCAGAGAGAAGATGAAAGCCTGCGTGCTTTCATGGAACGATTTAACAATGAGCTCCTCAAAGTGGAAGATGTGGGGGTCGAGTTTGTCCGGCATGCGCTGTATCAAACCCTAAAGAATGAGAAATGTGCGGAGGCCATTATTATGCAGGCCCCCCGTACTATCGTCGGGATTCAGCAGCTGGCCTCCAAGTACATGGAGGTTGAGGAGCTCAACCTCATAAAACACCCACCCAAGACTAAGGGAGAAGGTAGTACCAAACCCCGGGAAGACAAATCAAGGGGCAAGGAAAGAAAGGAGGTGGTCAGGAAGTACAAAGAGTACTCTCCCCTTACCAAGACCCCAGCTGAGATCTTTTCAATCCTCGGGAGCCATGGGTTTTCAACGCCTAAGAGGATGCCCGAGGGGAGGAAAGCCCGGAGGAGTGGGAAATATTGTGCCTATCACCGACAACCTTGGCACAACACGGAGGATTGCTATAACCTGCAAGACGAGATTGAGGCCCTGATCCGTGGCGGGAAGCTCCAGGAATTTGTTAAGAAGCTGGAGTATTATGACAGCCAGGCCTCCCCGATCCATCGAGATCGGTCGAGGTCACCTAGAAAGGCGAGCCCTCACAAGCATCCAGAAACTTCGAAAAGAGCCGGCAAGAGGCCCCTGAGCAACAATCACCCCACAAAGGGCACGATCCTCATGATCGCGGGAGGACCAGCAGGGGGTGATACTAGATCCTCTCGGAAGAAAGTTGGCAGGAAGCTCCGGTATGACCGGTTTGCCCTCGAGGATCCGGATTACCCCCAGCAGGTCAATGTTATCGAGGGATGCTCGATCGAGTTCACCGAAAATGACAGGATCCCTGTCCAGAGCCCAGAAGGTCTGATTGAGCAACCCGACTATCCTATGGTGGTAACGGCCGACGTAGCTAACTTCGCCATTACCAAAACTTTGATCGACAACGGAAGCTCAGCCAATGTCCTATTCTACTCGACCTTGAAAAAGATGGACATGGAAAAAATCGACTTGGAGCCGGTGAGGACGCCCCTGGTAGGCTTTGGGGGGTCCCAGATTCACCCCCTGGGGCAAATCAAATTGCCAACATCCCTCGGCAAAGAGCCCCACCGACGGACCTTGATGGTGAACTACCTGGTGGTGGACGCCCCCTTTGCCTATAATTTAATCCTGGGCAGACCGGCGCTTAATGCATTACGAGCAGTGGTCTCGACTTACCACCTCATGATGAAGTTCCCCACCGAGACCGGGATCGGACAGGTGAGATGCGATATAGTTGACGCATGGACCTGCTACTCAGTCTCGCTCGGGATGAAGCCTGGGTCCTCGAAAAGGAAATCACCCGAGGCCAGCTCGGATAGCGACTCTGGATGGGTAGAACTGCCTCCGACGAAAACGAGGAAGCTCGAGGACAGCAGGATCGAGCCCACCGGAGAATCTAAGACCATCGAGTTGGAGCCCGGTAACCCCAAGAAAACGACCAAGATAGGGGCTCAACTCGATCAAGCTAAGGAAATGATGCTTGTTCACTTCTTGAGAGAGAACAAGGGCGTGTTTGCATGGCAGCCCTCGGATTTCCCTGGGATAAGCCCCGAGGTCATTGTGCACTGTTTGAATGTTGATCCCACCTTCAAGCCTGTTAAACAGAAGAAGAGGGTCTTCGGGGCCGAAAGAAACAAGATCATCGAGGGGGAGGTGAATAAGTTGTTGAAGGCCGGCTATGTCATGCCTATATACTTCCCGGAGTGGCTGTGCAACGTGGTAGTGGTCCCCAAAGGGCAAGGAAAGTGGAGGATGTGCAATGACTTCACGGACCTCAACAAGGCGTGCCCAAAGGACCCCTACCCACTCTCTCGAATCGATCAGCTTGTCGATTCGACGGCAGGCTGCGAAATGATGAGTATGATGGATGCCTATCAGGGGTACTATCAGATCTCCATGGCCCCGGAAGACCAATCCAAGACTTCGTTTGTGGTAGAGATGGGGGTCTACTGTTTCTTGGTTATGCCATTTGGCCTCAAGAATGCAGGGGCGACCTATCAAAGGTTAGTGAATCTCATCTTTAAAGAGTTGATAGGACGGATCGTCGAAGTATACGTGGACGACATGATCGTTAAGAGTCCGGAGGAAAGGGACCACCTCGAACATCTTAAAGAGGTCTTTCAAGTACTAAGGGAATTTGGTTTGAAACTCAACCCCTCGAAATGCACCTTCGGAGTTCGAGGGGGGAAGTTTCTGGGTTATATGGTCAGCGAGAGGGGGATTGAGGCCAATCCAGAGAAAATTGAGGCTTTGCAAAAAATCGGATCCCCCAAATCAATCAAGGACGTCCAGAGGCTCTACGGCCGGATTGTATCATTGAATAGATTCATATCTCGGTCGGCGGACAGGAACCTCCTTTTCTTCTAAAAACTAAGGAAAAGTTCCTGATTTTCAGTGGACCCCCGAATGCGAGCAAGCCTTGCGCGAGCTCAAGGAATATCTGGCCACCCCGCCCCTACTAGCAAAACCGAATCCAGGAGAAAAGCTGTACGCGTATCTCGCTGTATCTCCAGAAGCGGTCAGCTCAGTAATTGTGGTAATAAGGGATTGGAAGCACTTACCGGTGTATTATCTCAGCAAAGTGTTGCAAGGGCCAGAAAAGAACTACTTGGAGATAGAGAAATTTGCGTTGGCCCTCATCCACTCCGCAAGGAAGCTGAGACAATACTTCCAGTCACATTTAATGGTAGTACTTACCAATCAACCTCTCCGGCAAGTCATCTCAAAGCCTAACACGTCGGGCCGGCTTATCAAGTGGGCTATAGAGCTCGGGGAATTCGATATATTATATCAACCCAGAACCGCCATCCAAGCCCAAGTGCTGGCTGATTTCCTCCTCGAAAGAGTGGGGTTGCCGGAAGAGAGTCCGCCTATTACCGACCTTTGGCTCCTGCATGTAGATGGGTCATCCACCACGCAAGGAGGGAGAGCTGGGATCACCCTACAGAGCCCAGATGGTGATGTGGTGGAATTCGCTATCAGGCTCAATTTCCATGTCACAAACAATGAAGCAGAATATGAGGCCCTCATAGCTGGCCTCGAATTGGCAATTCGAGAAGGAGTATCCCATATCCGAGCCTTCATTGATTCTCAACTAGTCTCCAATCAGATTGGGGGAATATACGAAGCCCGGGATGCCATGATGACAAAGTACCTCGAATATGTTTCCAAGATGAAGGAAAGTTTCAAATCTTTCACTTTGGAGCAGATCCCGAGGGAAGAGAATGAGCGCGCAGACGCGTTGTCTAAATTTGCGAGTGCCCTGAAAGGCACGAGGGATCATGTAGTCAGGTTCCAGATTCTCGACGCTTCTGCAATCCGTGAGGGGGGCGCCTCGATCCTGCCTATCCAGCCCCTCGAACCCAGTTGGCAGGATGAAATCCGCGCTTTCTTGTCGGGAGAAGAGATCTTTGACCAAACCCAATCGAGGAGGCTAAGAAGACAGTGTGCGAGATATGCCTTGGACAGTGAGGGAAGGTTATTTCGAAAATCTTTTCTGGGACCCCCGCTCAGATGTCTCCTCCCCTCGGAGGCCCGAGGAGTAATGCAGTCTATTCACGAGGGAAGTTGTGGGAATCATGCAGGAGGGAGGTCATTATCCAAAAAGATTATGAGAAGCGGCTTTTATTGGCCAACTATTCTAAAGGATGCGTTTGATTACACTCGGAAGTGCCCGAAGTGCCAACTTTATGCCAACCTTCCTCACAAACCGGTGGCCGAGATGGTGAATGTGGAGATTTCATAGCCCTTCGATCAATGGGGGATCGATGTAGTTGGACCTTTCCCTATGGGAAAAGGCCAAAGAAAATTCGCCATAGTGGCCGTGGAATACTTCACTAAATGGGTCGAGGCGGAGGCCGTTCCCAAAATTACCGATGCCTCGATCCGGTCCTTCATATAGAAGAATATTATTTGCCGTTTCGGGGTCCCTCGGGTGCTGATATCAGATAATGGTACCCATTTTCAAAGTCGAGCCACAACGGAATGGTGTCAGAGTCATGGCATCGAGCAACGGTTCACTTCCGTGGGAAATCCCCAAGCTAATAGCCAAGTGGAGGTAACCAACCGCATCATTCTCCAAAACCTTAAAACGGTGTTGGGTGCTCTCAAGGGAGAGTGGGCGGATGAGTTTCCGGGGGTCTTGTGGGCTTATCGCACCACCCCTCGAACAACAACGGCAGACTCCCCGTACGCCCTAGTGTATGGATCCGAGGCGGTCATCCCAGCGGAAATATTGCACGACACCGCCAGAGTTGCATACTTCGACAAGTCCAGGAATGAGGAGAACCGAGCCTCGGAGCTAAATTTGCTCGAGGAGAGACGAGGTGCAGCCTGTCGAGGATGCAAAAATATAGAGCCTCCATGGCCCGAGCATATAATAAAGGAGTACGCCCCAGAAATTTCCAACTTGGCGACTTGGTCCTTAAAAAGGTCGAAGTATTCAAGCACGTGGGAAAACTAGACCCTAACTGGGAGGGACCTTACAGAGTTGTGAAGGTTTCAAAAAATAATGCGTACCGGCTCGAGGACATGGAAGGAAGGGAACTACCTCGACCATGGAATGCTTCGAATCTCAGGAAATTCTATGTATAAGATAAGTTTACTCGACTCCTCCTCGATAGTTGGTAAAAATTTGTGTCGAAGATGCTTTTTGACTCGAGGAAAATGTAATTTCCTCTTGATTATCTTTGAAGTGTTCTCGCTCATTTATGATTAAGCCTTGGTGAAATATGGTTTGGCGCAATGATAAAACTCCCATGTCCCTCGATTCCACTTATGATTTAACCAATTTCATTTTTCATATAAAAGGGACAACGCCTCTCGATTTCATCAAAGTATCATTTAACGATAAAAATAAAGAAAAGTAACAGTAATATGGCTCGAGAACTAATCCTTATATTTAACAGGGGAAGCCTCGAGTGGGCCATTTCATTAAGGAAGTCCGAGGGCGAAAAAGTTACAAGGACTTAAGCGGGTAAAAACAAAAAAGGTGGGGGAAAGACCACATGAAAAGGGGTGGGGGGTTATTGGACCTAGTCGCTAAGTTCGATAGGCCTATCCTCCTGACCCTCCTCGCCCCCATCACCGGCGAATGCCCCCGCTCCATCCTCTCCATCTTAGTCCTCGGGATCATTAGAAGTGCTAGGCTCGACCATCCGTTCCTTCCAGGTCTCGGGAGCCGGCGCAGAAGGCATTTGAAAGTCCTCTTCCCCCGATGACTCGCCCGTCGCAGTCTCCGGCGTTGGAATTTCGAGGCGGCGGAAGGCAAAGTTGAATTCGCTTCCTTGGAAGTCGAACTCTTTGGATTTCCCCATCGAGGGCGAAGCCTCATCCACTGGCGCCCCGCTGCGGTCAAAGGAGAGCCCAACCGACTCTCGATCGAAGTCCTCCCTTAATTCGCCTCGAGTTTGGAGTTGATCGAGGACCAGTTCTACGGCCTCCGCAGAATCCTGGAAACCGAGGTACATCCTGATGTAGTCGAACGCCTCGCTCACAAAGAACCTCGAGAAGGCCCGCTTGATCTTCTTACGGCATCGTGCGGGGAATATCCACTCAGCACTCTGCAGCCCCGCCTTAACGCCTTCGCCGTAGTTATGGTGAGCCTTGGCCTCCGCCTCTGCAACCTTGTTGTTGACTACCTCGAGGCGCTCTTTGGCGAAGTCGCGAGCCATTTCGGCCCGTTCGCACAATTCCCGTGTTTCCTCCCAAGCTTTGGCCGTGCGCTTGACTTCGTCGTCTAGACCCGCACACCTCTTCTCGAGCTCTGCGATGCGCGGGCGCGATGACCCAAAAAAGCCTGCAATAATGGCGACAAAGCACGCCCTTTCGCGTGAAAACCCTTCGGCCGCCCAAAATTAATGGCTGGGGACATGACACGTCCCCCTAAATAGGCGCATGGGCTGACAGGCTGAAAAGGTGCGGCTCTTCACGCCCTAATGGCGTTTCAAATTTAAAAAACGAAAGGACGTCTGACATCCTGCTCATAAATGCACTCTTGAAGGCTGACGTCCTCGTCACACTCAAGAGTGGGGGGGCTAATGATGAGTCAAGTGCCATTTCACCATGCCACGTCATCACAATCTCCCAAGAGTCACAAATCCGCCAAGTATGAAATAGCCGCTCTCGAAATTATCAAGGCCCTCGAAAGGGCACTCTCATGTCAGCCTCGTTCCCTTAAGAAAACCCACAACGCAACAGGCTAGCAAGGGTGCCCTCGAATGGAGAGATTGCCCTCGATGGCGCTCCCATCGAGGGTCAAATCCCAGACTTAACCATTGCAAAGATGGAAATTATGACGGGATGAGTACAGCTGGAGATTGCTGACAGGCGCAACCCGCTGCCACCTACTGCATCACGTTGGCACATGGGTCCATCCCATCAGACGTGGGCGCATTAAATGTCAAGTCATAAATACAATCCTTGGTCATAAATGCCCAAGATATCCATTTAATGCCGGGTATGACCCCTCATTAATGATGAGTGAGAGTAGCTGCCAAAAGACTGGAAAAAGGGGGACAAAAGGCACTTATTATAACAGCTACAGGGCTAAAGGTGACCGGATCCCACCAACCACGTCACATCAGGCTCCTCACTCTCATATAAAAGCTCCATACGGCTCTCCACTCAAGGGTAAGACATACTTTATGCCTTGCAAACCAAGATAATATCGCCACTGTTCATCTTCTTCTTCTTGAACCTACCACTGACTTGAGCGTCGGAGAGCCTACGCCGAGGCAAAACCAGCTAGTCTCACGTGCATTCCTCCCTCTTTAGCAGGTGGGCCACCAGCAAACACTATTTCGGAGTGCGCAGTATTCGGACATGTGTACCAACCAAATCCGGACCGCATCAGAATCAATTAGGAAAAAAAAAATAGAGCAAGTCTCATAATAATAATAATAATAATAATAATAATGATAATGATAATAATAATAAATTATTATTATTATTATTTTATTATAAAAATGCAAATAACTTATAAGTATTTTACCTTTCTTATTTTTTTGTGAAAATTAAAATAACCTTATATGAGTGATAATAAATAATATTTATTCATGGTCTTTTAATAATATTTGATTTACTATAAATTAGAAGTTTCACAAATATAATAGGTAACATTGATAGTTAAGCTATTCTATATTTATTACTTAATAATACAACACCGACATGTAGTACACTTAAGAATTAATTTAGTCAAATTTTAGTACAAAAAATCATATGTTAATGGACTTTAGACAAATGATATAAAAATTTATGATTATTCAATATCATTTTAACATATGTACACATGAAAGAAAGAATTTCAAAATTTATGTTAACATGTTTAATTTCAATACGAATGATCTTGCTACCGTCTCATCGCCCTTACGAGGCAGTGATGAGTTCTACACACTCCAAGCCCAGCCCTAAACAGCTAGGAAGACTGGCATATGAAGTATGATTAATATATTTTTTTGACAAGCATTTAAAACATATTTCAAACATACTTAAAATCAACAGTGAAAAAAAGAACTATTAGAAATACTTTAATATAGAAATGTAAATAATTATCTTTAAGTAAATATAGATGATAAATAATTATATATGTTAATAGTAGTATACATGCACATCTATTAATTTGCAAATACTGAAAGCAAGTAAAAGTTACTATCAAACTTGATAATTATTTTTCTAAACAAAAATTAAGATGTATATTTGAACTTGTAAAATCTTTCAATTACAATATTCTAAGCATATGATACATTAATTTTAATAGCTTACTCATAAGAAAAGTTACTATAAAGAAAAATTTATAAAAAAAATCAAACTAACCTTAAAAAACTATTAGTGTGGTATAAAGTGGCCAATTGCATTAGTTTTTATTCATTTATAATATTCCTTTAGAAAATTGAAAGATTCTCAATGTATTTATGTTATACTGTAATCAATATTTTTCTTTTTTTTTCTTTGGTAATAATCAATATTTTTCTGAAAAAATAAGATAAACGTTCTTTAACATGAATATGTTACTTGAATCTATTTATATTGATTGAAATCTTATCTAAACACAGATGGGAAGAAAATCGAGAAAAGAGATTAGATGGATCTAAAACAAGAGAAAAGAGAAAGGAACTTACCACAAGACGAAACACAGAGAACTTTCATGAATCAATCAATAGCATCCGAAATTACAAACTAAGAGCGAAATCGGGAATGTTAGTATCTCTTTCAATAGAAGATAATGCGTTACTGGTCAAATTACGGGCGACTTTATTCCGTTACCTTTTAATAAAAGACAATTGGAAATTGTCACATTATACCCTCTAAATATATTTGATTAACATTATATATTTTAAAATTTAAATTTTGACATGTTGCATCCTTTAAATATATTAAATTGGCCCTTTGCATACCCTCCACTCATTTTCATTAAAAATTTCTACTGAAAATAATATTTTGACTAAAAATAAAAAATCTCTAGAATTCAGAAGGTAATCTGAAAACCAAAAATAATTTTATAAATTCAAATTTTGGCCTAGATATTATCAATAATTCATTCTAAATCTAGTACCCTCACTAGCAAAAAGATTAATTCAATTTGGCAAGTCATGTTTGCTATCACTTTAAAAACACCAAATAGCCTTGAGAAACAAGGTTTTCATTGAGTGGTAAAGATACGAACTTGTGTGTAATAGTACATAGTTCAAAAAAAAAAAAAAACCAACTAAAAGTAGCCAAGAAGAAATATTTTATGGTCTATCCTAGATGTGGCAATTGGGCGGGTTAGGTTGGGTCATAGTGGATTGGGTTGAAAATGGGTTAGATTGAAGTTGGGTTTCAAAAAGTGGGTTGAAGATGGATTGGAGGTGGGTTATAAATATGTTTGATATGGTTTTCTTAAGCGGTTCAATGCATGATTATTGTATGTTTAATCAAAATAAAAAAAATCTAAATTATTAGTTCCTATACTCTTTAAAAGGTTTAAAATACTAAAATAAATTGAAATTAAATAAAAATTATATATATTTTTTTGTTTATGGAATAATCCATTTACAACCCATGATCAACCTGTAATCAACTCATTTACCACCAATTATCAACATCAATCAAATGAGACACAACCCAACTCACTTTAGAATATGTTAAACCCAACCTAATCCAAAACTATAGGGATTGGGTTGGTCCTGCAGTTCTTAACCCATTTTGCCACCACTAGTCTATCTTCAATGTGAAGTGTTCATTCATTATTATCCTCTTCTTTTAATATTTTCATGATTGTTTATTACTCAACTTCAATAGTCAAGAATTTTCAATTTATTGCTAGAAATTAGATGAAAAGTTAAAGAGATATTGAAAAATGCTCAAACTGTCAAGAGGAGTTCCGTTGCCTTTTATTTTTTTCCTCCATTTTTTCTGTACTATATCCTAGTTTTTATGAAGAAGTCAGCGTTCAATTGGTTATTTTTTTTATTTAATTTTATATAAAATATCAAATTGACCCTTTTAATTTTGGCCGGAATAATATTTTCGGTGGAAATTTTCGATGGATATAGGTGGAGAGTGCAAAGTGACAAGCTAATATATTTTCAATAGTGTAAAATATCAAATTTTTAATTTTAGGGTGCAATATGCCAATTACCAAAAGAAAACTCACAAATAATAATTTGTGGAGCTATATAATGTTGTGAGGATGTTTTAAAGGTGCGGACCCACTTATTGATACTTTCTAATTATCATGAACACGAATTAATAAGGGCTTCATTTGATTTGGTGGATTGGATTCATATTCCTTAATTTGATTTTGGGGGTGTTGGGTCGTATTATGGGAGATGAGCTATATATTTGATTTGTGAGTTTGTGTATCCATGAAATAGTATTATGGACTAATAATGTAGTTTGATTTAAGATATTGGACCGTATTGATTGTGTATGTATTATTTTACCCTCAAATTTGATAATTTTGAATAGAATTAAAAGGACAAAAATGTAAATACACAACCCTATATATTCAATCCACAAACACAACTCCTATAATAACACCTCCTCCCATGAGACTAAATACATTACTCAACCATGTGTTCAATCCATGTGACATGAATTAAGGCATTTTAGTACATATCAATACCCTAAATCAAATATGGTTATTCAATGGATTAATATTTGTATTATAATGTATTATCTTCAATCAAATGAAGCCAAGATATATGAAAATAAATGAAGGTACAAAAATGATTCGCAACGTTAGTTAGTCCTATTACAAATAATTCATTCAATTTTTGATAATGGTTTTTTTTTTGGATTAAAGATTTTTGATGAGAAAAACCAGATGATAGAAAAGTATAATTTAACTTGCACAAATTGTACATTGCGAGAAAGTTGTAAGACGAGAAAAAATGGAATAAACAAATATTTGAATTTTTAAAACGTGGTTGTTATCTTACAAAATTAAGATTTTTTTTTTTAAAACAAATTCTTCTTACTAAAATTCATATTTCAACGTGTTAAAATATCTTTTGAAATTATAAAAGAAAATCATGAACTACTTTGAAATTAATTTGGTTTGAATTATTGAAAATTTGATGTTTTGAAAAAAATATAAAACCTTCGTAATTGCAGACTTTTATCGCGGTCGAAACTTGAAATTTGAGAGTTGGATGGTTGACTCCCCCCGCGCCCCCCCCCCCCCCCCCCCCCCCCCCCCCTCCTTAATTTTTGTACACGAAAACCTTCATAGTTAACGCGCACAAGCAATGGTCTGTTGACTGGAAGTCACTCCATTGGGCTTGGTCTTGGTCTTAATCTTAACGGATGATATTTAAGATATTTGATTCACAATTAGCTAACTCATATCAAAATACACTTTTTTTTACTTAATGATCTGGATTGACCCAAGCTAATCAACTTGTAACGCGAATTATTGTGATCTTGAATAGGGACCCAAACGACTTGATATTTAAAAAATGATATTTCATTGTGATATATGTGAGATACTTCGAAGTTACCTGCGTGGATCAATTAGAAACAGCTACGTATATTACAAAAATCACGTGTATTGTAACCGATCACATGAACAACCACATTTTCGATAAGCACCTAAATTTGAGGAGTCCTACCTCGAGGAGACCCCATACCCCAAGGATGAACTTTAGACATTGTCCAATCCTATAGTGTCAAGGAGATCTAGTCGAGCAAATGGTGCAATCCATATCCCTGACACTGCTCATTTTGATACACACAATGGTTCTCTATAAAGAAAGCACCTATACACTTAGCCTCCATTGCAGAGCCAGGCCGACTGCTTAGTATAAGGGACTATTATGCCCTAGGTGCTTCTAAAACCCTCCACCTCAGCTTTATTCTTCCTGTTGAATGGGATCAACCTTCACCTATAAATACCTTGAGTAAATTCTCTATGAAAATAACTATTCACTCTTATACTGAAACTCTCGAGTATTCACTCATATCCTTTATACACTCTTCTAACTTAAGTATCGAAGGATTTTTACTAAAAATACTTTCAACTATACTCACGGGTGTTCCATTCTAATAGGTCAATGAACCTACTAACATTCAGTCGAGTCAACATTCCACCTGGAACCAGATACCTCAATCAAGATCAACCCCATCACATTACAAGATAAGAGAGACAAAATATATATATATATATATATATATACATATGATTAAATTTGAATACCTAATTGAATTGCCCTTGAATACATTATGCAGTTGTCCTTCCGTGCACCGTTTATTTATTTATTTATGTATTTGATTTAATTTTTTGTATTATTGATATAACATATAGCTGTTAAGTACACTTCCTTACTTCAGGGTCCTAGCTTCGTCATTGGTGCCCCATTCTTGTAAGTTGTATTTATGTAGTAAACCAATTAATTATCTATCCTCGGATCCCATACAAGTTGCCACTTGCCACCGCCAGTAAACTTGTAGGTAAGAGCCATTAAACGACATAGACCACAATTTCTTATAACTAAAAAACAAACGCATAATTAGAATATACAGCTAAGATTGCACTTACCACAAAGATTATGTACTCACTTGTCTCCCACATTGACACACACACACACACACACTGAGGTTCTTATAAATATTTTTTTCACGAAAAAGGTTGCTGCCAAATTTTTTTAAGTGGAAACCTTTGAATGGGAGGGTGCATGCCACCTCCTTTACACCCAAGAACTCACTAGATTCCGTAGTCAAAGGTCAACAATTCAAATTAACAGCTAATTTACAGTCTAGTTCAGGCTGTAAATATGTTAAAACACACACACACGCATACATATATATTTATATATATATATATATATGTTAAAACATACACATACATACACGTGTGTGTATATATACACATATATATATTAGTATATATAAACAACAAGAAAGATTGAGAGATTCCGTCACAAATTTTAGGAATATAATAGAATTCAATGTAAAAAGAATTAGAAAAACAATAAGGCAATTACTAAGGGGTTTGATATAGGCAAAATTCGTCACGGACACTAAATTTATAATGGATTGGTTTGTGATTGATTGAAGGGAGTGCATTTTTGTAATGATATATTTGATGAGTAATATATATATATATATATATATGTTTTATATTCTATCTTGGATTCCCTCCCCTGTATTGGCCTCCCCCATACAGCCATGCACAGTTGAGTTCCACATTTCAATACACGGCCATGTTACACTTCATACATTGTTAATTCGTACCTTTCATTTGTTAGCCACTATAAATACTGGACTGGAGTCTCATTCGCCAGTCATCCCAAGTAATAAGATTTATAGTTTTGTTAATTAACTTACCGAAAATGAAGCTTTTGTTCTTCACCTTGCTTCTTGTTTCACTGCTTTTGAGCTCTTCTCTTCTTGCGGATGCTGCAGCGGCCCCAGCCCCCACCCCGGGTAAGAACCTCCTCCTTTCGTGCATTTCATTTTCGGTTTCTTAGTTGTACATATATTTGTCTTTCACAATACACGTTAATCACTTTATTTGTTGAAATGATATTGAAAAATAGGTTCCATTTTCTTTAACTAAATTACATACCAGTCGCATAACAAATATAATTCACTAGTTATATAATTACTTTAGATGCAATCGAACACAATCCAGATATAAATTTTATGTAACTCTGTTGGTCTAATGAGTTCCATTTTCGTGTGTGTGTGTGTGTGTGTGCGTGTGTGTTCAGTTCCAGGGTCTTGTAATGCAATGTGCAACGCGAGGTGCGCAAAAGCTGGATATTTCAAGCGTTGCTTTGACTACTGCTGCATATGCTGCAACAAGTGCAAATGCGTTCCCTCAGGAACATATGGGAACAAGTCGGAATGCCCCTGCTACAGAGATATGCTCAACTCCAAGGGCAAACCAAAGTGCCCTTGAACAAGTCACCTGAATTATATTGTTCTTTGAATATGTATGATTCATGTGTGTGTAGCTGGAATTCTTTGTTTAATCATGTATTGGTGCTTAAGTATCTGAAATAAATGAGTCCTTTATATTTTAAATTGAAGTCCTTTCTAGAGGACCAAACTAACAAGTTCTGACGTTGTTTTTTAACATATGCAAGAAATGGAAAACTTCTCTAGGAGAGGATTTGCATAAAACTTCATTCCATTAAAACACACTAGAGCAACATTAAGTGAGAGAACATTTACCAACGGACGTGTGACAAAAAATACCACCACTGACAGTTCTATGATGACTTGAATTAGGACTTGAAATATGTGAAGTTGAGGTTAAATTAAATGATAGATCAGTAATAAGGCCTCCCATCATTCAATAAGGTTCTAAGCCAGTAACTGATGTGTAACGGCTAAAGTTCTATCAATTACCAATAGAGCCCGAAGAATGAGCCACCATATATATGTAGAAACACAAATCAACTAGCCAACGCAAAATAGTTACTCTTGCAACTTAGTCTTCAAAAACCCGCAAAAGATCGTAACAGCTCCGCCAATAAGATTTACTTACAAAAAATGATGATATACATATTACATAAGACGAACTAACAGCCAATGAAATTACAAATTCGCAACTGGTTGTATCAATTCATATGGTGCAAAAATCCAGAAAACAAAAGCAAAAAGGTAGATAACCGATAACAAAAGCAGAAAAGAAGACCGAACTGGACAACCCAAAAAATATAAAATAATGGTACAAGTACAAGTAAAAATCCGATGAAGCATGTACCTATATCCGCAAAATGATTTATACTCCAACAACTATACTTGTGTGGTGTAAAACACACTCGCTATCGCAGCGCTTAAGTAGAACCAAACTAAAACAAGATATCTTATTATTTGTTTCAAAAAGTTAACTTATCTCAAATCCCTACCCGATCAGTCATCGACCTCAGCTCTGATTTCCTTGACAAGTTCCTCCTTGTATTCTTCAAATGTACCAGGGAAAGTCTCCACCGTTCCATTCTCCACAACCCATATTTCACTTCTTTCTTCGTCTTCACATACACGTGATATAAGCCTAGAGTCGTGACTGACTAGGACAACTCCACCAGTGAACTCATCAAGTGCATCTGCCAATGCATCAATACTTTGCATGTCCAAATGATTAGTTGGCTCGTCTAAAAGTAGAATGTGTGGCCTAGACATGGATATGGAAGTGAAAACCACACGGGCTTTCTGCCCTCCAGATAGCTTGGCAATTGGAGTTAGGTGGTTGTGGCTGGGAAGTCCGAATTTACCAAGCTTTGCACGAACAGCCTCCTGCTTGCTGAGTCCTTCTTGATCTGGATGTAACCGAAGCAAATATTGAACTGGGGTTTCACCCATGGTGAGTAGATCCACAAAGTGCTGTGAGTATCTACCAATCCTCAATTTCTGACTTCTCCTTACTTCACCCTCAGTTGGAACCAAATCTCCAGCAAGAAGGTTGAGTAAAGTCGATTTTCCAGCACCGTTGGGCCCCACTATTGCAACTCGTGTTCCCATATCAATTCCGACATCCACATTAGAGAGCTTGAAATCCTCACGGTTGGGATATGAAAAACTAACTTCAATTAGCTGCAAAAGTGGTGGTGTTAGCTCAGTGGGCTGGGGGAAATGGAACTCCACTGTGTAATCTCTCCATTTCTGGGGGGCCTCTGCTATGGGCTCATCTTCATCGATTTTGCCTTTGCCTTTGTTCTTGGAGGCTTCCTTGGAAGCAGCAGCTTTGGCTCGATCCTTGGCCTTTTCCTGCTGAACCCGATTCCCAGATCTCTTAGCAGCCTTCAACTGCTTTTCCACTTTCTCAAACTGTCTATTCGCCTCTCTGCGACGCTGTTCATATCCACTTTCAAAATCATCAAAGTTTCCACGATAGAAGTGGAGTTTCAAATCATGGAGATGGATGATTTCATTGCAAACTGTATTGAGAAAATCTCGATCGTGTGAAACAACAACAAGAGTTTTCTTCCACCGGCATAAGTATTCTTCTAACCATAGAACAGCCCTAAGGTCAAGGTGATTCGTGGGTTCATCCAACAGCAACAGTGTCGGCTGAACAAAAAGTGCTCTGGCTAATGAAATTCTCATCCTCCAACCACCACTAAAGGACCGTGTTGCACGAACCTGCATATCTTTAGTGAAACCCAACCCAGCAAGAATCTTTGAAGCCTGAGCCTCAGCAGCATCCGATCCCATCAACTGCAACTTCTCATACAATTCAGATAGCTTCTCTCCAACATCATCCCCTTCATCATCATCATCCTGTTTCTCACCATTTGATGCAGTTGCTGCATCTTGTAAGGATGCAACTTCTTGTCGAAGCTTAATGAGTTCTTCATTGGCTGAAACAACAGCTTCAAGGGCCGTTCTATCATCACCAACTATCTCTTGCTCAACCAAAAGGACATCAATGTTTTTAGGAACAGGTATCTTTCTCCAAGCAAGAAGCTTTAACAGGGTAGACTTACCCTTTCCATTGGGTCCAACCAGTCCGTACCTCTTCCCATGAGAAATCTTTACTGATGTATTCTTCAATAGTTCCTTCCCACGAGCAGAAACAGAGAAGTTATCTATTGTCACATCTTTGACATTGGCGTCAGTATCATCATCTCCATCAAGAACAGAAGCCCGGCTGCCAATTACAACAGTAAAAGCATCACGATCATCCCTGAGAGCCTCCCGTTTCGCTAGCTCTGCAGCATGAGAAGCAAGCACATCCTTCTTTTCTCGTTTCTTCATCTCTTTCTCACTTACTGTAATTTCAAGAGGCTTTGCAGCACCTCTACTCTGTCGGCCTGACTGTTGGTTGGCCTCATTCTGCTTTTCCACTTCCTCAGCATCCAACGCATCATCCTCTTCATCCGAGGAAGGAAGATCTATCCCATCAATGTAAGACGAAACTTTTTGAGCAGCTTTTGGCTTGGGCTTACTAGAGCCTGAGCTTTTCTTCGGTTTATCAGGTTTTGCATCCATGCTAGCAAGCATAGCAGACACAGAGAGCCTTCTCCTTACCACCCTGCTTAGCCTTTGTACCACCGGCAACATCATCAGATTTCTTCTTGCCCATCGCTAATCAATCAGAACAAAAAAAATTCAAAAATGAATTCCTATTATTAAGAAACAAATCAAACTATATCATACCCAACAGAAAAAAATATCAGCGCCTAGTCCTCTTCAATCAAAAAACACAATTCACTATAATTTATTGTCTCAGATCAAAACTAACACATCAAAAGGGAAGTTCTTTGGTATCTGATAACAAAACTTTAATCGCAAACACGACTAACATCAAATAGAGCAAGACATCAACTAAGAGGCTAAATGAACAACGAATAATCAAAATCGCACTCAAAGATGAGTTAAGAGAACACTAACCGGCTTTCGGACAGAATCTGAACAAGGCTCCTTACGCCCTAATTTTACAAAATCTCAAATCTGCATCAAAAAACCAGAATTCATAACAAAATTATGCACAACTGAGAAACCTTTCAATCAATTCAATCACAAAACGAAAAAAAGACATCTGATAAACAAAGAGATCGTTATTGAGATATATTGCAGGAATCAACTTTGAGCTTACAGTTCAATAATCGAGAATAATAAGATCACAAATCTCCGGCGGCCGGCGATCTCCGGATCTCCGATGATCGGTGGCTGAGACAGACACGGAAAGGACTGATTTACATAGATAACGAAGCAGAGGCGGCGGAGACTGGTAAAAATAAGGGTTTTTGTTCTAATTCGTATTAGCCACTTCTCTTCTTTTTAACGTTTTTTTTTCTTTTTGTTTCTATTTTCTTTTATTAAGAAAAAGATATCAAAATATGCCAAAAGAATAAGACGGACATATGGGCTTGGCCACTTGGGCTATTACAGGCTTTGCACGGAATGGGCTTATTCCTTTTATCGTGGGCTGAACCGGAAATGCATGGCCTTAGTTTGCAGTTGTAAATATGGTCATATATATATAAAAAGGGATGGAGCTCAGGGCTTGAAGGTGCAGTCGCCCCCACCCCACCCCCCTAAAGATGCAATTGTAGAAGAACCTTTAATATTTTATCAAAAATTTATCTCGTTCTCCAAATAAAAATTCTGGCTCCGTCCGTGCATTGAGAATTTGTATTCGGCCACTTCTTGAACCCAAATTTTGTATTTATATATTTTTTTTTGGTCGAGAGAAAATGGAAGGAAAATAGGCTACTCAAGAACCCTCCGGCAGGGAGCTTCTGGCTCCGTCCGTGCATTGAGAATTTGTATTCGGCCACTTCTTGAACCCAAATTTTGTATTTATATATATTTTTTTGGTCGAGAGAAAATGGAAGGAAAATAGGCTACTCAAGAACCCTCCGGCAGGGAGCATTGCGCCGCAGGGTACCACACACATCTGGGAACACGTGTGCCCTATTAATCCCGGGACCAGAAATCTTTCCACGACTCTTGCGAATGGACCCCACAAGCGTAGGTTTGCCAACCACCAAGAGGCTACGACGGGGATTCGAACCCAAGCATTGAGCGAGGAATTCGTCCCATCTTACCGCTGAACCAACCCCTTGGGGTTTTGTATTTATATATGCACTAGCATTTGATAGTGAAATGTTAGTTAAATTTGAATTGATTTTTTTCCTTTATTTTTTGTTTGGATCCATTTTACATTTGTTTGGACCCCATATCAATCTATAAAGTGTTAGAATTAAACCCTATTGAGACTTTACTATTTTGGATTGGACCGTGAGTATCAGTCCACTTTGCAATTTGCTTCTTATCATTAGGGGAAACATGCAGTTTTTAAGATTTATCTAAAATTGGGCTGAGTTGGCCCATAGATGAAAAATTTATATTGGGTCTGTTATAAACGGAATCTTCCTTGTTCACTTTTTCGGCCTATATAATATACTAAGATGGGTGTTAGGCAAACTTTATAAGCTCGCACAAATATTATATAATCTGTTTGAGACCTTATAAATGTTTATAGAGGTATTTGATAAAATTTTTAGTATAGAAATTTGTAACAAGATGTTAAAAATTTATAAGTTCCTGAAGAAAAATAAGTTTCGTCTAAATTAATTTGAAAGAGCTTAGACAATTCACAATAATAAAATCATATAAACAGCCTTAATTGTTTTTTATTTCAACATTGCATTGCTACCTTCTTAAGTGTATTTATTTACATGATCTTAATTCTATATATTATTTTCGATAATCACACATCCAAGTTAAGGAATTATTAGTATTTCAATTTTCATACCATAACAAACACACTTATCAAAAGCTATAAGTGTGGATCCCACAAAAACAAAAAAATAAAAAAAAAAGATTAAGCATCTTATAGGAGAAATCCTAAATCAAACATGTCCTAGGGCACCAGAGATGGAATGAAAAGGGAGTTGGAAGCTACACCTCTGCGTACTATCTTTTACAAACAACTAATTGATTTTGTGGGATGGAGCACTAAATCACTTAAATATTGTCAAGTGTTCAAATGCTGAAATTGTGACTCGAATAATAAAATTGGGAGGATCATCCTCATATTAGATATCTGCATTACTAGAATTTGAATTAATCGATTAGTGGATTAGAATTGACTGACTAAGGGGAAAAAAAAAAGGATAAAGATAAAGTACAACCTTTTGTATATTGCACGACTTTTCTCTCTTTCTCTCTTTCTCATTGGTTTCTCATAATAGTGGTCAAATAATAATTGTCTTGTTTTTCACAACATGATGACAGTGCTGTTCGAACTTATGTTACTTTCTTCACACTCTAAACTTTAAAATGATAAATATTATCACTTTATTGGTCTTGGGATTTATATTCTGCCGAACTTATACTAGTAGAAAGAGACAGTTATTTATAAATATTAATTAATGTTCGCAAATACACCCCAAATAATTGATTAAATAATTAGTCACGCTTTTTGGACCAGCGATACACTGATCAATTACTTCCATATGGCATCCTATCATAATTGTACAACAAATACAGCAACAGCGTAGGTTTTGGTATGCCTCCACTATTCAAATATTGCATATAATTTATAGCACCAAAAAATAAGAATTGGAATAGTCAATAAAACTTAAAGAAGAACATTTGAATTTTTTTTTTTCAAAGATAAAGACAAGTATGATATATTTCATCACTAGAAGAGTATTTAATTTGGGGTATTATATCATGATATATTATTTTATTCAATGTAGTAGCCCCATTTCTTTTAGTTGATGAGGTCTCATGATGTGGCCGGAATTGGGTTCGACTGCATTGTTATTAAATTATTGTTGGATAATTATACTTATTATATAAGTTGTGTGTGTATATATATATTATAAAGGAGAATGATTCATTACATTGTAAGCATCATAACATTTATTATAAAATTTATTAGATGCGAACAAGTCGGATTCAAATAAAAAAAAAAAATCGTGAGAGGATAAGAACATTCTACATCTACAAAAGATATCATATACAAGTTCAAAGCCAAAAGTTTCGGTTAACTGATAAAGCAATGCGTTTCCTATATAATTAATATATATTATTCACTAATTAGTATTCTACATCCCACATACACTATACGTCAATTTAGGGTAAATGAAATTATTGGCCACATAAATAAGGCGAGCCTAGTCATCGCACATATTGAAAGATTACACAAAGCCATGCCCATAAGGCCAAATATGCTTAAACAATAATATCCACTCCATAGAATATAAACCCGTCAAACACAATTCCATTTAAAACGTCAAGTACTCAGCAAAATTTTTACTTTGTACCTATTTTAGCCTACGCTAATAAATTACAGGACAAATATATTACGCTTGTGAAGCGATTAATCAATTTTCTTAAATTATAGATAAATCACATAATAAGTGTAATAACTAAGTAACAAGTGTTAATCACTTGACATGTAATTGATCACTCTCTCTAAATTATATACAAATCACATAGTAAGTATAAAAATATTTGTTATGTGATTAGTCTATGTATGAGCGAACCCAATGCAATCAAAAATTCACTCACTCTGTAATAAATATTAATGAGTTCAATCAAGCAGGTACATAACTAATCTTTTCATTTTATATGGAATAATAAATAAAAAGTTAAAGTATTTACCAATCGTAGGATAAATAGAAAATATTATTCACATAATTAACACTGATTCCACTACATTGGATATATAAGTATATAACTATCTTTTTATCGATTTTGTTAATGTTATCTATATAAGTATAGTTCAATTAGTATTTTTAACTATTAAATTTGAATATGATCATATTAAAAATAAATTAATAAAAATATTACGTTATAATAATCGAAAACTTTTTAATCCGGATTTAATTTGACTGAACCTAACAAATCATATAATAAGTGTATTCCACTTTTCAAGTGATTGATCACTCTTACTAAACTATCGATCATTCATAAAATAAATATAAAATACTCATCATATAATTAATACTAATTCAATCAAATTGGATTTGAATTAAAATTTCCCCTAATACTCGATCCCTCCCATTTTCATCTCAAATGGAAATAAAGGATTGAAAGCAAACGATAGGTATTCATTACAAAAATCACACACAGTCACACACTTAAACGCTTTTCCCCAACTTTTCAGAAAGCTGCAGGGACTTACGAACAATCACATCATGTATTGTACAGATTATTTGAACCTACACACGAAACATCCAATGGATCGAGCTCAATTCAACAACCACAGAAAAAAGGAAAAAAAAAAAGGAAAAAACAAATAAACTTTCTGAAGAATACACAGATTCTTTTGGTCCACAGTCTTTAGGTCATGTTTGTTTGTTTAGTAGCAGATTTTTCAGATGACATATATCCCCACGTACGACGTCGTCACACTCAAACCGAGTCAAACTCGCCGCCCAGGCGTCCAGCGCGGCGGCGCCGGGCTGAAATAGGCCGACAACACCCGTGCGTCGAGCAGCTCCACGATGGGCGTGAAGCTCACGCACCTCGGAGCCTTGTACTGATTAATCGACGCGCCTCGTGAGATTGCATAATCCATGAGCTCCTCGAATGTTCCATTTTTCACAACCCTAATTTCCAGCGGGCCGACCGAGTTATCCGCGACTCGGCACTGTCTGTACACCGAGTTCAGCGATTCCTCCATGACCAGACAGCATTTCTCCAGAACCTCACGGGTCAGGCCGTGGGCCGGGTCTTTCATAAGCAATTCCCAGTATATCACGTAATGCCCTGGAATTGAGTTCGTATCAGCATAGCTTGTGTACTCAGCAACAGTGGTATCAAATTCTCTCAACAGAGCCGAAGCGTTCTCGACCGCGTTCTGCAACTCGGACTCGTCGGTCTTGTCCGCGTCGATGCTGAGTAGCACATTCTTGCGCCGTATGAACTTGAACTGCGGAGCCGAGTTGTGGAAACCCACGACTCGGAGGACGTCGCCGACCCGGTACCGGCACAGCCCGGAATAGGTGGTGACGACGAGCTCGTACTCGTTGCCCACCTCGACGTCCGCCAGGTCCACGAGCCGCTGAGGCGAGTCGCGCGACAACTCCTCGGGGTTGACCGGGTCGTGCGGGATGAACTCGAAGTACCCCATGTTGGGCATGATGGTGTACGAGACCTCGGCGGGCTTGGTCATGGGCTTCAGATTGAGCCCGAAATAGCACTCCGATGAGGCGTACATGGTGCAAGCTTTTGGCAATCCTCCACTGTAGAAATCAAGAAGTGGTATATACTGTGCCATTGCCCCCGTAACGATCACTTCGAGGTACTTCGTATTGGGCCAAATTCTTGGGATTATACTCTCCCAATCTTCTCCCTCGCATTCTTTGACTATAAAATCAGCGAGCTCAGGGTCCGGCTTAAGGATTTCAGCCATGCGGGCTTTGATATCCGGGTCGGTGATCCTCGGGTTTAACGACCCGGTGGAGATGTCGTGGGCGAGCTGCGGCCAGTTGATCTGGAGGAAGCGGATGGCGCGGAGGAGACCAGAGGCAAAGACGGCGCCGAGGCGGAGGACCTGGTGGCGCATTAGGAGGCCACAGAGCATTTGAGTGTACATGCTCTGGAAAGAGTCGCAGCACAGGATTGCTTCGTCCGGGCTGGTGTAGACGTTGTACGGGTCGTAGGGCCGGGTCTTGAAATGGTCGCTCTTGTAGTAGCTGGTCAGAACGGGCCGTGCTACCAGCCCACCTGGTGTCTTGGTTTCGGCCTTTATGAAGAGGAAGTACAGGCCTTTCCCTTTGTCCAAATCGGGCACGTATCTGTTGACACAGTTCAATACTTGTTTTTATCACATTTGATTTTGTAACTAAATAATAATAATAATAATAATAATAATAATAATAATCGTTGTTGTTGTTGTGGTTGTCGTCTTACAAGTTCATGACGGGCATGAGAAGGGAGTACAAGAGCTGCCGGCGATCCATCTCTTCACTAATCGTCGGCATGAGTTTCCTTTCACCAGCCGATGTACCGGAGCTGCAAATTCGTTTCACTAACGTGTTAATTAATCTAGTTTGCACTCCACATATGTACCAAACAATCTATATGTGTCGTATTTTGTATATTTAATGTTTTATTTTCTTCATATGAAAGAAAGATATGAATTTTTAAATCATTTGGTTCGTACGTGAAATATAAAATCAAATTCATTTGAAAGATTTTCTTCCTAAGCTCTCTTGTGTGTTTTTGAAGTTAGAAGACAGAATCTTAAGTACGATTGCCTATATCCACGTACATACATCACAATCTTAATAAATGCCCAAAACCCTTTTGTGCTTTTGGTACGTCCAATATTTGTGAACTATGGTACTCCATGCAGATTTGAAAAGTGCCCAAGATATACAACACACAAATATCACAACAAATACATACAAAAATTCGAAATTCTTTCTTTGTGTGTGTGTGTGTGTGTTTTTTTTTTTGTCGAATTTAACTTTCTAATATTTACCTAGTGAGGAATTCAGAGATGGGATGAGAGCAAAAGATAGGAGATCGATCCCCATTAGCAATACGTTGGATGTCCGGTTGAAGATCCTCGTAGGTCACCACCGGAATTCTAGACTTAAACGTGTCCCGGTCAGTAGTGCCATCAAGATTAAACCTCCGCAAGTACTCGGAGCTGGCATTTTGGCCAAGTATTTCAGCCAAAACCTTCTCTTGCACCTCATCGGTATTTTTCGTTGTCTCCTCAATGAATTGAAGAGCCTTAGCAAATTTTTCGTTCGTCGCGGGGCTATTGACCGACGATATTGAAGATTCAACGGCCATGATTTGGAAAAATCAAGAACAATTTGAGCTTTGTAAGAGAACTAATAATTATAAGACTTTTTTCAAGATTACTTTGTTGGTGGTGGTGTAGATTTTGAAGGACTAGGGCATGGTTTATATAGTGAAGCAACGTGGGGATGCACACGTGGCAGCTCCGTAGGACTGCACACGTGGCAGCCGGACTCTTATACTATTCCCTAGTTTTAGTCTTTGGATGGACATTGTGGTATGTCGACATTGAAATATGCTTGTCCCAGGAAGTGTTGTGTCAAGAGGGCACAACCCGGGACCACATGAGCCAAATTTGCTGCATCAGAGAGGACACGTGGGGCCCCATGGGAGCCACGTAGGCTTTTCCAGGTTGGGCTTTCTTGTCCGGTGGCGGAGTTTGTTGGTCACGGACAGCGATAGGCTGCCGGCGAAGCGGTCATGATTTTTCAGTATACTGTTCTTCGTCTAGGTCTCTCTCTCTCTCTCTCTCTCTCTATATATATATATATATATATATATATATATATATATATATAGGCTGTGCAAATCATGCTTGAGGGATTAATTAGTTAATAAGCTTATCAATTGCGACTATGAAATATCGTTTGTGAAGCGATCACGTGGACAAGGTTGATGTTGTAGTTAGAATATTTTTTGAGGTTTGTAGTTATCCTGTTTGTCATGTAATAATACGACATGTTTTGTAACACTACCTGGTATAACTTTTTCTCCAACAGTTGCATTTCTGTAGCTTTCATCCCAAAATTATTTAATCTTGTGATATTATTATTATTTTTTAAGAGAAACGATTGAGTGTATGTAATTATTAAATCAATACTGTAACCAAATTTAATCACGAAATACAAATAATTATATAAATAATAATGAAGAACTCAGTATATATATACCAATAAGTGGAGATAATTTTCATGTTAAGGAACTAGAAATGATTAATTTGATGCTTAAGCATGCTTGAATGGTTTATTTCAGTATTTCTTTGATTTTGTATCACTTAAGATTTAATTATAAATCTCGTTTAAAGTTATTTATTTATTTGGTGAATACATTTAAAGTTAGCTGTCTCTGTTTCCATGTTGATTTTGCAACTTGTACACTGCAATAATTAGGGACGGAGCTAGGAATTTGATTGAGGGTGGGGATGAAATTTTTTCGAGATCATTAGTTATTAAAATGTATAAATATAAGGGTTGTATATAATATTAATAAATAAAATAACAAAAGCTATCATATTTATGAGTATACGACCAATTAGAAGTGCTGAAACAAAAAAAAAAAGTGTTATAATCCAAACAATATATAAAAAATGATACTGAAAAAAATAACAAGTTATTCTCCGTTTTAAAAGAAATAAATATAGTGGATAATGAATTTCTTTTAAAAAAATACTTAACAAAGAAATTTTTTAATAATACTCAATAAAATTGACATAAACATGCATAATTAAAATAGATTGTCTCTCTCTCTCACTCTCTCTCTCTCTCTCTCTCTCTCTCTCTCTCTCTCACACACACACACACACACACAGAGTCAAAAAATATATTTTTATTTTTTCCATCATCGCATTCCCCAAATCACCTCAATTCAATATGAATTCTCAAATTAATTAGTAAGATTCATTTCAAGTCCAATAGCCCAATAAATAACCATCAAGTTTCATTAAGTTTTATATTGAACAACTATCAAGATTCATATCAACAATCATAAGATTCAAATCTCTACAAAAAAAAATTACAAAAAAAAGAAGTAAATAAATATATAAATTCTAAAATTAGTACACAATATACCTTCTTGTACGCTGCTTTTGAAGAAAAATTGAATGTTGTGGGGTTTGTGCAAGAAGAAAAATTCTAATGAAATTTTGATATTTTAATTCAAACAAAAGAGAGAAGTAAATCTAATTAAAGATTTAATATTTTAATTTGAAGAAAAGAAGGAGAAAGAGAGGAAAGAGAAACAAAGAGAATTTAATTATTATAGTAAATAAGATTCAGTAAAAATAAATCACTAAAAATAAAATAGATTAAAAAAGTTAATTTTTTTAATATGTAACTTATATAAAAATTTGTATATATAGTCCAAATATTTTTTGTTCTAATTATAAATTTGTTAAAAATAGAATTATTACGTAAAGGTTAGGTTTTATGACTTTAAAGTCGTGATGACGTATTAGGCTATGACTTTGAAGTCTTGACGACGTATTAGGCCGTGACTTTAAGGTCTTGACAACCGCTACTAACTATTATCTGATTTGTTTTCTTTAGTAATAAAGATTTTAAAATTCTTGTAATACGTAGTCAACTTTTATAATTGACAATACTTATATTTCAAATCTTGAAAGATGGAAGAAGAAATTTCTTACTTTATTACCTAAATTTAGGCACATAATTGGGTGAAGTTAAGTGTTAAATGATACTGGGGAAAGTAATAATTATATATGTTAAATGATTTTAGGTAACTTTGGAAACAAAAGAATTATCTTAAATGCTAACTAATTAGTGAGATTACGTTCAAAAAATTTTAAAAAAAATGATATCTAAGAACTCAGAATTCGGTCAAAATTGCAACAACTGAGTCAATCGACCCCTTACATATAATAAGATAGATAAGATAGATATGTAGTCAACCTTTATACATTAGAATAATTAGATTTCAAATCTGCAAAAATGGAGGAAGAAACTTTTTACTTTTTATCATTGAAAGTAATGCACATAATTGGGTAAAGTTAAGTGTTAAATGATATTGGATGAAGTGATAATTATATATGTTAAATTATTTTAGTTAACTTTGGCAACAAAAGGCATCATAAATGCTAACAAACCAATTAGACTGTTTTCAAAAATAAAAATAAAAAATTCTAACTTTTAAGAATTCATAATTTGGACAAAATTGCAACTATTGAATTAAAAAAAAACCCCTTCAAATATGTAATAATATAGATTTAAAATTCTTCTAACATGTAGTCAACCTTTATAAATGGGAATAAATTACTTCGTGATTTATTAGAGTTTCATTACAACTTGAGATCAAGGGAGGACCTACGGTGAGCGATTCCTACGCACATTATTTGATTTTCCGTCAGGAATTTATTTTTAATTGTTTGGTAATTTAACGGGCGTTTATGATTGTAGTTTTTGTCTTGTCAATTAACAAGTTTGGTTTTGTCTTGCTTTACTAACAAGTTTTAATTTTTGTGTTTAGATTTGTTTCATTTGTTTTATGATGATGAAGGTATATACATCTTCTGAATGAGTCGAAAGATATGTGCATTCATATATCTTTAGATGTTGATATCGAAGATGGTCTTATTTTGGTGGATGTTTGGAGTGCCTACATGTGGTTTCATATGTCCTTTGCTGTTCAAAGCGACTCAAGTATTATCTGGGCTTTTGATTCATCAAAATATCTCTACATGGACTATGAATTGGTTATTGAAGATTATCGTTTAATTAGCAAATGGTTTACGAATCACCCCGCTTAATTAATTGATAACTTGCCTTTGCATTTTGTAAAATAGTTTGCAAATCACCCCACTTAATTAATTGATAGGCAATCTAGTTTTATGTCACATCCAATGTATTAGAATTATTGTCCTACTTTTATGTACTCGATTGTATTGATTGACACTTCTAATAATTAATAATAGTACTAGTTTTTATTTCAAAAATAAATAAATAAATAATGGCTTGGGCAATATTTTCTTTATAAGTTAGCTTTCGGGATTGAGTTTTGGGTTGAGTTAAAATTAAGCCTCTAATATTTTTATATGGTATCAAAGTAGGCTAGGTCTTTGTGTTGAAATTGCACCATCCACTATACTATTTTCACATACCAATTTGCTTTCAGGTATTTGGGCCTGGGTGTTAGGGGGGCATATAGCTTGGACAATTCTCACCTCATAAATTAGCTTTTGGGGTTGAGTTAATCCCAATCCAGTCCGGATCCTCTATTATAAAACGGTGCTACATCTTCTCATCCACTCACCAATACACACTACGTATATTGGTGAGCGGTTAAGATAAGAAAGAGAAAAACTTGTCATATGAAATTTTTTTGAAAATTCTCTTTCCTTTTATCTTAACCGCTCACTAATACACGTGGCGTGTATTGGTGAGTGAAGGGGAAGATGTAGTATTATTTTGTAGTAGGGGATTTGGACTTTGTCCCAATCCCCCAACATTTTTACAAGCCGAAGCCGTAACAACATGAGAAGCTTTGAAGAATCAAAAGGCTCCAAATGCTTTTAGCATAACCTTGAAAAGTGAGTGGTTTTATATAAATAAATATCTAGTTTAATTTAAAAATTCAATTGACTTACACAAATATAAATTTTTAGATTTTTTTTAAACGACATTCCAATCTTTGTTAACAAAAATCCTTGAACAGATCTTTTATTGGCATTCGCTGATGTATTCAAAAATGTTACGACGAAACTGTTAAGCCTAAAAACAATGGGAGAGGGAAATTGGATTGGCCTGGGGGATTAGGGCTTGAATCAATCCCCGAGACACTAGAATACACACAGGATTCAGAACACAGAAGAAGAGAGAAATTGGAACAACCATACAATTCATTGAATTTCCATAATGAATTACATGGTAGCTCTTCTGGTGTTATATCCTAATGATCTTGACTAATCTTTGTGTTGACTAATTTTTGAATTAACACTAATCTAATTCCCTTAGCTAAACGTGTAAGAATGAAGTAGAATGATAAAACCACTTTCATAAGTAAAGCGCACTTCTTATTTCCTATTCTAACAACGACTCTTCAATTAAAATAACACTTCTCATTTACTAACATTAGTTCACTTAATAAAAACGCCCTGACTTATAAAATGCGTTCTTCCTCCCAACACTTCGCAACTTCTCTTGGACTTAGAAAATGAATCACGTAATCTTGCATGAAATCCTCTGCAACAAATTGGCTTCTAACAACTGCCCCTTCCTTGAAAAGATCCTTGTCCTCAAGGATGTGAGCTACTAAAGGGATCAAAATCTGGAAAACGTTGTTGTAGCTGATAAAGGTCCTCCAACGAGTTTTCTTCAGTACCTGCATCAAACCACTTAACGAGAACTTGAGTAACAAGCCTATTATTCTTGTTAACCAGTTGCCTCTCCAAATTTTCTCAGGTGTTAAAAGAAGGTGCCCGTGTACCGTGATTTGTACTGGTAAGTGTGAATTGTATGGTATATTTCCCCTCCTCTCTTTAACTGTGAAACATGAAACACTGGATGTATCTTAGCGTCTAGGAGAAGCTCCAATCGATAAGCCACCAACCCAATGCTCTACAACACATTGAAAGGGCTGAAATAACGAGGAGACAACTTGTGAAACGGTTGAGTCCCCATGGAAACTTGCTTATATGGTTGTAATTTGATGTCCACTACATCTCCCACCTCGAACTCTCTTTCACTCCTCTTTTTATCCGCTTGCTATTTCATTTGGTTTTGGGCCTTGTACAATTGTTGTTTCAAAACCCTTATAGTTGCCTCTCTGTGTTGTAGACTTCTATCCACGACATCCAACGATGAATGAAATGGCAAATAAATCTAGTGAACATGTGGTTTTTGGCCGTAAAGGACTTCATAAGGTATAGTGTTGATTGAGAATTGGTAAATGGTATTGTACCACCATTCTGCTTAGTGGCAGCCACTAACTCCACTCCTTAGGTCGTTCCCCAGCCATATACCATAGATAGCACTCCACATATTTGTTCACTGCTTCCGTTTGTGGATGGTAAGCTGAAAAAGTCAGCAGCTTAACTTGTAGTTTAGTAAACAATTCTTGCCAAAATCGACTCATGAATATGCTATCTCTGTCACTAACAATGGTCTTTGGAAGTCCATGAAGCTTCTACACCTGATCAAGATAAGCTTGAGCCACTACCATAGTTGTGTAGGGATGTTTAAGAGCGATGAAGTGGTTGTACTTTCTAAGCCTATCCACCACTGCCAGAATAGAACTCTTCCCTTGTGAAAGAGGTAAACCATCAACAAAATCCATGCTGATATCTTTCCATACTCTTTCAAGAATGGGAAGAGGATTGAGTAACCCTGGTGAAGCACAAGTTTCTCCCTTATTTCTCAAGCACACATCACAGCTCCTCACATACCCCTGCACATCTCCCTTCATCCTTTTCCAATATAACCCTTGTTTAACCCTATGTATGGTTCTCTCCACTCCTTAATGTCCTCCAACAGAGCTATTGTGGTACAAATCTAGTATTTTTCTTTTCAATTCGACACTATTGCCCACCACTAATCTCCCTTTCCTAGTTACTAAACTATTCTCCCACACATATTGCGGTTTTTTGGCTGGGTTCAATGTAATTTTCTGTTTGAGTTCTTGGATATTGGAGTCAAAACCATAGCTAGCTTTTACTTCGTCCAGTAGCTCAGAAGTAGGACTAGTTAGGGAAAATAGATGGGAAACAGAAAGGAAATCAATCAAGCTGGATAGGGACATGGAAACTTGCCTTAACCCATCAGTATTTGAATGCTCCAGTTGAGCAGGCTGAGTTCCATTGGAAGTAGAGGAAGGGAATATGTGTGGTTTAGGAGAAAGAGAGTTCATAAAAGAAACGTTGTACCCTTGACAATGCATCAACTACTAAGTTCTCTCATCCTTTTTTATATGTGATGGTGTAATCGTATCCCATTAGCTTGCTTAACCACTTTTGTTGGCTAGGTGTGGAGATCTTTTGCTCTAATAAGTACTTTAGATTTTGATAATCTGTTCTTATGGTAAAACGTCTACTTATCAAATATGGTCTCCACTTCTGCACAACACTCACTATAGCCAACATGTCTTTTTCGTAGACAGAAAGACCTATATTTCTCCCAGCTAGACCCTTACTCATGAAAGCTATGGCTTTTCCTTGCTGTATTAGAACAACTCCAATTCCAGCATGCGGCATCCATCTCTACGACAAACTCCTTAGTGAAGTCAGGTAACACTTACACGGGGGCACTGATCGTGGCTACTTTCAAGGCTTCAAAGACCTTATGGGCTGTATCACTCCATTGAAAATTATTTTTCTTTAGTAAATCGGTTAAAGGCCTTGCTATCAGTCCATACCCTCATACGAACCTTCTGTAATACCCTGTTAACCCCAAAAAACCCCTTAACTCCTTGACTGTGGTAGGAGTTGGCCACTCCTTCATGACACTGATCTTGTTAGGATCAGCTGTCACCCCATCCTCACTTATGACATGCCCCAAGTACTCCACTTGAGGGACCCCAAACTGACATTTACTATTTTTTACAAAGAGTGTGTGTTGTCTTAAAGTGTCAAAGACCAGCTTCAAGTGCAACAAATGTGTGGTGAAGTCCGGACTGTACACAAGTATGTCATCAAAGAATACTAAAACGAGCTTCTTAAAGTATGGTTGAAAAATATTATTCATAAGGTTTTGAAAAGTGGACGGAGCATTGGTGAGACCAAATAGCATCACCAAGAACTCAAAAGGCCTATGGTGGGTTCTAAATGTGGTCTTATAAATATCATCGTTGTATAGAGATGGCAACGGGGCGGGTATGGGGCGGGTTTGGACAAACCCTGGACCCGCCCTACTGGGGATTTTTTGGACCTGGGCACAGACCCGCCCTGTCCGAGTTGGACCCGACAAACCCGGTTTTAATTTTTAAAATAATTAAAAAAATATTTTTTTAAGAAAATTGATATTTTTAAAATTTTATAAACAAGAAAAAAATAATAGTACTACTAAATCACTAATTATTTATAAATTTTTATGAACATATTTTAATTTTTAAAAAATTAAACATCGTTATCGCATATTTATTTTCATATATTTTGAAATAATAACTTAATTATTAATGTTATATAATTATTTTAATATACAAGAGTATCATATATATTTTTTCAAGTAACTATTTATATAATATATACTTTTATGTATGAAATACAGATGTATATTATATAAATTTAAATAAAAAATAAATAAAAATATATATAAATTATTAATCCGGGCTGTCCGGGTTTTAAAGTGAAGACCCAGGGACTCAGTCCCAGACCCGATTAGGAGCCTCAAAACCCGCCCCATTAGGGGTGGGTCCGGGTCCGGGTCCAACCCGGACCTATTGCCATCTCTACCGTCGTACATACAAATTTGGTAATATCTAGACCGTAAATCCAGTTTGGTGAACACTCGAGACCCCCCTAATTCATCAAAGAGTTCCTCTATCACTGGTATAGGGAATTTATCCTTGATTGTAATTCTGTTTAGCTCTCTATAGTCCATACACATGCGCTACGTTACATCTTTTTTCTTAACCAGCACTATGGGGGAAGAAAATGGGCTATGACTCTGCCTAATCACCCCAGAACCCAATAGATCTTGCACTATTTTTTCAATTTCAGCTTTTTGAATATTCACATATCTGTAGGGTCTAACTGATGCTGCTTTGGTTCCCTCTTCCAAGTGTATTCTATGATCCTCCTCCCTATGGGGTGGTAGTCATTTGGGCTTTTAGAAAAGGTCTTGATACTGTATCATTAATTCATCTAACCTCTCCTGGAATTCTCCCTTAGATCTCACTAGTGACCACACCTGTGCCTCCCTTCATTCGTCTCATCTACTTGCAATTGCCCTATATGCATCATAGAGAGACGAGCAGGTTTTCGCAAAATCTTACTCATCTTCTTTCCACTAACTATGGACACGGTTTGGGGCTGCATACCCCTCAATGCTACTTTTCTATCATTTACTATGAATTCCATTCTCAACTTATCGAAGTTCCACTTAATGTCACCTAACTTCACAAGCTATTGTACGCCCAAGACCATGCTACAACCACCTGGAGGTAGGGTCATCATGTCAGTTTTAAAAACTTGTCCCTGCATCATCCACATGAAGTCAGACATGAGTGCTCATGATCTTATTACCATTTGCTATAGTAACTAAAAATGGTTTAACAGGTTCCAACCTACAACCAAGCCTCTTAGCAGTTTCAATATCCAAGAAATTGTGTGTGCTGCCGGTGTCAATCAAAACGTGAATGGTTTTGCCATTAACATTACCATTCAATCTCATCGTCCTGTAATCATGTACTCCCATGAATGCGTGTACAGAAATATGAGATGGTGACTCTTCTAACGGAGTCTCACTCAGTAACTCATCTCCCTTCACATCCTCACTCATGTCAACTTCAATTTCTTCCTCTTCCTCATCTAGCTCTAGAACGAACAACTATCTTCTCTTAGGACACACATGACCTCACTCAAACTTTTGATCACACCAAAAGCATAGACCCCAAGCTCTCTTTTCATCTATCTCCTGAGGTGATAGCCGCCTAGAGGGGATTATTGGTCTTGAGTTAGTCCTAGATCCCAAGGTCCTGTACTCCTGTTATTCATTGGGTTATTTGAACTATAGCTAACACTGCCTGAAGGAAAAACTAGAATTTGTGGGTGAGGAATGTTTAGCGAGGGTTTAGAACGATTTTGAGGTGGTTTAGAAGTTGGAATAGGGGCAAGCTTGCAAGTGCTGAAGGAGACTGCCTGCTCTTGTAACTTAGCCAGGTTAACAACTTCTTGAAGAGTTTTTGGCTTAAGCATCCTAATAGGTACAAAAATCTCACTCTTGAGCCTAGCCAAAATACAACTAACAGCATATGCCACCGTCAACACTAAACAATTAACCAATTCATCAAACCTATCCACGTAATCTCTAATAGTACCCGTCTGCCTCAAATTCATTAATTCAGCCATTGGATCCTCATAGATCAATGTGCCAAACCTATCGTTTAATACCCTGCACATACTCCTCCCATCCCGGCACATCCCTCGGCAATCGCAATTTCAAGTACATTTGATGCCATTGAAGAGCCTTTCCTTCCAAATGCAATGAAGCTAGGGACCTTAGCATCCAACAATGTGTGATCCACATTGAAGAACTATTCGCACTTGTAAACCCATCCGCGCAAATCATCTCCTCCAAAACGGGGAAACTCCACACTAGTGCATCGAGTCAGAATTTGGTAAGCTCCAGTCCCCGCGCTTCCACCGATCGTCAGGGATTGTCTCCGGGGGTCCTTGGGATGCTCCTGCGCCTTGAGCTTATATCGTGCCCAAGGTAGCCATTATCGCATGTCATCATAACTTGTAACTCCTCAAATTGCTTGTCCGTATGGGCATTACTCGTGCGCAACTGCTCCAATAGCAAATCGACGTTACGACGAAGCTCCGCCGCCCTTGTCTAGATTCCATCTGCCATCACCGTTGGGTCAACAGCCGGCACAAAACCGACAGCTCTGATACCACTTGTTAAGCCTAAAAATAATGGAAGAGGGAAATCGGATTGGCCTAGGGGATTAGGGCTTGAATCAATCCTTGAGACACTAGAATACACATAGGATTCAGAACACAAAAGAAGAGAGAAATTGGAACAACCACACAATTCACGAAATTTCCATAATGAATTACATGGTAGCTCTTCTGGTTTTATATCCTAACGATCTTAACTAATTTTTGAATTAACACTAATCTAATTCCCTTAGCTAAACGCGTAAGAATGAAGCAGAATGATAAATCCGCTTTCATAAGTGAAACGCGCTTCTTATTTCCTATTCTAACGACGACTCTTCAATTAAAATAACACTTCTCATTTACTAACACGAGTTCACTTAATAAAAATGCTCTGACTTATAAAATGCGTTCTTCCTCCCAACACTTTGCGACTTCTCCTGGACTTAGAAAATGAATCACGCAATCTTGCATGAATTCCTCTGCAACAAATTGGCTTCTAACAAAAACCGATTTGAGGAATCAAAATAAATTAGAGGTTCAACAACAACAATAATAATAATCTTTTTATATGTACCAGTGCTATGATATCTAAAAATTAACATAAGAAAAGTGACCTAAGCTCTCAAAACATTACTTGCAGCAACAAGGCCACACCTTAGGCAAAAGTGCATCTTTTAATAACGGAACTGTGGAACATGAAAGATGCAATCAATCTTTCATATTTAATGTGCCCCTAATACTTGCCTTGAGATTAGAATAGTTTATTGGCAACAAGCGCATCAAAAGGAAACTAATTCATAGTAACAAAATGGAAATAATGTAGTAAAATTTTTTTAATTGAATTCTCATTTGTCTAAATTCTGATATGCACTCTATTTTTATTTGGGAAATTAAAAATTAAATTTCAAATCTCGAAAGTTAACAAATCCAGAATTTCCTACTCCATTTAATGCAAATGCACCAATCAATGAAAATGAAACCCCTAACCAATCAATGAATTTTTTTTTCTCAAGAATAAAATAATTCAAAATTCTAAGAGGGGCAATTATTATCACTTCCCCTGAGTTTAAGTGAAATTACAAATGACCAATTATTGTTTCCAAAATTACCAATACCACTTGACATTTGTTATCATCTAACAAAAAACTCCAGTCTGGTAATAACTTTTGAAATTACCAATAATTTTCCGACATCATAATAGTCACCTCTAAGGGTGGGCATCATATCAGGTAATTGCAAGTTCAGGTTTTGCAAATTAGGTACCCGACATGTCGGGTAGGATAGATTACTACCCGATCTCAACCCGAACTACTAGAATACCCAACTAGTTAGGTACTCGCTCTAATTCGGGGTTTAATTTTTCCATTCTACTTGATTTTTTGCAAAATTAAAAGTTGAATGTTTTAAATCAAGTTTATTATTTGGTACCTAGACTAGAAAATGTATAATTTTGACAATGAAACTTTTAATTGTATTAATGTGTGAAAGCAATTTTAATATCATGACATTAAACACAATCTTATTATATTTTTATGTTAAATTGCTTATTATTTATCAAATGTTTTACTTATGTTGTTCAAGGTCATTTAGAATATTTCTATAATTAATTTGTACATATAACTTGCTATTGGCTGCAGTGTATGGTACAATAATCATTTCACAAATAAGAAGTTTAAGATAAATTATTATAAATAAAAATTATTGCATTTTTATAAATTAAATGTTAATAAAGATCTATTAGATCAGTGGCATGTGCAATTAAATAAAAGACAGTCGATTGTGAGAAATAACGAATAACCCATTACGACATACAAGTTTGGCACTCTGAAATTGCCTATAAGAGTTTCGGCGCTAACGCTCGTTGTGTTCTCTCACGTTGGCACTTAGGATGACTTCTACGCTTGTTATTTAAAAATTTTTGTATTCCTTGCAAACCCAACATTTTTACTCATATTACCCATCCTGAATTACCCAAACCTGATCGGGTTGGATTGGAAACCCGAATCACCCGATCCAAATGCTACCTTTAGTCACCTCAACTATCAAGAGATACTATTCGTCAAAGTTAACAAAACCTCAATTAATTTTCTGATTTCACCAACTTTCACGAAACTAATTTTGTTTTATACCACAACAATCACTATTGAACATCATTATATAATTCGATACGACTTCTATTTTTTTTAAAAAAAAATTGACGTAATATATCTTCAACATCTTAAACATGTAACTACCATGTAATTTCATCTCAAAATACTATCAAAGATACAAGATATACAACTCGGAATTCCTTCCCGACTTGATGAATGGTGAATTTTGTTAAACTTATACATTCCTTAGAGGATTATTTATAATTTTTAAAACTAAAGGGGGTTATTCATAATTTCACCTAAACTTAGGGGATGTGGGTGTAATTATCCTTCCTAATAATTAAGAATTTAGTCAAAAATAAACTTTTTGTAGTCAAAACGCCTCCCTCAAATATAAAATAATATAGGCCTGATGGCAAGGATGAGGCTTTGTAATCAAAGGAGTCATGGGTCCGATTCTCACTTATGTGGGTATTATTATACTATATAGTAATTTAATTCTTTGTGTTATTCGATTGTTATTTGAGTTGATAATTGATTATGAGACATAATAATTTTCTGAGTTGATAATTAATTATGGAATATAATAATTGTATTTGATTTGGATTTGATTTGAATCATTGATATAATATTCGAAACGTATTGTACACTTTTCATTAAAAAATATAAAACAATGTAGATTAGATTTTAAATCTCGAAAGATATATGGAAGAAGAAACGTTTTACTTTATTACCGAAATTAATGCACATAATTGAGTCACGTGTTAAATGATATTAGGGGAAGAGATAATTATATATGTTAAATGATTTTAGTTAAATTTGGAAACAAAACAATGATCACAAATGCTAACCAACCAATGAGATTATTTTTGAGAATTAAAAAAAAATTAAATTTTAAGAATTCAAATGTTGGTCAAAATCACAACAGTTGAGTCAAAAGACTCCATTCAAGTGTATTATAGTAAATACAAGTATAGATATACATTCATGAAAATTATTATTCAGTAAAGAATTTCAGTCAACTAAGCAAAACTAGTTGTTCCCTATGAAGTAAAATGAACCTCGAACTATCAGTTGCGTGTGTAGCCATCTTTGGACACAATTAATCAGAAAAGTCATGGGGAATTGGTAAATAATCAAAGTCATAAAAAAAATTAGGATTAATTATTTTGAATAAGCCACTAGGTTTGTAGCTCAATAATGGAATTCAAATCGATAATATTGAGATCCCGAATTTAAACTTTTTTATTCTCTTCTTGTCTCTTCGTGTGAGTGTGTGTGTGTGTGTGACATTCTAGACTTCTGACTGACATCTACAGAATATCTCGAATTGATTGTATATAAAAAAAAATATTTAGAATAAGATTATCACGGCATTTACTTCCTGAAATAAAAACTAGTAACACGTTATTAATGCTTCGTTCAGTTTTGGATGTTAGAAAATTAATGTGCAAGACGCAATATATTATTGAACTTTGACTAACTAAAAAATAAGGCAGGTTCTGATTGAGACATTTTATTTGGAGCCTAAGTTGATTAAAAAAAATCTCATTGTCTCCATGGATACAGACACTAATTAGGTATGTATAGTTTATACTGTAGAGTTTGAAAAACATACCAAGGAGAATAGGAAGATAAAACACGTAGTCGACTACTAATGCTAAGGAGCATTAAGTATTTACATGGAATATTATAATATATATATATATATATAGAGAGAGAGAGAGAGAGAGAGAGTTAAATTTACAAAAATTTCTGTGTTAATTTTAATTAGTACAAAAAAATTGTGTTAAAAAAATTAGTTTGAAACTCTTTATACTTTTAAAAACTAGCATACCGCTTCCCAGGTTTCTTTTTTGAAAATCTGAGAATGAATTTCTAATTTTAACCGTTTTTAGAAAATTGAAAAATAATAATATATTTTGTTTATTTGAAAAAGGAACAACCCCGGTCCAAAAATAAAAGAAGGAAAAAGAACCGCAAGCCCTAATATTCAAAATTTTACACTAATTTATGGTCGATTTACAAGACACGAGAGTTGCAGTATATGAGGGGTGATATGCTAGTTTTTATAAATATGAGAGGTTTTAAACTAATTTTTTTTAACACAAGATTTTTTGTGCTAATTAATTAGAATGAGCACGGGGGGTTTTATAAATCTCACTCAAAATTAAAAGAATAAATTTACAAACCTAAAACACTATCATACATGTAAAAATGACGAGTGTAAAGTACACCATCGATCGAGGGTTTTTGTTGATGATTTTTGCATTTCATATGATGTTTTACACTAACTTTTATTTCACGGGATTCTTCAATTTAGTTAAACTTAATATGAGGGTGTCCAATAATAAATACTCATATGTATATATATATATATATATATATATATATTAGAAAGCTCTACATATTGATCAGTATTATAATTCAATCGGGGTCTGTATCTTATTTCAAAACTCATAATATTCTTTAGTCTTATAAATTAAAGGATTTTTACTTCGTGTTACCAAATTTCTCAAGATCCGCCACGATTCTTTCGTTATTTTTTCTTCGTTTGCGTAAGTAAATATATATATAAGGACGGAATCCCCTACTCTAAAACGATGCCCCATCTCATGCCCCATTGCATGTGTAAATCTTCAAGATTTACTTAAGGGCAGATTGTTTAATTATGTTAATTATATTTATGTTATATATATATATATATATAATTTTTTTTCTTCTTTCTGGTAAGCAAAACAAAATGAAATTCAAGGTCCTACCGGGAGTCGAACCCAGGTCGCTGGATTCAAAGTCCAGAGTGCTAACCACTACACCATAGAACCATTATGTGCCATTTAGTGTAGCTAGATATAATAACGAAACATAACCGAAAACGATGTTAATCTAGACTTTGAAGTCTCTCTAATCTTCTTGCATGATTTCTGAATGCCAATAACATATTTGAGTTTGACCAAAAAAATAAAATAAAATAAAATAACGTATTTGAGATCAAGGGTTTGACGGAAAATTTAACAAATGATTTTACTTATTATAAGTTCCTTCGCAAGAAATAATAGAACTCAAACACATGATTTTCAAATTAATTAACAAAATTTTGCAGCTTATTTTATCCAGATATGAAAGCAGGTGATTCATGGTAGTTGCACGAATACACACACACACACACACACACACACACATATATATATATATACAAATATGTATATTAGTAAATATTGGCACACGCGATGCGTATGCATAATGAAAAAAATAATATAATCTAATAATGACATACTAAATTCTTTACTATCAAAATATTTTTAATAGATTTAAGAAATTAGTAAAAAAATAAAAATAAAATAATTTAAAGGAAAAAAATTAAGAAAACAATTACAAAGAAAGTTAAAAACAGAGATAATACACAATAGTATTGACAGATAAAAGAGGATAGAGAGGGGGAGTAAAATTATAAAAATTATTGATTTATGGGAGTTATGGATTTTTAATTATAATTTTAGGGAATTGACATAAATTAACAAATGATGAATAGTGATATGGAACATTGATCTAAAATAAAATTGACTAAGAAGATACATAAATATCGTTAAAGTTATAATTAAGAGATGGAAATATCATTTTAAGCAACAGTTTAATTTTGAATATAAAATACATTTTAAGCCCAATTTAATATTTTAAGAAGCAAACAAATTTCTGTTATTATATTCAATCAAAAAAATATTTCGAAAAAATTAATAACACATTTCAATAAGTAATTTGTTGAAATTAATATAAATTATACTATTTTTTATTAAAATTTGTATCATAAAATGTTCTGCATGTTTTTATATTTGGTGGTAGATCAAATGTTAAAATATATCTAATACAAATTTTAAAAAAAGTTAAATGATAAATGGATATGATATATTTAATATAATGGATCTCACACATATAAATAAAATTTAAATTTATAGGTAAACAACAAATAGTAGGTCATGGCAACCTGCATACTAAGTTGCAGGTAAATACAACCTGTAAAACAGATAACAGGTACCCTAATAAAATAAGAGGAAAAATGCATTATACTACCCTGTGGTTTGGAAAATAAGCACGCTAAACCCTGAAATTTTCTAATTGTCAAAATAAACCCTATGGTTATAAAAAATCAAATTTGACAGACCTTCCTGATATAGGTGCTATACACGCACGTTTAGTGTGAATTTTGCTTCATTTTTCAGGTATAAAATGACATTTTAACCCTTAAGGTTCCAAATTATTAAAAAAAATCATTTTCCTTCTTTTTTTAAGAAAATAAATACATTTTCTTTATCCAAAAAAAAGTCCTTATCCCCCAAAAAAACACCACCACCACCACCCCGTCACCGCCCTCTGCCACCGCCGCCGCCACAGTCTGCCACCACTACTTCAAAGAGGTCGGCGACGCATAGAGATCGAAAGAGAGAGAGAGAGAGAGAGAGAGAGAGATTCTCCGCCCCATTCGCCACCACGACACCACCACAATCGTCACCACCATCCGCCACCACCATATTGCCACGACCGTCGCCGCCATCCACCATCACCGCAGCACCGCTGCTACTGCCGCCACCCTTTGCTACCATCACAGAAAGAGTGAGATTGAGATTGAGATTGAGAGATACGAGAGGAGAGATTGAGGGTGAGAGAGAAAATTGATTTAGGGTTTACCTTTTCCAAGTTGGCCGCGGCGGCGGAGGCATTTGGCATGAGAGAGAAGAGGGAGAGAAGACAGAGTTGACTTGAATGGAAGAGAGGAAGGAAGAAGAGAGTGGAAAGAAAAAGAACAAAGAAAAAAGAAGAAAACGGGAGAAGAAAAGGAAAAAGAAAAAATAAAAAAATGAAAAAATTAGGTATATCTACAAGGGTAATTTTGTCATTTCAATTTAAATATTGACAAATATGGCATGGGGGCGATGAACTTGATTTTTATAACCAGAGGATTTATTTTGACAATTAGAAAATCTCAGGGTTTAGCGTGCTTCTTTCCCAAATCATAGGGTAGTACAATGCATTTTTTCCTAAAATAAGGGTACCTAAAATTAAACTTTTTCCACTCTACCCAACAATAGACAAACCCAAAAAAGAAAAGAAAAGAAAAAGTTATTAAAGGGTGCTTTCCCTTTATGCAATAGTATAAATAGTATAGATGTATAAAAAGCAGTCACCAACTATTAGTTGGTCTAACGGGATGAGATACTAGATCTCTTAAGCAACTTTTAGGCTTTGTTTGGTTCTAAGATTTTAGGAGGAAAGGAAAATGTTAAGAAAAGGAAAAAAAACTACAAGAATTTTAAAAAAACTACAAGAATTTTAAAGAAACAATAAGGAAAATGATTTTTTCTAAAGAATTGTCTTCCATTTTGTTTGGTTATTATTGTAAATCAAAGGAAAATATAAAAAATCTCCCAAAAAAAATCCAAACAATCAATTAATTACATAAAAAAAAATAAGATTTACAACAAATATATCCAAACAATCAATTAGTTTGAGCAACAAAAATGAGGTGAGAGCTTGAAAAGTGAGAGAGTGTTGGAGAGAGTAATATAATATTAGAAAACAAACTTTTTCTTCATTTTCCTCATCTAATTGGAGGGAAAATACTTTTTCTTAATTTATGTTATATTTTCTTTCTATTTTTCCTTTTCTTACCATTTCATTTCTTTTTCCATAGTAACCAAATAATGAAAAATAGATTTTCTTCCTATTTTATTTTCCTTTCCTGCTTAAGAACCAAACATAATGTTAGGGTTCGAATCTTAGAGTTTTGAATGAAGCAATTAAGTTGAAAGGGTCGTCACCATAATGGATATCTATAGTATTCGAATTTGAATTAGTTATCCAATGAATTAAAATCGGGTGGTTAAAATCAAAATAAATAAATTAAGAGCAGTCAAATGAAATTCAAATTACTTACATCACTATATTAATTTTAAGAAATTTCAACGACACATTGCAGAAGTCGAACCAAAATTTGGGCATTGTTTCTCGAATTCTCCGGGCAGAAGAACATTCTACGGGGAATGATTTTGCGTTTTAATGGTCATGATTTTTTTATTTGGAGTCAATTTGTTATTATTTTGCGTTTCAATGGTCATGATTTTTTTTTTATTTGGAGTCAATTTGTTATTATTTTGCGTTTCAATGGTCATGATTTTTTTTTATTTGGAGTCAATTTGTTATTATTTTGCGTTTCAATGGTCATGATTTTTTTTATTTTCTTATTGCATGAGTAAAAGGGATAATCTTTGGTCAGGATCATTTAATTATATTTATTTTATAATTATTTCTTAATGAATTGTGAACGTCTTAAAATAACTCTTTTCCAACAACCAAGAAGTTTCCACTCCATAATTATCATCGACCTTGAATCAGTAAGTAGATTATTAAGAACTTATTGACTGATCACAAGCACTTTATTTGTTTATAAAAAATGGTGTGTGTATATATATATATATATATATAAATATTTATATGTACGCCAGAGAAAAATATTTTTTATCATTCGCCTGCTCGGAATAATATTTAAGGGAAAAAATTGAGATAAACTTAATGTTACAAAAGTGCAAGGAAAACTAGTTAAAATCCTATTTCCTTATTTTATATGTTTATTTTAATTTTATTTTCTTCCATAATGTTTTTGTTTAATTATTTAAATTCTTAAAATATGTTTGACAGGTTGATGGAGAATATGGAATAAAATAATTTAATTGTCAAAATTTTGATCTCCATTATCTATGGTTCTCAGTAAGTACAAGGACTTAAG
Organism: Petrea volubilis; assembly: GCA_026212405.1. Lineage (NCBI taxonomy): Eukaryota > Viridiplantae > Streptophyta > Magnoliopsida > Lamiales > Verbenaceae > Petrea > Petrea volubilis. Next base: position 3,311,267 of record CM047877.1, on the reverse strand, counting down.
AGATTTTTTTTTTCCTTTCAAATGTCAGGTGTATGAGCTTGAGTTGAAATCACTACAACAAATTTTAGTTTTAATAATAAGTATAATTTTTTGTTGCAAAATCTATTAATAAAGAAATAGTTTTGTTGTTAGTTTCGTAGGCAAATTCTTGTTGCTAAAAGTTCGCATTGCAGCAAAAAGTAGAATTTGTTGCCTATACATTGTACATAGACAACATTATTGATTTCGTTGCCAACTTTTGTATGATTGATAACAAATAGCATTATCTCAAAAACTAGATTTTTTTGTTGGTGAAGATAATATTTCGTTGCTAAACGTTATATTATGAAGTTGGCATTTTATGGGATTTGCAATGATACATTTTGTTGCAAAAGGCATTATCTTTAACAACAAAACATTTCGTGCCTCAAAATATTTTTTGCCAATGAAAATATTTGTTCACAATTACTTATTTTCATAATGAAACTATTTGTGCCTAAAAATATTTTTTCACTACAAATATTTTTAGTTCCGAAAAACATATTCAAAAAATTGATCGCGATTCGAACCCTTAATTGAGCCCCCTTGCTCATTGCACGATTCAAACTCTCAATTAAACCCACCCCAGCGTTGTTTGTCGTGCGATTCGAACCCTCAATGGCGCCATTTCTGGTTGTCATGATTTGAACCACAGTTTGAACCATTGCAAATTAACAAGCGCGCATGGAATAGTATGTACTAGCCTGGAATCAAATCTGAATGTCGCATGAGGCATGGAAGTTTGCTTACCACTAGACTATGTCGATAATTTATTTATATGTTGTTATGTTTTTACACTTATTAAATTTTGATAAAATTATAAATTTATTATTTTTAATATTATGAAGTCATTACTTATCCTTAATTTGCACAATTTAACAACTCGATTTAACAAATAATTAAGTTTAGGTTAAATTGTCAATTTATTAAAAGTCCAACTTTATTATTTGAAGTTAAAAATACAAAACATACATATCCTCTATTAAAAAAAAATGAGAAATTGATAGATGTTTCTTTTACATTGTTAAATTAATTTAAAGTATATTATTTAAAAATTAATTTCATTAGCTTTTCAAATATAGGAAAGAAAGTTATAAGGAAAGTTATAAGGACTTAAGTATTCTCCTAAATATTTTAACAATTTACAACAAAATTTTTGGTGTCTAAAAGCATTAAATTATTCGCAACGAAAACTTTTCGGTAAAAGTGTTTAATTATATCTGTGATGGAACTTTTCATACTAAAATCACTCACCAATTTGCAATGAAATATTTAATGCACAAATATACTAAACATTTTAGCATGAAATACTCTGTCCACAAAAGCTCACAATTATTTCCCAATAAAAAATTTAGTTCCTTATTTATCAATATATTTTCAACGTTATATTTCGTTGTCTAATAAGGTGCAAATGGCACGAATTTTTTCATATGATAAAGTGAACGGGTTCATGCAAATTTTAGTTTCAGTATTTATATGGAAGAATATTAACAATACTATAGAAAAATAATAAGGATCCATATTCCTAAATTTAGCTTCAATAATCCTTGTTTTGATGAATCCGATCATACATTTCCTAACTAAAATTATATTTCTCAATTTTGTCCAAAATAAAATTCTAGAAAAATAAAAGAAAATAGAAACTAAGAAAAAAATATAGCCACTTATATATGTTGATATTTCGAGTTAAAAAGCAAGATAAATTGTGGAGGCAACAAAGATGTATGCTCGAATCGTCCGGGGTAGTGATTATAGACATGTATTTTGTATATATTATATACATTCAATGTATCAGACAAACATTGTCATCTAGAAAAAGGTCAGTCAATGCATACAGCTAGAAACTCGTTAGTGTCGAAACAAAAATAGTCGCTCTAAACGCATAGCATTCTCGTAACTCTTTATCTAATTTACCATTTCATAGCTCCTACCTTAATTAATTAGTGATTGACTAAACCATACAACGTACGGATACATTTGAAGTTGAATCCCTGCAGTGCCCGACATCGTGTCAGACACAATGCTCTTTGCAACTATCTTTGGATAAATCTTCGACTTAATGTGTATACAAATTAAATATATCCAACACTTTTTAATTACGTGTCAGATGCATACTATCAACAAATAATCAAAAATCAAAATTTTCTGAATCTAATTGAAAAATTAAATTGTTGCTTTATTAATAATATTTTTGCACATCATATTTTCTGCAAAAGTCTAAACTTTGTTTTAATTTTAAAATAGATAGTTCAAAAATTACACGAATAAAATTTGATACAATCATTGATATGGAATTTCTCTTTTTTGTAGTACTTTTATCAATATGTATGAGTCTTAGCGTTTGTATTATTTGGTATATGATTGAATTAAAATTAGGTATATGATAAATAGATTATACATGTTATACGTTGATTAATGAAATTTTTAGAAAAAAAAAACACACAAATTACGATACGAGTTACATATATTAATTAAAGTTTTCATATGATAAATACTATAAGAGATCACCCCATTTACTAACAAAAAATTATGAATAATAGATTCTACTGTATGATGGATTTGTAAAAGAAAATTTTATTAGAACTAACCTAAAGCAACAATTAGTGACAAGAAACTAATAGATTTATGCAGATAAGATCCATCACATAACTAAGTTTTGTGATGAATTAATCCTTGTAGTATTAGTCAAATTTTGTCAATATTATTATTCACGTAAGATTTTCTATATGGAGAGATGGAGAAACGAGATAGGTTGATTTCAGTTGCCTTAAAATTTACATAGAATTACATTACAAATATATTTATATTGAATTTAAAATTTTTTGTTGTTGGAAATGATAAAATTGTTCGTAACTATACATTATAAACGTTGATTCTTATCTTTCAAAAATAAAGTTTAGTTGGCAAAGTGTAATTAAAAACGATTATAGCTTAGATGAAACAAGATTTTTATGCCTATATTTATTTTAAAATTTAAAATTTTATTTCATTGGAAATAATAAAATTGTTCATTATATATTATAATCATTCATTCTTATCTTCTAAAACTGAAATTTCTAGTTCCATTATTACATTTACGAAAACAAGTACATACATGTCATGAAATTAAGCTAGGTCTTCAGACAGTTTTATTTAGGTATTGAAGCTGCTAATTTTTGACTATTGAAACTATGGTGTTGCGCGTGATTGTGATAAGGACATTGAATTTGCCTTCAATTATTATACATGATCGAGTGAAATATAGTATCGATGACCTCGTAATTGAGTTCGTCAGATTTCTAACGTACAAGATTTTCTACAGTGTATTGGTTGGTGTTACAATCTGATATCTTCTATTTCGGATGATTTATGCAAATCTCCTACATGTTGTTTCGTCTATTACTATGGACTACGGGTACAATTTAATTCGATCCAAAACGTGAGTTTAATGAACCGATTCGACTCCAACTCCACTCAAATTCGAATTTCGAGCTCATGTAAATCCCATCAATCTTAAATCGCACAATAAGCTTGAACCTGAGCTCCGGCTTCATTTTAACTGTTCATAGACTCGCGGGCTTCTTTCTATTGTTTTTAAATATACTTTTTTTTACCAAAAATAAAATAAAATTGGAATATATATATATATATATTAGCTTATATTTTATTTTTAATATTAGTAATTAAATTGGATAAATTAAGTTGAAATTGAGCTTTGGTTCGGTTAAAATTTGGGCTCGGGAGCTTAAATTCGAGTTATCTTTCTCTATTCCGAGCTTGAGATCAAGCTCATAATTTTAAACTCCAATTCGATCCCAAACTAGCAAATTTTGATAAGTTCAGCACGAACTCAACTCATCTTCACATCTACTATAGACTAATGCTATTTTAAAAAAAGAAAATTATCAGACATAAACATTTTGGTTATTGTACACAACAAATTACAATATACTATAATCGCTTATAAATTCTTTCAAATACTATATAGTTAATTAGCACGAAATTTGGGAGTAATGCCCCCACCGAGGAGACACAGTATCCATATAAATTTGTTCACATTATCACAAACATATCAAAATTGTAGATTTCTTTAATAAGTGAACAACTTTAGAGACCCTTTTCCAGGCCATTTATGTCGCCATGGAGCTCACATATATTTGTCTGGTAATTTCTAGTAAAATTAACAACTTGAGCAATTTATATTCTGTTTTCCATTATTGTACTCGATTCATAAACGATAATAAATAGTAAATATCCAAAGTACAAACTTGTCATTCATATACACATGAAAGTGTTTGTTTTCTACTTGTAATGTTAGAAAGAGGACAACATTGTAAGAGACATCGTTTAATTAACAAAATATATTTACGGAGATATTGGGAATATTTCAGGTTATCTAATTGGGTAATACCCAAATGATGTTTTTAGCTGTTGGATTTGAATGTTACGATATCAAAAATTGTTAAAAAAATAAATTAATTAAGACATCATTATATTCAATTCAACAGGTGAAAATACCACTTGGGTATTTCTCAAATGCATAGCATTTCATGAATTGAGATATTGATGCTATTGTCGAACTTCAAATTTTAACAAAGAAAAATTGGAACACTAGATTGCCATAGATGAACGGACCTAACTCTGCATATACAATTAGGGATGGCAATGGGTCGGGTTTCGCGGGTCCCCGACCCGCTCAGGACGGGTTGCGGGTCTAAAATTCTAGACCCGCATGGGTTCGGGTCGGGACTCGAGTCCAAGTGAACCCGACCCGTATATATATAAAAATATATTTAATATATATAATATAAATATATAAATAAATACAAATAAAAAATCTTAAAAATTATTATTTCATTTGAATATGTTTTATTAGATTTGATGTACAATTTGAATGTTTTCTTTTATTAAGTTTTTTGTATAATTTAAAAATTATTGTCTCAAAAAAGTTGTTAAAAAATAAAAATTTTAGTTATTGAAACAGGTATTCGAGTCGGGTTTGGTGGATTGGGATGGGTTTATGAACTCGGCGGGTTCAACGGGTCCAACCCGCCGGGTTCGGGTCGTTGGCGGGCCGGGTCGGATCCGGGACCCGCCAGGCCTGGGGCGGGTCTCGGGTCCATAATTTTCTGACGGGTCGGGTCTCCGATTTGGCTAAACCCGTACCAGACCCGACCCGTTGCCATTCCTATATACAATGGGTTAAAACTTCGGGATTTTTTTTGGTGAAAACCCTCCAACCTACTTGGATAATAACAATAATAATAATAATAATAATGTTTGTATCTATATACATATGTGCCCATTTTCTATCTCTTTTTGTCGTTACCCGATTTGTAGATTAAAAAATAATTAATGAAAAGCATTTCCACGAGAAAAATCAAATGGGGCTTGCAAACGTGTGTAATAACTAGCTGTCCATGTACATTTGATGGAGTGATCTGAGTTAGAAAATTGCGTCGTCTTTTCAGGACAAAACGATCTCGGCGTGATATTCGTCTGCCTAAAAGTCCATAAAAATCTCAAGATTCAAACCGTGTGGTCCTGACATATATGCTCATATTTCATTCGTTTGGTCAAAAATATAATTTCACCAAATATAAGTTTCAACTTAACAAATCATGGGTAATAATCTCAAATTAGCAGTTTTTTGGTGGAGAAGAGCTTCAGATATTTTAATTATTATATCAATTTCGAACTATTTTCTATCATATATATCTTGTTACACTCTTTATAATTTGCATGAAATACTGATAAGTCAGGTGTCACCTCATCACGTCGCGTCAGCAGGTGCCCCCAGACGGTTTAAGGGGGAAGTTGAAGCCCTCGAAAAATATAATTTCACCAAATATAAGTTTCAACTCAACAGATCATGGGTAATAATCTCAAATTAGCAGTTTTTTGGTGGAGAAGAGCTTCAGATATTTTAATTATTATATCAATTTCTAACTATTTTCTATCATATATATCTTGTTACACTCTTTATAATTTGCATGAAATACTGATAAGCCAGGTGTCACCTCATCACGCCGCGTCAACAAGTGCCCCCAGACGGCTTAAGGGGGAAGTTGAAGCCCTCGATATGACGGACTGCCCTCGAGAGAGCTCTTAAACTGGCGGCTCTTGAAGTGGCCTCGAGACACAAGTACGCTACCCTGAGGGACCCTCGAAACAACCCATGGCCCTCGAAAAACGTCCAGCCCTGTTCTAAGGGCGCGAGGAGCTTGTTGGCGTAAGAGGCCCTCGAACGCGTCCATGTCAAGGACGAAATCCCATACTTGGCCATTGCATAGCTTGCCGCCTAACAAGGATGAATCCAGCTGGCGACTAATGGCAGGTCCTACCTACCGCCACTCAACACGCCCCAATGGCACATGGGTTCATCCCATCAATCTCCAGCGTCTTAAATGCTAAGTCATAAATGCAATCATTGGTCATAAATACTGAAGATACACATTAAATGCTAATAAGGCCCCTCATTAATGAGAGGAGAGAGCAGCCGTCAATAGGAATCACCAAGGGGACAAAAACACATGCTGGTACGGCTGATGTCAGGAAATTGACTGGCTCCTACCAACCATGTCACATACGGGTGTCTCATTCTCACATATATATCAAATCGGCTCTCCCCCCAAGGGTAAGGGAAATCATAGGATTCTCACTCTTATTCTTGATAAGCAAAAGAACTTTTTATTCACTATTCATCATCTTCTCCAAATACTGACTTGAGCGTCAGAGAGCCTACGCCGGGGCAAAATCGGCTAGTCTCACGTGCGTTCCTCCCTCTTTGACAGGTGGGCCACCAGCATTATCATCAGGAGCTCTTCGGACCCCGACATGTGGTCGAACAAAAAACCGACCGCGTCAAATACAAAAATAAATAAATAAGAAAAAGATTATTGTTGGCATTTGAAATATGTATAGAATGAAATGAGAGAAACAAGATTACGTTGTTCAGCCAATTCGACCTAAACCAACGGGACAAATTAAACATGTACATTCTCTATTATTCTTTCTTAATTTTTATAATTACAATGAACGCCTATTTATATACGTGAATTATACAGGTTGATAATTGGTAAATGGAGAAAATCACTCATAATGAACGCAAATGAAGGAAATCACTGTAAAATCAAATTTAAAATATTACAATATCAATTAGATAGTCCACCTAATAAATCAATTCTTGATTTTAACATATCTTGTAAATATCCTCCAACTTATCATTTGAACCGCAAACCCTTGAACAAATTTTTTTCTTCCTAATTTATTTTTCACAACTAGTTCTACCTAAAGAGTGACAAGGAAAAATAATCACAAAATAAAGATTAGGTTCTAAAAATAGCAAGTATATCAACATAACTCTTAAATAAAAATCGAATTATTATATCAATAAGGAATAACAATCAAATACCAACTATCAATTGGCCTAACGGGATGAGGCGCTAGATTCCTTAAGCAACGTCTAGAGTTCAATTCCTAGTGTTGTGAATGAAGCAATTGGATTGGGAGGATCTCCCACATAATGAACTTCTGCAATACTCGATTTGGATTAATCGGCCAATGAATCGAAATTGAGTGGTTAAGATCGAAAAAAAGATTAACAATCAAACACCAAGAAATTACTTGCGACTTTTGCAACTTGTAATTCTAATGGATTTGAAAGTCAGGGACATACGGACTTAAGATCGAAAAACATTTGCTTTAGGGACGTATTAACTAGAGGCAAGCATAAATTAGTCTTAGAAAATGATTTGAGAAAACTTTATATTTTTAACAACCCTCATAAATATTTAGAGAGAAACTTAATTAAGCCTCCAAATCGTATAATTTGTCTTTAAAAATTATATATGAAGGCACTTTGAATAATAACCCTCTATATTTTGCGTATATGGGGGTTATTTTTTGAAAAGTATTTTTATATATTAATAAAAGCACTTTTATGAATTTTAGAGGCAAATCAAATAGCGACCGAATATCACATTTGTTGTAGTGATATTATAGACTAAGTAAATTCGAAGGACGACTTGCTCTCATGTCGTTTTTTCATAAAAAAAAAAACACAAAAAAACTCATTATATAATAGATTAACTACAAGAAGTATATGATTAATTAATATCAATAATAAATGAAATTCGAACTCATCATTTCGTGATTACGAGAGGACTCTTTCGACCGGACCAAACACTCCTCTGCTTTAGTGGAACAAATAGTTAATTTGAACGATCTAGCCTTCTAGAAAGGATGCAATATTCTTGAACTCATTTTGTTGAAAGAGTTATGTAAGAATAAAATAATATAATCTATAATCTATAATCTATATTCTACCAATGGACAAAACGTTATCCACGTGGAGATAAGAACGTCAAAGACTTGTTTCTCTTTGGCCGAACACAATTGGATACAAACCAATTGGTTCAATTGGTGGTTTCAATTGTCGGGGGAAGTCGATGAAAAAATTTACAGGGGTCAAAACAAGAAATTGAATAGTGAGAATGACTATTTAATATTTATTCATTTGAAAATTAATTATATCACTAGAAAGCTCTATTAATGATAAAACAAAAAAGATTAAAGTAATTTCTCATTTGTTATAACGATCTTAATTTGGAGACTCCTAATAGAGGGTAGCTTAGTACTGCTTAATATTAGATATGGCTTTAATTAATTGCTACGTGTACATAAATTTCATTTCAACAAATTTATAATTATTTATTTTGAATTATAAAAAATATGGTACTTATCTTTTTCCAACCTCCTCAATTTGCGGGACTGATAAAAAGAGAATCTTAATAAGTTGAAAAGTTAATAATTTTTTTTCGTGTCCCTTTCTCTCTCTCTCTCTCTCTCTCTCTCTCTATACACACACACACACACACACACACACACACATATATATATATATATATAGAGAGAGAGATTATATTATGATGAAATTTGTAAATAAATAGAGTATGAAATTAAATAATATTAAATATCTTATATTAATAACTTTTATATTAATATAAATTCATAGTTATCATTATAAAATATTTCTATACTTAAATAAATTAAGTAATTAGTATACGATTTTTGTTTAATTATTTAAAATACAAAAATTTTAAGAGCATTATTACAAATCGTTTCATTATATTCTGAACAAAATAGTTTTTACTCATTTTTCTATTCCTGTTTGTTTGTTTGTTAATATCATTCTTTCATATATTGACATTGTTGAATTCACAATTCACTTTAATAATGCTTCGATTTTAGAAAAAAAAAAATATTTTCAATAATTAGTTATAAACATGCATATAAAATTAAAATCATTTTGTTGAATGATGTATTGATTTGAAGACATAACATAGCTATTAGTTAATATAAATTATATTGATGTGGCAAAATTAAGGTGATTAAGATCATATCAAGAATGATACTGATAGAATGAACAACATAAAAATTTTTTAATTATATATAATTAACAAATGATTCAATTAATTAGGCTAAGGTTGATTTTCTATGTTATTATCATATTAAACAAAATATTGTTAATAATAAGATTACAAAGAACAAATAAAGATCAATAAATTATTTATTAAAAGAAAAGGCCTCACAAGTTATTTTTGTAAAAAAAATATTATCATTAATCCTATATTGATAAATATTTCAAAATTTATTTGACAAAGAATAGATAAAGATCAATAAAATTGCCCACAATTTTTGTGTGCAATTAGCAATATAAGTCAAATATTATACAAATTACTTGTTTATGGGAGTTATGGAGTTATAATTATAACTTTATCGAATTAATATAAATTAACTAATGGTGAATAGTGATGTGGAATACTGAACAAAAATAAAACTAACTAAGAAGATACATATGTAGTATTAAAGTTACAATAGGAGAGGGATATATCATTTTTAAGCGTCAACTTGACATATGAAGAAGTAATCAAATTTTACTTGATATTTTTAATAAAAAATACATTTCATGAAAATTGATAACATATTAAAATAAGAAATTTTTTGAAATTAATATAAATTATAATATTTGTTATCAAAATTCACACATTAAAATGCATTTATATGTTATTATGTTTGTTCATAAATTAAATGTTAAAGTATATCTAATAAAAATTACTAAAAGGAAAAGTTAAATGATGAATCTTGATTGATTGCTTGATTGGATATGATAGATTTAGGTTAGTGGACCCTACACATGTAATTAAAATTAGAACTTGTAGGTAAACAACAAGTAATAGGTCACAACAACTTGCATTATATTATCACCAATACGCTCATTTTTATAGCGATCATATTTATGCCTTGCTAGACGTACTAGGAGCCCGTTTGTATAGACTTTTCTCAACAGAGAAATACTTATCTTTTGAAAAAGTAAACACTTCAACAAAAAAAATTGCATTTGATTTTATTTTTTTTTAAAAAACAAAAGCCACAAAAATCTCAAAAGTAGTTTTTTTCTAGAAAATATCTATACTATTAATTAAAAGTTTAGGGGGTCTCATAACATCTCTTTATTAATAGTATAGATATATATATTTTTTTGATCTTTTACTTCTTATTTATTTGTTAATCTTATCATTCTATCTTTATTTTAAGCTTTTTTTATAATAAATTTAAGAAAATGCACACATTAAAAATAATTAAAATATATACATAATAATATATAAAATCTAATAATTCATAATTATAATATGTAATTATATTTTTATTTTATTTTATTTTGCAAACTTATCGAGTGTACCCCATCGACTAATTCTAGAGAACTTTCAAAAAAAAGTGTAATTTTAAGTTATTTCATTCTAATGCAAATTACACATCAACAAAGACTTGTGTTTTTTTTTTTAAATAAAAATAAGAAAGTAAGAATAAGAAAATTGGATTTTTTTTCAAATTTGACCCAATAGGATTTTTTGTTTAATATTTTAGCACAAAAATAAAATACTTTTAAAAAGTAATACAAGTTTACATCGACAATGTCGACTCTAGGTCGACTAATATTAAAAAAATATTTTCTGAAATAAAAAATAAAAATTGTGTGGGAGTCGACTGTTCATAAACAATACCAAAAAATTTAAAATAAACCCCACACAATTGCACAGTACCCACAACCACTGTTCATGACGACGGGTACTATTCAATAAACAGTACCTGCAGATTTTTTAAATAATTTTTTTTTGAGAGTACATCATAGATGTTGACTCCTTCACAATTTTCATTTTTTTTTTCAGAAAATATTTTTTTAATATGAGTCGATATTGGGAATGTCGACTCTTCAGAGAGTCGACATTTCTGATGTAAATTTGTGTTATTTTTTTAATATATTTTATTCTTATATTAAAATATTAAACAAAAAATCTTATTTGATCAAATTTGAAAAAAATCCAAGAAAATTCATTCATTTAGGACCTAAAGTTCCATCATGTCTTCTGACAAGACCAAAAAAAATTTATCTTGTTGTCAAAAGATATATAATGATGTCCAGTTACGAGGGATTCATGTGGAGTACAAGTGCTAATCCTAATCAAATAATTGAAATTGACCAATATCCCATTGGAATGAATAACCTAACTTGTCTTTTGCTGGCCTTTTTCCAACTAAGAACCGCACGTGATGATGACGGTCCACACGAAGAATCCTTGTGTTCTTATAAAATTGTAGACAATATAAGTTAGGCCGTATATTACCCATTTTTATTTATTTATTTATTTATTCTTTCGTGATTACAATTCTTTTTTTTTTTCTGAACGAGATTGAAATAATTTATTATTAATAATTTTATTAATTTTTTTCCTAATGAAAATTTAATAATATTGTAGAGCTCTATGATTAGGTAATAATTAATGTTTTTTCTAGATGTTAGGTAGCAAAGTTAAAGTTGAATTTTCATTCCACCTATATATATGTAGTGGTTATTCCGTATTCGCCAATGTGTTGGTCGGGCAGTGGTGACTCGAGTTCTGACATGAGAACTTTTTTTTCATTTGATTTTAGTTATTGGATTCTGACCATTGGCAAATTAATTCGAATTGGGTATTATAGAGGCCCATTATGGGGGGCGACTCTTGTAAACCAGCTATTCTATTCACAACTCTAAAATACGAATTACAGAAGGAATATTTTGTGGTGGCGGCTAGATTTTTTTAACTGGGTTGACCTGGTATTTTTAACCGTTAAAAAGAAACAAAAAAAAAAGAAAGAAAGAAACAGGGAAGTGAATGCTTAATATATTTCCTGGTCCTGAATTAACTAAAATGGATTAAAACTGGGAGAACGGATTCGGAAGCCCAACAAGAAAACAAGGCCTGTAAGAGGTGGACCATAGTCTGCTAACCAAACAAAAACTAAAAGTAAGAGCCCATTAGACCTCAGCTTAATTAAATGTCCATCTGTTTATAGACCATAGTAATATGCTATGAAATTAGTAAATTTTTTTTCTTAAAAGGCCCAATCTATTGCATCAAACGACTATATTGCCCGTTTGAGATATTACTACTATGATCCCAGTGAAAGCCAAGGATTCTTTGATTTGGTTATTGATGGCAAGAATGAGTTCTTATAATAAAGGAAACTACAAGTTCGATTTTTACATATATGAATTTTTATTCTATTGTATCGTAGTTTGTGTCAGGTAATAAATAGCAATTTATTTCTCTATGTTATTTAGTGATTTCTTAAATCGGATAATTTAATAATAGTGTTTAATTTGAACTATTGATATAACTGTTTAGAACGAAATACAAAAACGAGTCTACTCCGTCTTCTTTCCCAAAAAAAAATTTGGAAAGAAGAATAAGAAGTAAAGAAAAAGGACAAAAACTTTATAATTCGATTGCGTAGAGCATCTGTAGTTGGTTTTTTTCTTTATTTTTTTTTCAATTTTAATGATATGCACATAAATTATCCACACATACACGACTATCAAAATTCAAACCCTGTTGATATATAGTTGGAACTTATAAATTATAATTCATTATTTTATTCAACTGTCCAATTATTTCCTTGGGCGCGGGCTTCTTTTACTATTGTATCGACCGGTTTCATTATTTGCCCTATTCAATGTTAATAAGTGTCATTCATGATGACATTTTTTTCAAAAAAAAATAATGTTTTTACACATGCTTTATCAAAAAGTAAGAATGGGATGTGCGTAATTAAGAGACACTTGTGCTCAAATCTCTCCGTTGTCGACGTAGCATCGTTTTCGTAATCACTGTTTTCAACCTTCTTTAACGGCACCAATGACGGGGTTATAAAGTGGAGGCTAATCATTCTTCTAAAATTAGTCTATATTGGCAGCTGATCATACTAAATGGACGCTAAAATAGAAATAAAATATATTTAAATTTTAATAGTGTAAAACTATAAATACTTTATTGAGTTTTTTTGTATGATTATATTATTTTAATTGGTCCAATGAGTGTTTTTAATTTGATGATAAATAAAGAATTAAATAAATTAAAACAACAATTTCAAAAGACAAATAGAAACTAGAAAGTAATATATATATATATATATATATATATATATTGAATAGGGAGAGAGGAGAGAGGAGAGAGAAGAGTAGCACACACCAAAAAGTTCCTAAGAGAGAGTTAATGTGTGTAGCTAATACTATATATAAAATTATATATGTGTTTATATTATCTATGTACATATCGAAATTACAGTTCAAAATTTTATTTTCTTGAAACTCAGTGAAAAAATTATTTTATATTTTGGGAAAACATTAATCTCATCTTTTATATAACAGGTTTCTATCTCTATCATTGTAATAGCTTGTGCCACATATCGATTGTAAACTATAAAAATGGCCACTATTTTGGATAATTGCGTATAGAACTTAAATGTATCTATTGAATATATTTTTTTTTTGTAGTTAAATTTTAAGAAGCACTTACTAGATTCAAAGGAAATTCTCACATCCAACGAGTCGCAGGCGCATGACATGACAATCTTAGCTTCAATTTTGTATTAATTTATGTAAGCTGTCATTTTATAAATTGTTTAGTGCGCTCGTCTTTTCATATAGCTAAAGATGATTTTGCATATAATAATGCTTGATTTGTACCCACATGATGGCTAGATTAGGGTTCGTTGGAGCTTGAATCTTAACTATAAATTGAGGTCAAATAATAGAAGTTGTAAGTTGTGGTCTTCTACACTTGGCGAGCCAAGTTTTTAAGCGGATATCACATGCATCATTAATCGCCCGAAATCGAAAGCATGCCACCTAATGATCATAAGTCCTCTAGTTCGTTTACCATGTAAACTTTTTGCCCCCTCAACTCTCATCTCAATCTATCACTACACTTGTATTGATAGGTATAATAAAATATTACACAATCATGTAGTAGAAAATACAAACTTATTATGTACTGCAATTCTGAACTTGACAACTTTGAAGATAAAGGATGAGGTCTGATCCTGGATTCAAGTAGTAGACTCCAGAGTCTAAGTATGGTAATTGGGTGCTGGTTTGGTCCCCTCTCTGCAAGGAAGGAACACACGTGAGCCTAACTGAAAGTATCTTTTGTGAAAATTCTCCGTTGCTCAAGTTAGTGATATGTTCGAGTAGGTAATCGGAAGATGATGTAATATATTGTAGGAGATGTAAGTATACAATTTGAAATCGCACCTTTGTGAACAATAGAGACCTTCTATTTATAATAGACCGAGTAATAATGGGTCGGATTAGGGCTGAGGTAGCCCATTATCCGGCGCTCGTATGAGGAATATTCCTATAACACAGCGTAGTGGAGACTTCGGATGTAACAATCTATCAGAAACCGTTGCATTGGGAGACCACTTCGAAGAAGTGATGAGGGACCACCTCGGGGAGGGGTGGAGCCTTTAAAGGAGTGACATTTGGATATTCAAGGAAGACCTTGGCTTAGGTGGCAATAAGACCCGGAGGTGGGTTCCAAGGATGCAAATTCCTGATCGGACCCGAGCTTACATGGTGACACGTGGCCTTATCTAGATAGTTCCATGTCAGTCATTCAACTTCTAGATGGCACGAGCCAGTTGGCCCATGTCATAGGAGAGTATCCAGGTGGCGGGCACATATGCCTCTATACCAATGAAGGTTTTCTTGCTTATTCGAAATTTAGGGGTTCAAAACAGAAAGCATCATTATTTTTGTGGAGGTAATACTAGGATATTTTAGAATGTTCTATAATATTCTAAAAAATTCATAGATTCAAACATATCTAGAAGGTTTAAGATATTTTCAAAAGGACTTGGAGGATTTGAAAAGATTCTAAAAGGCTCTGGAAGGATATAGAAGATTCTAGAAAAACCTAGAGACTTTAGAAGAGTCTAGAATGTTCTAAGTCATCGTAAAATAATATAGATAATTCTAGAAGTGTGAAGAATAGTTTACAATAGTTTAAAATCTAGTACACAAGTATATAATGTTATGAATCTTCCTAGAACATTAGAGATAGAGTAGGAATATAATGAAGGGCTCTACAAAAAAACCTCTCATAACCCTCGAATTAAATTTGTAATATGACCAAAGTTGGAGACAATTTTAGAAAGTGAATTAAGATAGTAACCTAGGGACGGACAAGGGGTTAAGGTCGTACATAACCTTGTTGAGTTACAAGTACGTGAGAAACTACTCCATACATTAAACTGCAAAATAATGATAGACATTTTAAATTTTCTTTGCATAAATGAGTATTTTATTTACATTAATGGCTAATGCAAGATCTCAAATATGATTAGTTCATTTAATTTTTAAACATGAGGATAAATTATTTTGGGTGAGATAATTTATCGATCTATTGATTAATTAAGTAAAATTCACATTAATCAATTATATGCATATGTTAAAGGAAATAGAAGATAAATTATAGGACAAATGTTATATTTAATCCCTAACGATTCACTTTAGTTTTTAAAGTATCATTTGTATCCTTATCATCCCTGAACTTATAAATTCATTCCACTTTAGCCCCTCTGAAGAATTTTTCGGTGAATTTTGGTTTGAAACAACGTCATGTGACATGCATGTGACTAATTTAAGAATAAAATTATAAGGTGCTTGAAAAACCCGACTAATTGAAATAAGCTAGAAATTAGTCACATGAGTCTCACACGACATCGTTTCAAGCCAAAACTCATTGGAAAATTCATTAGAGGGATTAAAGCGAAATAAATTTATAAGTTCAGGGATTGTAAAGATATAAATAGTACTTTAGAGACTATAGTACTAAAATGAAACATTAGGGATTAAATATGACGTTTGCCCTAAATTATATATTTAGTACTATATTATGGAACTTTTGTTATTCAAACCCAAAGAATTTGAGGTGCCCATAGGATCAAAAAATATTTTTATAGCAAGTGTTTGGAGGTGAAAAAAGAAACACTGTATTAACATCACATCAAATTGGTTAGGTTTTGTTTTTTTCTTTTTCCACTTCCTAGTGTGAAGGGTTGATTTTTTTATAACAATTGTTCAATTAAATTTGATTTTTGAGGACAAACCGTTGA
Organism: Petrea volubilis; assembly: GCA_026212405.1. Taxonomy (NCBI): domain Eukaryota; kingdom Viridiplantae; phylum Streptophyta; class Magnoliopsida; order Lamiales; family Verbenaceae; genus Petrea; species Petrea volubilis. The sequence goes on along the minus strand of CM047877.1, from coordinate 3,294,767 downwards.
GTGCTACTCATTTTACAGTCTCTTTGATAATGATTTATTGAATGTAAATCAATATACAAAATAATATTAAATTATATCTCCGATTTTCCACGCTTTGGCGTCAATACTTAAAATAAATGATTTATTTGACATATATATCTTTTATATCTTTTAAAAGTGTCTTAATTTTATATCAATTGTATCATTTTATAAAGATGCCACAGTAAACTATATTAAGTTTTAACTATAATATATTTTTTGTAATATATTGTCCTTTCATTTCAAGGTGTAGGACAATATATTGGATTTCCGTATTCAACGAGGGATTTGGGTATCATCAAAGGGCACCATTGATGCGAGACAATACCTCACAAGGTGGGACTTCCGTGTCCGACGAGGGATTTGGGTATTGGCTCTTGTGATCAAATGGCCAATACATTACATCAGGTATAACATATTTTTAACCATTAATAATTTTTAATCATAGTATGTATGTAATTTTTATAAATTCTATTAGAATAATATAGTACTCAAAACCTCTACTTTCCCAACCACCTTTTTCTTTAGAGTTCTTTGCTTTATTTATATATGTTCCTCTATAATTCTGTCTTAACTTTTCCCTTCTCATATGAATTTCTCCATAGATTAATTTACCGTTAACCTACATGTGATAAGCGTATACCTCACCCCAATCCACTCAATATATCACCATAAATTTCTGCGGCTTGCAAAACCACTCTGTCTCTGTCTCTCTCTCTCTCTCTCAAAGTTTCATAATGTTGGATTTGCTGTCCATCAAAAAAGCCAAGTTCAAGTTTTCTCCAAGAAGCAATATTCCCAATTCATTTCGAGCTTTTCTTTTCAAATCTTTCCAGCTTTCTATAATCCTCATCTTTCAAGTTTACATTCTAAGTTTCATTTTCCACTCCCCATCAAAACCCGTATCTCTTCATCCCTTAAAACAAGGAAACGTTACTCGAAAGTGCGAGCATGGCTTGGTATACGTATACGAGCTCCCCGCCATGTTCAACAAAGATTTGCTAGAGAACTGTCACGATTTAGACCCGTGGCACTCCCGCTGCAACGCAATTTCAAACGACGGGCTCGGCCCCAGAGCCGCCGGTATCTCCGCAGTGCCGGAGAATCTCTCTCCGGCGTGGTACTGGACGGACATGTTCGCTGGCGAGGTCATTTACCACGCCAGAATATTAAGGCACGAGTGTAGAACAACGGAGCCCGAATCAGCTACGGCGTTCTACATACCATTTTACGCTGGGTTCGCAGTTGCCAAGTATTTGTTCACAAATTACACGGCGAAAGAGAGGGATTGGCATTGCGAGAGGCTACTCCGGTGGGTCCAGGATCAACCACCCTGGAGGACATCCAATGGCTCTGATCACTTCATCATGCTCGGGAGGATGACGTGGGACTTTCGACGGTCCAGAGACGAGGACTGGGGGTCGAGTCTCATCCACATGCCCGCGATGAAACGGATCCTACGGCTCGCAGTGGAGAGGGACCCCTGGGACGAGCTGGAGATCGGTGTGCCGTACCCCACGGGATTCCATCCCGAGTCACAATCAGACATGGATCAATGGGTCAAATTCGTCCGCACCCGTAACCGGACGAGCCTGTTCACATTCGTCGGGGGCAAAAGAAAAGTCAGAGGTGATTTTAGGACTATATTACAGAGCCAATGTTACAACGAGCCGGGTTCGTGCCGAGTTGTGGACTGCTCAGGGACTCGATGCTACGATGGGACTTCGGAGATTTTGGAGTCGTTCTTGGACTCGGATTTTTGTTTGCAGCCTAGGGGTGACGCGTACACCAGACGGTCAACGTTTGACTGCATGCTGGCCGGTTCGATACCGGTTTTTTTCTGGAAGCGATCTATTTATGATCAATACGAGTGGTATTTGGGGAATGAGCCGGAGAAATTTTCGGTGTTTATAGATAGAAAGGATGTGAGAAAAGGTACCTCGATAAGGAAGGTTCTAGAAGGGTATAGCAGGGACGAGGTGAGAAAAATGAGAGAAAATGTTATTAATTCGATACCGAATTTTGTGTACAGGTTGATGCCTAGTTATGAAGTTGATACTAAGGATGCTTTTGATCTTGCTATTGATGGGGTGTTGAGAAGGTTCAAGGAGGAGCAGACATGGATCAAACAAGCACTAAATTAGAAGTTTTTGCTTTTCAGATGATTTTTGGCCATACTATTTTCGCAATGTCAAAAGTGACGGCCATGAAAGAGCCAATTTCGGAAAGTGATTATCATCAAAGAGCGCAAGGAGATAGAGGTAACCATTGCCACTTTGACAAAGTTAGATTAGTGCTTATATATTTCTTTGTCAAATTTTTTTGTTTGTATATAATACAATTCTATATTGTATTTGTAATAAAGGAGGTTCATTTGTCGGGAATTACACATGTTGATCATGTAGTCCCTAAAGAGAAATAAAAGTTCAGATTTCATCTGAATTGAAAGATTCGATTTTGAAATAATAAATTTTTTTTTTTTCAATAACTTCATATGAGAATGAGTTCAAATCCACTGCAGTGACTCAAAAAATATTCAAATGGGAGCTTAAAAAGATTTCGATAATCTATTACTCCCTCCGTCCCATAATAATTCTCGCTTTAGGAATTTTTTTTGTTCCATAATATATGTCGTTTTCACAGGAATTTATTAATTTTTTTCTAATACATTCTTAGGAGAAAAATTAATAGCTAATGAGAGAAAATTAATAGCTTAATTTATTAAAAGGGTATTTTAGTTAAAATACTTTATGTTTAATGCTTTTAATCAATTTTCTTAATTCTTGTGCATAAACTTAAAGTGACAAGTATTATAAGACGGAGGGAGTATAACATGAGGTAAGTCGCGTAAGCTCCGTGCATTTATTATTAATTTTTAAACATAAATATTTTTTAAATTGCACGTGCCTAGTTTCTATTGCACCTCTTGTGGAGCATGGAGAATTGATTTACTTTATCCATCTTTGGTGGAATGAAATAAATTTATTGATCAAATTTTCAAGTAAGAATACTAATGAAACAAATACTTTATTGCATCTCTTGTGGGTAATGAAATAATCTGACTTCTAGCTCGTTAGCCAACACATATCACTTGGAGCTGCAGTTAGTATGCTCATAGTCCAGATTTGGGCCGCTAAATAACTGGGCCATGTCTTCTTCTGGCCAGAGTTACATTTGCTTGGGCCCTGAATCGTCAATGAGGATATCCAAATTGTTTCTGGGCCGTAAAATGGCTTTAATCAGTTTGTTTTGTCTCTTTTTTTTTTTTCCTTTTCTTCTTCTGTCTTTCTTTTTTATTTTATTTTATTTTTTTGGGTCTCTTTTGAGGGTGTGAGGGGGGTGATTGAATTAATTGCTACAAGTTTTGTCACTGCCCCACCTGATTCTCCTTCCTTAATCAAATTTTAAAATTTCTTTTCAGTCATCACTTGTTTAGATTCATCAAATTTTTGATGGGTGATTAAATTAAATTAGTATAAATTTTTAATGAAAACAAAAAAAAAAACAATAAAATTGCATCCATGTCTTCCCAATTATTGAGTAAAAAGCAACTTGGGGACAGTTATGGTCCCACTTATTTAAAGTGGACTTTTAAATAGGGAATGGTATTTTAATTCACCGGCCTTTCCAGGCCCATCGTGGGGACTAGATGTTTCATACGGAAAACAATAATAGATGAGTACCCATATGTATTAATGTAAACCTCTTTGTAACTCTTTCTAAAGGCAAATAAATGAGCCTCTTAATGTCACATTTATTGTATTGTTCTCTTAGTATATTTTTATTCTATGTTTGATAAACCGTCGATTGGACATATTATATGTATTTAGTTATGAGATATTATTTTGATTTTATGAATTGAAAAAAAAATTAAATGAGTAGATATTCTCCATGAAACTATTAATACCTTATATTGATTGCAGTATTTATTTATTTACTTTTATTTTTTGTTATTGATCACTAACTATTCGATGTTTGACATTAATATACCGATTAAATTTGAATTTGAGTTGGATAGAACTACTTAAAGTATAAAACTTTTCCTGCCGAACCACTAAACTACAATAATTGTTTTAAACATAAAGTATCAACCTCCATTAGATATTAAATTTAAGGGCAAATATCATATTTAGTCCCTAAAGTATCATTTGTAACGTTATAGTCCCTAAACTTATAAATTTGTTCCACCTTAGTTCATCTGATGTATTTTTCGACGAATTTTGGCTTGAAACAGTATCGTGTGATACGCATGTGACTAATTTAAGGATAAAATTGTAAGGTGCTTGAAAAAACCCAACTAATTGACATAAGCTAGGAAATTAGTCACATGTGTGTCACATTACATCATTTTAGGCCAAAACTCGTCAAAAAATTCATCAAATGGATGAAAATGGAATAAATTTATAAGTTTAGAAATTGTAAAGTCACAAATAATACTTTAAAAGTTAAAATAATATTAAAATAAAATATTAAAAATTCAATATGATATTTGCCCTAAACTTAAATTTTATTGTGATGTGAAACTTTGAAGGATGGAAATTAAATGAAAATGAAGTAGACCAAATAAGACCGACAAGTTTTATGATCCCATGCATGTAAAGCCCTTATCTCGCATTTATTGACTGGGACTTTGTCAACTTTTTTACTAACGCTCCGACTGAAAATGTGACACTTGTGAGCAGACAAGAACTTGGGCAACATTTTTACTTAGCGTTGCCGTGAATTGCGTAATGCGTATAAAGCCGCAGCCGTATTAAGCTCAGAGGCGCCTCAATCACGGGATCCCATCAGAACGTTATGCTTAACCTTTTTCTGTTTTTTTTTTTTCGGCTAGTAAAATAGATTTAGGGTGTTTGTAACTGTTTTAAAAAAATACTTTATTATTTTTAACTTTTAAAAAAATTATTTTGAATATTTGGTAATAAATTTTTTGTTTAAATTAAGTTGAAAAAAATAAAAATTAAGAAGTTGATAGAAAGTTGATTCTAGCAGTTAAAAGTGTTTCTTAGTATTTTGATAAATAAATTGAACTTAAATAAGTTGTCTGGTATTTTTTTAAGTGTTTATTGAGCTCTATTTTTTATATTTTTTTTAAAAATTAAATAATTTTAAATTTCGATACAATAATTAAACATAATTTAAAATATATTTTTATTTGAATTTATTTGAAATAGTTTCTAAAAAATCATTTTTGAATCTTTCTTGTCTGATTTTTGTTATTTCAAAAAAAAGCCTAGTGAAATAAATAAATAAATAAATGTTTATCCTCTTAAAAAAACTTATCTAAATAGACTCATATTGTATCACATAGATGCATTTTATGTATTAAATTTAATTAAGTATATTACAAAAAATAAATTAAATAAACACATTATGCATCTAACTATAGAATTGAAAGGATGTTTGCACAAATACGCATTAATTAAAGAAAATCAATTCGTTTTCTCTTTAAAATTCTTGCCCAAGCAACGATAATAAACTAAGAGCTTATTTGGATATACTTTATTTAGAAGGAAAACACATATTTTTTTAATAAAAAACACTTTAAATCAAAAAATTTATATTTTAATGTATTTTTTTAAAAGAAAGTAGAAGTCAGAAATAAAAATAAAAATAAAAAATATACTTTTTTAAAAAATTATTCAAAATAATTTTAAATAAAAATATTTTTTAAAATACTTTTTTAAGTAAATTAAATAAAAATACCTTTAAAAATATTTTTTAATACTGTATTCAAATATAAAATTACTTAATTTAAAAAAAACTCAATTATAAAAAATAGCGATCCACGAGCGCTTTTTTATTTTTAAATCCATTCAAAGGGCTCTTAATTAATTGCCTCTTCACTTCTGCCCCAAAATCGAAATCTTACAATATCCCCCATTCACTTTATTAAAGAAAATAGGACTAAAGAAAAGGTTTTTTCTTTTTCTTTTTTTTTTTTTTTTTGGTAAATGACTAAACAAAAGTTACCAATAGTGTCCGAGCCAAAATCAGGGAGCATTCAATTTCTGGCCATTACCATTCATCTCCTAAGCCAAAAACCCCGATTTTCTTCCTATTTCGTAATTTGATCAACCCCCACACAAAATCGTCGGCGCCATCCCGCTGAACACGTACAATAACTGTAACAATAACAATTCAATCTCACCCCACGTTGTCGTCTGTCGGTCATCATCTCACTTCCTACTCTTGAAGAACACAAAACTGTTAAAAACATACTCCGTTGCACCATCTATTTTTTTCTTTTTTTTGGCTATACTACAATTTCACTTCTCTCTCATTCCTTTTTTCCTCCGAAAGAGAGTTCAATTATGATCCCCGCAAACTCGCCGGCGCCCCAAACTCAGAAAAAATCACCCAGAACCCTTAATTTTCTTAACAATACTCTGAATTTGACCAAGACCCAAATTTCTGATTACCCTCGTTTATGGCTGGTCATCACTTTCCTTATGATCCAGGTTCTCGTAATTTTCGTCACTCGGAACCCGCCGCCCTGTTTCCCCGACAGGACCGCCTCCGTCGACGCCGCCGCCAACGCCACTAAAGCAGAGCCCAAAACAGAAGAATGCGCCGCCGGCAGGGTGTACGTCTACGACCTGGCCTCCATGTTCAACAAAGACTTGTTACTACACAACTGCACCGACCTGAACCCGTGGAACTGGCAGTGCGGCATAGATAACAACCACGGCTACGGCGGGCCGGCCGCGGAGCTCCGCCGCATCTTGCCGGAAAACGTCTCCAGATCGTGGTACAGAACAAACCAGTTCTCGCTGGAGTTAATATTTCACCACCGTATTTTGCAGCACAAATGTAGGACTCTGGAGCCTGAATCCGCTACGGCGTTCTACATACCGTTCTACGCTGGACTCGCGGTGGGGAAGTACTTATGGGTCAACGACACCTCCAAACGGGACTGGCATTGCAAGAAGATGCTGGATTGGGTGACGAATCAGAGGCACTGGAAGAGATCCAACGGCTCCGATCATTTCATGACCATAGGCCGAATCACATGGGATTTCCGGCGGCTGACCGACCCGGGAAAGATCTGGGGCTCCACATTTCTCAACTTGCCCGAGATGCAGAGAGTGACCCGTTTCATCATAGAGAAGGCGCCGGGGGACTACCGGGATGTCAGTGCCCCTTACCCCACCGGATTCCACCCCAGAACGAAACGAACCCTGAATCAATGGCAGGATTTCGTGCGCGACTTCAATCGTTCAAGTCTCTTCACGTTCATCGGGGCGACACGTGGCTGGGTCAACCGCGACTTCCGGGGTCTTCTGCTGAGTTACTGTTACAACGAGTCCGACTCGTGCCGGGTCGTGGACTGTGCAACGAGTCCGTGTGCCACGGACTCGTCGGTGACATTAAAAGCCCTTTTGGGATCCGAGTTTTGCCTGCAGCCGAGGGGTGATAGCTTCACCCGGCGGTCGGTTTTCGACTGCATGGTGGCCGGTTCGGTGCCGGTTTTCTTCTGGAGGAGGACAGCTTACGATCAGTACAAGTGGTTCTTGCCCGGCGAGCCGGAGAGCTACTCTGTTTACATAGACCACGAGGAGGTGAGGAATGGGAGTAGTGTGATAAAGGAGGTGTTGATGAGGTATAGTAAAGAGGAGATTAGGAGGAAGAGAGAGAAAGTGATTGAGACCATTCCGAGGATAATTTACGGGATGGGGGATCACGGAGGATTAAAGGATTTTAAGGATGCTTTTGATGTTGCTCTTGATGGGGTTTTAGAGAGGATTAAGGAGGAGAAAGATTGGTCTGAGGAGTCTTAGGAGATCAGTGCATGGAAAACAAGACAACATGTGCTGAGAAAACAAGGATTACATTCTCAATTTTGTTTAGTGAGATGGGTTTAATTGTAATATTTTCAGTCTTGCAGATATCGTGTACAATACGATCTGATAGTTCTAGTACCAGCATCACCAGTGCTGCATATATATATATATATATATATATATATTATACCCTTATGGAGTGTGAATTCTTTTCAAATGGCATTTTGTCAGATGTTTTATTATGCAGCATTGTTTTATTTTTGCCATATTGAGTAATACATAACCATTTATATTGGAGGGTGATTGAAATAAGAAAAGTGTTGATAGCTAAACAAAACTCATACACGAATGCAGGTATTCCTACAGCAGAGAACTAGTCTCAGAGCTAGTAATGAAGATCGACACATGACTATTCTCTTCGAGACGAGGGCATCTAAAGCAAAGGTTAGGATTATTTGGATCGCTTATGGGCCTCTAGTCTTGTTTGAGTATTGGGTTGCCCAATTCTATGTTTTAGTTAATAGATTGAAATGTTCAATCCTAACCCATATGAAATAGGTTGGGTAGATAAAATCTCTCCAATCGCTTAGGAAGCGTTTGCTTTCTATGATTATCTAAGTGCATGTTGCCAAGATTAGCCGAGAAAAGACCTCCACATTTTGACTAATTACACGTTTGGTTGATAAGATTATAATCTCGGGTCAGGAGCTAATCTCTCCTGATCACCCGCTATGTGAAGTGTTATATCTCAAGATTATAATCTCATGAAAGGAGGGGGGGGGGGGGGGAGGGGGAGGGAGATTGAGTTTTGTCTTTCCAAGATTAATTAGTCGAACACTTTGAATTGATCATTTTGTCTCCAAATTTGCCCTTGTTTTTAACATGTTTGTCCTTAACACTTATTATTGTTGTTGTTGTTGTTGTTGTTGTTTTGTACCTTTTTATCTATACATTTTTATCTATTTCTCTACTTAACACATCAAATTAATCTTCGAGCACTGATTCAGTGCACCAACACTGGTATGATTGCATCCAGTTAAAGAGTTTAATAATTAATTAAATATGTTTACTTATTTATTTTTTCAAACTATATATTTGATTTATTCATGTTGGAACATGTAATAAACATAAAAATATGCTGCTCTTTTTGTAAATATATCCTTGTATTTTTTTTTAAATTTGTTCATAATGTGAACCAACACAGGTGCTACTATTAAAAATATTTTAAAAGACGAACAACATAAACATGCGTAGTCAAATTTAATTGCTAATACAAGATTCCATACAGTCAAAAATTCTTATGTTTGTGAATTAGACCGCAAATTATGATTATGCAATTGAAAATAAAAAATTTTATTTCGACCCAATCAATAAGGGACTAAACCCATCTAATAACTATTTTTTGTGTCTTTGGTCTTACTCCATTTTTTTTCTCCTTCTTTCTCTCATCTGACTTGTCTCTTCTCACTTTTCGGTCTTTTCTTTAACGTGGTATCTATTTCCTTTCTATTTTTCTCTCCCTTCTCTTTATTCATTATCTTTTATTTTACATTCTTATCTTTTTATTTTTTTCATCATATAATTTAGTCAAATTTTAAATTATTTGTCTTCAATAAATCTAATAAATTTATTTAAAATATTTAAAAAATATATCCAAATAAAATCTAATAAGTTTTATATTCTATGCTATTAAAATTTTAAATACATATTATTATTATTATTACTATTATTATTATTAAGTTTACTATTATTATTGTTATTATCATTATTGTTGTTGTTGTTGTTGTTATTATTGTTATTATGATTAACGTTATTATTGTTATTGTTGTTGTTGTTGTTGTTACTACAAGATGGCCAAGGCATAATTTGAAAAATAAGCCTTGAAGAATTTTAACAATTGAGGGTAAAAACATAAATTGTATTCTAATATTGGTTCAATCTTATTGAATCGTGGATATCAAACCACCATCTGCATAATACGTACGGTTATCTTATTCAATTAATCGTGGATACCAAACAACTAATATAATTGGCTTGACTCGCGGCTAATATTGAGCCAATACACAAGTTCTGATTAACGAATCTCGCAAAGCAAACGAATCCTAAATATAATTACCTAACATATATTTGCTTGTTTGGTTTATTAGATGACATGTCGAGATCAATTGTATCCTAATTGTGTTTGTTTGTTTGGTTTCATTGATTATACCATTTTACCTATGACTAAGATAGAAACTTACCAAATTGCTCCTCAAATTGAATAAAAAGGAAACAATATGCTATTTTAATGCACACCGAGTTACCAACATATAAAATACAAGAAACAAAGATACAAAAATATTATTTTTGATATGTATAAATTGTATACATATAAAAATATTACAAATTTTAAAAAATAAATATTTTTTAATGATTCAATATAAATTTATTTATTTTTAGACATATATATAAATAAAAAATAAGTACTTTTTAATGTTTAATTATAAGTTTATATACACATTTTATATTTGCTTGGCTCCCTTATTTTATATAATATACAGACATAAATTATACTTATATTTAATACATGTTATAATTTTTAAATAATTAATCATTTTTAATTTATGAAATATAAATTTTATCTATTTTACACCATTATATACAAATATTATAAACATTATTTTATGGTATTTTCTACAAATATATAAATTCATTGAATTATAAATTTATGTATTTTACACAAATATATCCATCTACATTTTACAAAGACATATCTTGCAAATTAATTCTCAATTACAACGTAAAGTAGAATGATAGGGAAATTAATAAAAAAAATTAGGAAAGGAAAAAGAAAGAAAAAAGTGAAAAAGGAAAATTGGGAACTGATCAGTCGTCTTCTCCAAGCTCGCCCCCACCTTGAATTCCAATTTCTCAAAATCTAGTGTCTCTTACCACAGGTCTCAACTCCATGCCCCTTTCAACATCTCGGGTCTTCGTCCTCATCTACACCGTCGCATCTCAATCTTTCTACATGTTTGGGAGCCTGCTGATTCTTGTTCAGATCCAGTTACAGCGAACTGTGCCATTTCTCTCGCGAACGATGAGCAACCATCTTTCTCTCTATTGTAGCTGCTGATCTTTTTTCTTGGTTTTTTGGGATGATAATGGGTACAACTCAAGGGACAAATTAGTAAAAATGCAAATCACGAAATTCCAATCTTGGCATGATGCTTTCCAAGCTCAGCACCCCCCCCCCCCCCTTGCGACTCACATTGCGAGATTGGAGGGCTCTCATCTCGGGTTGGCACCACTACCCTAAATTATACATCTTGGGTCGGTGAGAATTAATCATAAAAACCAAACGTGAAATTATCCTGGATGAGAACCATTTATTTTGCCCAATCATAGAAACTAAACACCTTAGGTCAATAAGAGTTTTATGTATAAGGTGTTCCACTATACGCTACTCCACAATATATGTTCTACTTCATAAGGCCGTTTGAATAGACGTTTTCAAGAATAAAGGTTTTTTGTTTTGGTTTTTGAAAGAAACATTTTAATATGAAGAAAATCAGCGTTTGATTTGCCTTTTATGAAAATGCAGAGAAAAAAATTTAAAAGTGACTTTTTTTTTAATTCATCCATAATAACTTAAAAAGAAAAACACATTTGAAAATACTTTTAAATTACTGTACTTAAATACAAAATTAGTTTAATTTAAAAAAAAACCTTTACCTTAAAAAGTAGGACTCAAAAAATATTCTTCTTAAATCAATTCAAACAGGCTCACAATATCAATAAGCAATAACATGAAGCAAAATTGTCAAAAAAGTTAAAGAAAATGAAGCAAACTAAGAATTTTTTGGAGACAATAAGATGAAAAACCAAGAGTAATTATCCAAAAAAAAGATGAAAAATAAAGAGCTGTTTGATTGTATTCTCATTCTCATTTTATAATTTGATTAAAAAAATGATTTGTTTTGCATATTTCTATTATTTTGTAAATATGTAGATATAATTGCATGAATTGTGTAGAAAAATCTATAACAAGCAAAGCTTCGTAACTCATTAATTATTAGGGAAAAAATGTTTATTGGATGCAAATATGATTATACAAAAAAGTAAAATATTTACATTATTGTATATAATCTAACGATGCATAATATAGAGAAAATCCTAACTCAATTATAAATGTGGACACTCATAATTCAAATATATTAACTAATCCAATTTTCAATATATATATATCTATTTATTTGTAAAAATAAATTCAATTTTTTAGAAGCAACCTTATAAATTTATCTTAATATAATTACAATCTTTCAAATTGATTATGTCATATTTTTGTAGTTAAGGAATGAGAGATAAATATCATCGTAAGCTTTCCAGTTGTGAGATCTGGGGAGAGGCACATTACCACCATTCTGACTGACGGCGCCATAGATAATATTCAAATCCGTGGCTGGGCATGAAGACCTGGCCCCGTAATGTATTATCTCTTACATGAAGGCGGTTGGTTGGATTTAGTTATTTTTACGAAAATGTGCGACATAGAATAGAAAAGGGAAGTTAGCTTAAATCCATTGATTCCATCCAATGTAGGATAAAATTATGTGCTATCACAAAAAAATAAAAATAAAAAAAAATCATAAGATTATAAGCTATTTTTGAAACGGAATTTGAAAAATAATAAAATTAGGAATAAAGTTAATTACAAAATGAACCATGGTGCAATATACATTCACACACATAGTACTTGAAGTTGTTATTTATTTTTTATTTTTGGATAAAGAAGCAATTGCATTACCAAAACAAAGACCCAAAAGTTCTGGGATCTTGCCCACTGTCAAAGTACACATGTTGGGGTGTACAATTAGGGGGGATAGAGCTGGACCAATTGCATGATTCAGCCCATTTAGCAAGGTCATGAGCTGCACTATTACATGAACGCGGGATTTTTTTAATTTTCCACTTTGGCCATTTTGTCCATAAAGGGTGCGAGTTCTCAATAATCGCCTTAGCCGACCAGCAAATATCAGAAGAGTCTTTGGTCATCCATGAAACAGCATGTAAGGAATCACTTTCAAAAATGGCTTTTTCGACTTTAGCACGATCCAAGCTCTCCAAGGCATGTAAGATGGCAAGAGTTTCTGTTGTTGATGGGTTTGCTGCAAATGCTTGTCTTGACGCAGCATGAAGTATGGTTCCTTCATGATTTCTTACAATCAAAGTAGTGAAAATCTTTCCGTCCTTAAAAGCAACGTCTGTGTTCACTTTGAGCCACCCAATCGGGGGAGATCTCCACGAAAACGAGATACAACTTTTTGTTGCTTTGCAACTTTGGGCACTCCAATGATCACAAGCCATTTTCCCAGCCCAATCCACAATTTTAGCAACCGCAACAGGCTCTGCATTATGAACTTTCAAATTTCTCACTTTCCAGATGATGTGCAACATAACAGCCCAATAATTGATCAACTCCTCATTATCAATTCCAACTGGAAGGAGCTGGGAATGACCATCAAGCATACCTGTGAACCACTGCTCCAATGTGAGATAAGATATGGCAGCAATATGAAAATTCCATTTCGATGCAAACCAAACTTGTTCGGTAAGGGGGCATTTAATAAACAAATGCTGGGCTGTTTCCATTTCAAGATTACAAAGCGGGCACAAGATCTCGTCAATATGGAAAATTACAATTTGCACAATATACTTTGGCTAATGTATCGTCTATCCCCTCATCTTTAAAATGTAGTGTTTGCCTCCCTTTATTACTCAATCCATCTGGAATTGCTGATCTGAGCGTTGACTAGATTGACGAGGAAATTGGTGGACAATTAAACCTTTTTTGTGTTAGTGTATATAAATGGTGACATGGGTTGTGCCTTCTGTACATTTTTAGTGCAACCATTCCTCTTTCTAGGGTTAATTACGTATTTACATTTGCACCCCAAAAACAAATAGAATTAAAAACATTTTAATAAAAAAAATTATAATTTCTCTTTCTTTATTAATAAATTATTTTTAATTAACAACTAAACTAGTAATTAATTAGATACTAAATACAATTTAATTACTAAAATATTTATAATCCAATAAAGAAAATTGAAAAAGACATTTTAATCAGACAATTGCTTTCCTTTTTCTTTATTTTTAATTAAATACAAATTCCTTTTGTTGCGAATCCAACTTCCTCACAATGAGCTGCAACCGCCATTATCTCAATCAACAAAACCTGTGGAACTCCTACAATCCCCACAATACCAAGAAACAAGCAATTTTTACTCAATTACCTGGATCAACAAGAAACACATTTTTTCTTCAACTCAATTACCTGGATCAACAAGAAACTTGACAGAAAATAAAATAGTTACAAACCATTGAGCAATCTGGACGTTTGAACAGAGTTGAGGAGGCAATAAAGAAAGTTGGGGTGGTTGGCTACGGCCCAAGCACTTGCTCCGCAGCAGGCGCGCACATGGTCGGAGTTTCAATGGTGGACAGACACCGGGGTGAGGTGTTGTGCGCGATTTTGGGGCTAAAAATAGATGGGTTTTCGCCGATGGTCTTCGTTATCGGATAATAATCCAAAAATCGGAAAGAGGAGTGTTTTTGACTGTTGCACGCTCCTCTTCCCGAGGACTAGAAAAGCCTGCTTCTCGAATAAAAGAAGAAGCGAATGAAATTTGATGGCGTGACGATTAAATGGATACCGGAGAATTGAAATGAATCACGAGGAATATCATTTGCTGTCTGAGTCTTTTTCTCGGGCATAAAGATTTATTGAATTTGATGAATTTAATTTGTAAAACTTGTGTGGTTGACTTGAAAGTTTGAAGATCGCATCTTAAAGATTTTTGAATTTGATCGTGTAATCAATTTAAAAGTTATTGATTGCAGTTAGAGATTTGTGGATTTGATATTATAGTCGACTCAAAGGTTGGCAATTCTCATTCTTTAAATTTGTGATAGATTCTTCTAATCTTTTTTCGGTATTTTGTGCCTCTTATGTGGAACTTATAGTCCTTTATATATATGTGCTTAAAGGAGAGTTATAATAAATTCAAATATTCTTAATGTTTATATTTTTAATAGATAAAAACATATAATAATTAGATAATATCAAAATTTTATTTTAATTTGATAGAGTTGTAATATTTGATAATTATTCCATATATTACATATACTTGAAAAGATAATTTAAATCTTTCATATCAAAAAGGAAAGGCGGCAAGTCTCCTCGTACTGGCGACGGCGACGAGATCTACGGAAAAAAGTCAATTGGACTTAGTGATAGGGGCTCAGAAGAGGCTATGACCGCCAAGAAATCGAAGGCGGATGGGGTTTACTCTGATAGATCATGACTGTTGGAGGTGAGGCGATTCTGATGACATAGAGTTCGATGGAATTTAGAAATAGTCGCCAGTGGCGACGATACCGGGGGAAAAGGTTTTTGAGGGACTGATTTTGGGTGTCTTACAATGAGGCAAGACCAATAATGTGTATATGTTTGTTCAGAGAGAATTTTTGAGAGAGAGAGAGCCATGGTTTGGTTTGATGGCTTAGGCGGTCTTTTTCTCCTCCCCTTTTTTATTGGGGATGAGGGTACAACGCACAAAGGGTAAATTCGATATATAATTTTTTGGTTGAATTGTAAGTTGACACATCACTCTTAAGGGAAGAAATCTAAAATCATTATACAATTCACAGTTGACCGTTAAATAGAGGGGTGTCAATGTTATATTTTAAAGGTGCAAACAATACATTAGTAAAATAGAGGGGTGCAAATTATAATTAACACTAAAATGAGTCCTAATTATTGAATCACGACCCAACCGAATCTGGCGGCTTTATCATATGAAAACAGAAACAAAGACCTTAATTGGACGAGGGCAATAACAAACTCTAATATTAATATCATTCTCAGCAGCTCAGTTATGTTCACGGGTTTGGAATCAAATGACGTTCATGTTATTGTGACTTGAATTTAATGATGGCCTCGATTTATGTAAAGAAGCAAATTTCAAACTGAAGTCTTCTTGATTTGGATAATGTTTATCCATTAGGATTTGGATAATGTTCATCCATTAATATTGGATAATGTTTATCCTTTAACATTGGATAATGTTTATCCGTTAGAAATGGATGATGCTTATCCATTAATATTGGATAATGCTTATCCATTAGAAATGGATGATGCTTATCCATTAGGAATGGATAATGCTTATCTCATCTCTTGTTTTTGCCTATAAATAGATGGCCTTGGCCATTCATTTGAAAACATAGAGAAGAGAGAAAAGAGAAGAAGTTAGAGAGCTTCAAGACAAGTGAGGTTATTCGAGAGGCTTGAAAAATAGAGAGTCGGGAAACACTTGAGAGATAAATTCTTTGTGAAGAGAATTGTGAGTTTGTTCTCTTGGGATTTCGGGTTTAATTAGAGAATTGTTTCTCTAATTGTTGTAACTCTCTGTAAATTTCTTATAGTGGAATCGCTCCTCGTCCGTGGACGTAGGCTTGTTATTAGCCGAACCACGTAAATATTGTGTCGCTTTAATTTCCGTTCGTTTTATTATCAAATTATTGTCGCCTTTTAAAATAAATGTACTACTAGATCCGGGTGTTATCCTAACAAACTGGTATCAGAGCCCTGGTTGTTAGTACTTTTATTTTGGTATTTCCTATCCAGTGAGGATGTCGACGACAAAATTTGATGTTGAGAAGTTTGATCGAAAGATCAACTTCACTTTATGGCAAGTGAGGATGCGTGCCGTCCTCGTCCAGAACGGAGTTCAGAAGGCTTTGACCGGTGTAAAACCAGAGGCCATGTTAGATCACAAATGGGAGGAGATGGATGAGAAAGCCCGCTCGGCTGTTCAGTTATCTTTGTCAAATGAAGTTTTGCGTGAGGTGATTGCCGAAAAGACAGCGAAAGATCTTTGGGATAAGTTGGAGTCTCTCTACCTGAAAAAGACTCTCACGAATAAGTTGTACAAGAAACAGTGCCTATATTCATTGCGAATGAGTGAAGGTACATCTTTGAGTTCTCATATTGATGAGTTTGAATCTATTATTATGGATTTGCAAAATCTAGATGTCATTATTGATGATGAGGATAAAGCCTTGTTACTACTTTGTTCATTACCTCCTTCGTATAGACATTTTAGAGAAACCATGTTGTATGGAAAAGATACTATTTCTCTAAAAGATGTTAAATCTGCTTTGGAGACCAAAGAAAAGATTGATCATGATATCACTGGTCAAACTAGTGATAGTCAGGCGCAGGGTCTATATGCAAGAGGAAGGTCCAAACAAAGAGGAGTCAATAAAAGCAGGCCAAAATCTAGATCAAAATCTAGAAGTAAAGGTGTTGTGTGTTGGCACTGTAAAGAACCAGGGCACGTTCGCAAAAATTGCGATAAGTTGCAAAAGAAGAGAAATGCTCCACAGGAAAAGAATGAAGATTCTGGCAACGCGAGTATTGCTGAAGAAGGATGTGGTGTTGATGTGCTTCTTGTGGCAGAGAAGCAGGACAAATTCAACAATGAATGGATTATGGATACGGGTTGTTCTTATCATATGTGTCCCAATCGGGACTGGTTTTCTACATATGAGTCTATTGACGGAGGAGTAGTTTTGATGGGGAATAATGCTCCATGCAAAACTATTGGTATTGGAACGATCCAGATCCGAATGCACGATGGGATTGTCAGAACATTGACCGATGTCAGACATGTTCCAGATCTCAAGAAAAATCTCATCTCATTAGGCACCCTGGATGCCAATGGGTGCAAGTTTTCAGCTGAAGGTGGAGTATTAAAAGTAAGCAAAGACGCATTGGTTGTCATGAAAGCTAGAAAAGCAGGTAGCTTGTACGTGTTACAAGGCGCTACTGTTATAGGCTCTGCAGCAGTCTCATCATCTATGTCAGATGCTGATATTACAAAATTATGGCATATGAGGCTTGGGCATATGAGTGAAAAGGGTCTGACCTTGTTGAGTAAAAGAGGTCTTCTTTGTGGCCAGAGCACAGAAAAAATGGATTTCTGTGAACATTGTGTGTTCGGAAAGCAGAAGCGGCTCAGCTTTGGCACTGGAATTCATAGAACTAAAGGTTCTTTGGATTATATTCACTCTGATCTTTGGGGACCATCACAAGTTCCATCAAAAGGAGGAGCTCGATATCTATTAACCTTTATTGATGATTTTTCAAGAAAGGTTTGGGTCTATTTTCTGAAGCACAAAAATGATGTGCTTGATACTTTCAAGAAGTGGAAGGCTTTGATCGAGAAGCAAACTGGAAGGCAAATCAAAAGACTCCGAACAGACAACGGTTTGGAGTTTTGTAGTGGAGATTTTAACAGGTTTTGCGAAGTTGAAGGAATTGCCAGGCATCGCACTGTAGTTAATACTCCACAACAAAATGGCGTAGCAGAGCGCATGAATAGAACTCTTTTGGAAAGAGCTCGATGTATGCTTTCCAATGCTGGCTTGTCTAAAGTGTTTTGGGCTGAAGCAGTCTCCACAGCTTGTTTTTTGGTGAATCGCTCACCGTCTACAACAATCGAGTTTAAAACTCCTGAAGAGGTATGGTCCGGTAAACCCGCTGACTATTCAAATCTGAGAATATTTGGATGTCCTGCCTATATGCATGTTAATGAAGGAAAGTTAGAGCCTAGAGCTAAAAAGTGTATTTTTCTTGGTTATGCTTCTGGGGTGAAAGGATATCGTTTGTGGTGTCTTGATCCTAAGTCACCTAAATTTGTTATTAGTAGAGATGTTATTTTTGATGAGTCTGCTCTACTGACCCCGAACAAGGAGTCTCCAGTTTCTTCTGATACAGATAACTCAAAGAGTACATCGAAGCAGGTGGAGCTTGAAATTCCTAATCCACCCGCGACGTTTGAAAGTCCCGTCGGCTCTGGACCTTCGATAGAAGAGGAGCCTGATACTATTGAAGAAACATCTCCCCAGGAGGAAAGATGCATTGCTAGAGATAGACCAAGAAGAGAAATACAACCACCACAGCGATATACTGATTATGTCGCGTATGCCTTGTCTGTTGGAGAAGAAATAGATTCTATCAACGAGCCAGCTACATATGTTGAAGCAGTTTCTTCAAAAGATTCCTCGAAATGGTTGATTTCTATGCAAGAGGAAATTGAGTCACTTCACAAGAACGGTACTTGGGTACTTGTGAAGCCGCCAGCCAAACAAAGGATTGTTGGGTGTAGATGGATCTTTAAAAGAAAGGAAGGAATTCCTGGAGTAGAAAAGGCAAGGTACAAGGCACGGTTAGTAGCCAAAGGTTACAGTCAGGTACCAGGTATTGATTTTAATGATATTTTCTCACCTGTTGTGAAGCATACTTCTATTCGTGTCTTGCTCGCTCTAGTTGCCATGCATAATTTGGAGTTAGAACAACTTGATGTTAAAACTGCATTTTTGCATGGTGAACTAGAAGAAAAAATTTATATGCAACAACCGGAGGGTTTTGTTGTGAAAGAAAAAGAAGATCACGTTTGCTTGTTGAAAAAATCTTTGTACGGCTTGAAACAGTCTCCGAGGCAGTGGTACAAAAGATTTGATTCCTTTATAATTGGCAGCGGATATTCAAGGAGCAACTATGATAGTTGTGTTTATTTTCGAAGAACTCATGACGGCTCATTTATCTATTTGCTTCTTTATGTTGATGACATGTTAATTGCAGCTAAAAATATGTCTGATATTGATAAGTTAAAGAAGCAGATGAGCGAAGTGTTTGAAATGAAGGATCTTGGTCCAGCAAAGAAGATCCTTGGCATGGAAATCAAAAGAGATAGACAAGGTGGGAAGCTGTATTTAACTCAAAAGAGTTATATTGAAAAAGTTTTGGAGAGATTCGGTATGAAAAATGCCAAACCGGTATCTACTCCATTAGCTGCGCACTTTAGATTGTCGGCTGCTCTATCACCAAAGTCTGATGATGAAAAGGGGTACATGACCCGAGTTCCCTACTCCAGTGCAGTTGGTAGCATGATGTATGCTATGGTTTGTACACGCCCAGATATTTCACATGCTGTTAGTGTGGTTAGTAGATATATGTCTTGTCCAGGAAAAGCACACTGGGATGCAGTGAAATGGATTTTGAGATACTTGCGCGGGACTTCAGAAGTTTGTCTGGAGTTTGGTCGGAATAGTAGTTCTCTAGTTGGTTATGTTGACTCTGATTATGCTGGTGATCTTGATAAAAGAAGATCATTGACCGGATATGTATTCACTCTTGGGGAAAGTGCAATAAGTTGGAAAGCTTCATTGCAACCTGTGATTGCGTTATCTACTACAGAGGCTGAATACATTGCAGTGACTGAGGTGATTAAAGAAGGAATTTGGCTACGAGGCTTGTTGGGAGAGCTTAGTTCTTGCTCTGACAAGAGCGTGATTTTCTGTGATAGTCAAAGTGCCATTCACTTGACTAAAGATCAAATGTTTCACGAAAGAACTAAGCATATTGATGTAAAGTTTCACTTTGTTCGTGATGTTATTGGGCGGGGTGACATTTCAGTGAGAAAGATTTCTACTCATGAGAATCCCGCAGATATGCTGACTAAGCCTCTTCCAAAGGACAAGTTCAAGCATTGCTTGAACTTGATTGGTATTGCAAACAGATGATCTAACCGGCTAAGTGGAGCGAGACCACTGTTTCAAATTTTGGTAAAATTCAAGTCAAGGTGGAGATTTGTTATTGTGACTTGAATTTAATGATGGCCTCGATTTATGTAAAGAAGCAAATTTCAAACTGAAGTCTTCTTGATTTGGATAATGTTTATCCATTAGGATTTGGATAATGTTCATCCATTAATATTGGATAATGTTTATCCTTTAACATTGGATAATGTTTATCCGTTAGAAATGGATGATGCTTATCCATTAATATTGGATAATGCTTATCCATTAGAAATGGATGATGCTTATCCATTAGGAATGGATAATGCTTATCTCATCTCTTGTTTTTGCCTATAAATAGATGGCCTTGGCCATTCATTTGAAAACATAGAGAAGAGAGAAAAGAGAAGAAGTTAGAGAGCTTCAAGACAAGTGAGGTTATTCGAGAGGCTTGAAAAATAGAGAGTCGGGAAACACTTGAGAGATAAATTCTTTGTGAAGAGAATTGTGAGTTTGTTCTCTTGGGATTTCGGGTTTAATTAGAGAATTGTTTCTCTAATTGTTGTAACTCTCTGTAAATTTCTTATAGTGGAATCGCTCCTCGTCCGTGGACGTAGGCTTGTTATTAGCCGAACCACGTAAATATTGTGTCGCTTTAATTTCCGTTCGTTTTATTATCAAATTATTGTCGCCTTTTAAAATAAATGTACTACTAGATCCGGGTGTTATCCTAACAGTTCATATAATCCAAGCAGCAACTTGCAGTGGACTTGGAGTCAACTTCACCATGACTTTTCTAACGCATCAAAAATCCCATGTTGCAATTGTCCCCTCCCTCCCCTCTCGAGGAGTTTTGTTAAATAGCCTTTTCAAGTTTCATTTTTAATTAAATAGCCTTCAAGTTTTAATTTTGAGGTAAATAGCCCTTTTGTTTATTAATCTTAATTAATAGCTAATTAAACTTAAATGGAGTTTAAGTAAATATTTGTTTAAACTTTAACGTTTATATTTTAACCCTCAAAATCAATTGAATTGCAAAAAAAAACCAAAAAAAAAAAAAGAACAAGAAAACAAAAATATATTCACAAACCGCACAAATATAAGCAAAATTAACAACTCAAATTTAATTGTATGTCAAAATTAATCAAAGAATCAGTTTGCCCATGTTGAGAGGAGTTAATTAATGGAAATTTTTTTGAGAAATTCTAGCTAGAGGTGGTGAAACGGCGGCAACGGAGTGTGTTCTTTGTTGTTGCCCTTTCCACCGCCTCCGACCAAAAATTCACATTTTTTTTTCATAAATCAACTCCTCTCATGATGGGCTAGCAAAGGATGTCTTCAATTTGAAATTTTAACCAACTTTTATCGTTTAATTTGATGTGTGTGTGCGTGTTTGTGCGTGGGTTTTCCTTTTTCCTGTATCTGTCATGTTTTGGGTTTGGGGATTGACTGTGGATGGGTAGGTAAAAAGAATTAAATCGAAGATCGCTTGAGCGATCAAGTGATCGCTTAAGCGATCACTTGAGTAATCAAGTGATCGATTAAGCGATCAAGTGATCGATTAAGCGATCATGTATATTTTACAAACTATTACTTAAGGGACATTAAATATCAATTGACTTAAAACGAAAAAAATATAAGAAAATTTAACTATTTTTCTTGTAAATGAGAAATTAAACATATCTTGTGGATATATTATAGTGTTAAAACAATAAATGGTCAAATTATAAACTTCATTTTGTCAAATTATACACATTTCTCATGATAGTGGTTATGTTTATAATCATTAGGACTATAGTAAATACAATGAATTAAGAAGTTATATCATATTTTACGTTGTAATTTGTAAACTTATACCAATTTTTTATATAACAATCAAAACGTGTGGTCATACTAGCCAAAGTATATACAATGAACTTTAAAGTTATATAGGAACAATCTAGTTTATCCAATTCATGAGATGGGATTATACAAAACTCAAAGTTGTCTTGCACACATCTCTAAATTGTTGATCTACATATAAAATTCATTTGTACGGGCCTAAAAGTGAAAAATTACAAATGATCGCTTGAAAAAATCTAACAATTGATCATGAGTATCTGATACATATCGCTTGAGTAATGCAATATGATTGCTTCAAATGATTGTGCACATAACGTGAAAAATGCCAAGAGATTTTAGTTATTTTCTTTGAATCTAGTTACTTATATCATTAAAAAAATAAAATATCATATTTTACACTGTAATTGGTAAAATTATATCGATTTTTCATATAACGATCACAACTTGTGGTCATACTGGCCAAAGTATATACAACAAACTTTGAAGTTATATGGGAATAATGTAGTTATTTATTGAATTTATGAGATGGGACCATACAAAACTCAAAGTTGATCTACATATATCCCCAAATGATTGATCGACATGCCATATCGCTCGATCGACATGCCAGATCGCTCGATCGACATGCCATATCGCTCGATCGACATGCCAGATCGCTCGATCGACATGCCAGATCGCTCGATCGACATGCCATATCGCTCGATCGACAACATGCTATATCGCTCGATCGACATGCCATATCGCTCGATCGACATGCCATATCGCTCGATCGACATGCCAGATCGCTCGATCGACATGCCAGATCGCTCGATCGACATGCCAGATCGCTCGATCGACATAGCATATCGCTCGATTGACATGCTATATCGCTTAAGCGATGTGTGATCGATGAAGAAAAATCGCTCAAACGACACATAATAATCGATCAAAAATGATCGATTAAGCGACATAAATGATCGATCAATCGATTGTGTTGATCGATCAAGATATATAGTGATCGATCAATCGATTATTTTGATCGATCAAGCAACTATTAAGCACATAACGCATACGATCGCTTGATCGATATCATATAAGTTATAAATTTATTTATTTACAATTCGACCCCCGTCCAACTCTAAACTTGTTAGTTTTACTTAATTGACCTTTAAATTATGCCACATCATATATTTGACTTAAAAAAAAGGAAAAAATAAATTGAGGGCTATTAAATTAAAAAAAAACTTGAAGGGTCGGATGAACAAATTTTCCCCAAATTTTCCCCTCCCCTCTCATCATTCTCACATAATTTTTTTTGATTCTTCATCCATGGAATGCTTTCAGTCCCACAAGATATTTTCAATTTTCTTAATCTTCTTCAATTTTTCTCTTCTTTTCTTTGCTTCATTATCTGACTACGTTTTACCCGATCAGTACTTCATAAACTGTGGTTCGCCTAAAAGCCCCTCGCTCTACAATAAGAGCTTCGCCGGCGATGAGAGTTCCGGCAAAAGCTTTACAATATCCGCCAGAGATAGCAGGCCAGTTGAAAATCGTAATTCATCACAAATTGAGCTCTATCAGAGCGCGAGAGTTTTCAAAAAATCAGCTTCTTACGACCTTCATATCGACCAACAAGATGGCACATATGTGGTACGCTTCCATTTTTTTTATTTTCCCGATATGGGAAGTATTTCTGAGGGTCGTTTCGACGTTTTAGCTTCTGGGTCTTCGCTATTATCCAATTTCACTGTCGAAAAGAGTAGTAATTTTCCAGTGATTGAGGAGTTCTTGCTCAAAGTTACTGGTGAAAAGCTGAGGATCTCTTTTAAGCCGCATGGAGTGAAATATTTCGCTTTTGTCAATGCAATCGAAGTATTTCTCGGCCCACCCAGCTTCACCTTTGATATTGTTATTAGTGTACCAAAAGGCGAGGAGTATCAACGTCTCTTGGATGGTGGTTCATTGCGCAAAATCCATAGGATCAATGTTGGTGGGGAAAATATTAAGCCCGTTAATGACACCTTGTTGAGGTTTTGGCTTCCTGATGATGACTATTTGTTGAACAAGAACGCAGCCAAAAATAGTTCTGATTATGGAGACAAGCCTAAGTACCAGCCTGGAGGGGCCACAGATTTCGACGCCCCTGATTTTGTTTACAGGACTGCAAAAGAAATGAACATTGATAGTGATACTGTAAGCAAAAATTTCAACATTTCGTGGCATTTTGATGTGAAGAAAAAAGGAGCTAAACATCTTGTCCGGTTGCATTTTTGCGACATTGTTAGTAACACCACAAACAAAGAGCTTAAATTCAATCTCTATATCTACAGCGATTTCAGTCAAGAAATATATCCTTGGAATAAAATTTCTCAGCATGCAGCTCCTTTTTACGAAGATTTCTTGGTTGATTCGGATGATTCGGGCTTTATGAATATAAGTGTTGGAGCTATCAGGGATTCTAATCAAACAGCCTTTTTGAATGGTGTAGAGATTATGGAGCTCATTCGAGGTTCAACAAGAAAGCACTTGCTTCTTATCATCGTCAGTTCAAGTGTTGGAGGAGTGATTTTAGTCCTGCTTATCTTGGCCGTAATCTATTTTAGTTTGAAAAAGCGAAAATGGAAGCCCGTTGAGACTTTCAATTGGCCATTGGTACCTGTTCAAGTTGGAAGTTCGTATAGCAGGATGACTATTGGAACGATCAGAGGCTCCCTGATGGCTGATTTACACCTCGGTTTAAAGATCCCTTTCTCGAAAATTCTTTACTCCACGAAAAACTTTCAGACAAAAATGATGATTGGTGAGGGAGGATTTGGAAAAGTGTACAAGGGAATGTTAAGGGACGGTACGAAAGTTGCTGTAAAAAGAAGCGAGCCAGGCCACGGGCAGGGCCTTCCAGAATTCCAAACAGAGATTATGGTCTTATCCAAGATTCGCCACCACCATCTCGTTTCCTTGATTGGATATTGTGACGAAAGGGGTGAGATGATATTAGTTTATGAGTTTATGGAGAAGGGTACCTTGAGAGATCATTTGTATATCTTGAAAGGAGAATCTAACGAAGGATCAACTTCAAGAACTGAATTAACTTGGGACCAGAGGCTAAGGATTTGCATTGGTGCAGCAAAAGGGCTTCACTATCTCCACACAGGCGCTGCAGGTGCCATCATACATAGAGATATCAAGTCCACAAACATCTTGCTCGATGAGCATTACGTGGCTAAAGTCGCTGACTTCGGGCTTTCTCGGTTGGGCCATCATGATCAAACTCATATGAGCACTGATGTTAAAGGCAGCTTTGGGTATCTTGATCCCGAGTACTTTAGATGCTTACAACTAACGCAAAAGTCAGATGTGTATTCTTTTGGAGTTGTACTTCTTGAAGTGCTATGCGCAAGGCCTGTGATAGATCACTCGCTTCCTAGCGAGCAAGTTAACTTGGCTTATTGGGGGATTCTGAGGCAGCAAAAGGGTGAGTTAGAGAAAATCATTGATCCTTTGCTTGTTGGCAAAATTAATCCCAATTCGTTAAGGAAATTTGGTGAGACAGTGGAGAAGTGTTTGCAAGACAATGGGAGTGATAGGCCGAATATGGTTGATGTTTTGTGGGACTTAGAATATTGTCTGCAACTTCAACACGCTGCTGTGCCTAGAGAACCGTATGAAGACAGTGGGTCAGATGCTGCGTGGGGTGTGCGTATGCCGTTTGTTCAACGGTTGCCTTCTGACAGCATTTGCTTTGGTAAAAATGAATCCTATAGTTTTTCAGATGCTAGTGCTGGTCATGTGTTTTCACAATTGAATCTTGATGAAGCCAGATGATGGGAATCTGGATTTGGTTCGTATTTTTTGTCTGTTTCAGGTTTATAAATGTAAGAGGAGTGTGTTGTTTTTGGATATTGCTACGAGGGCTTTTACTAGAGTTACCATAGCAACAAGTCGAACTCGTGCAAGGCCGTGGACTGCTCGGCAAGTTCGTGTGAAAGCCCTTTTGGGGTCTGAGTTTTGCCTGCACCCGAGAGGGGATATATATTTATATTTTAAATCAAGTAATTTTGCATTTAGATTCAATAATTAAAAATGTTTTTTTAGAATGTAATTGATATTGCTTTAAAATGTGTTTTTATTTGAATCTACTTTGTCTAGCTTCCAAAGAAGCCATTTTTTTGACTTTATCTGACTTTTGCCTTTTTAAAAATCCAACGAAACACATTTTTTTTTAAAAAAAATTATTAAAACCTCCTTAAATTTATTTTTCATATCTTAAAAACCCATCAATAAATTTCTCAATCATATAAACCCATTTCATCAATTTTTTTCATTCTAAAGAATCCAATTATTAACTTTTAACCTTTTTGGCGAAAGTGTCCTTAAATTTTTTAAATTGATTTTGTTTTTAATATTTACAATAAGGTAACTTCACTTACCTTTGCTAATACACATGTAGAAAATTCTATTTATTAAAATTATTTTTTGAAGATTTTAGTGTTGTTTATTATTTTAATTTTTTCAAAAAATAATTTCCAAGATATAAAATTTTCTCAATTATAATTTATATAACTTTAATTTTTTTTAAAAAATGAAATATATATTATAATTATAAAAGAATTTACAAATTTACTTTACGACAATCGTCATTGGTACAAAATTATTTTAAAGAATTCTAAACAAAATTATTAGAAAAATGATTCATTGAGGTTTTTTTAATATAAAAGGTCAAGGGAATCAACTAATTCAATCAATAAATTGACTGTTGGGTTTTTTTGGAATGAAAAATTCGTGGAATGAATTTATAAGATTGAAAATTAATTTCATGTGTTTTCTAGAAATAAAAATTTATTTTAAGGATTTTTTAGTATTTTTTTTCCTTTATTTTTCTCACTAAAGTGATTTTTTTTTTTTTGGGAAAAATAAGTATTTATCTTCTAAGAACAACCCATTCAAACATGCTCATTGTGTACAACCTGATAGTTGTAGTTCCAGTATCACAAAATGTTGCATATATATTATATACCCTTGTGGAGTGTGAATTTTTACAAATGATATTTTGTCAGATGTTTTGTTATGCAACATTGTTATATCTTTTGCTATACTAATTAATACATAGAACTTATATTGATGGGTTATTGAAATAAGAAAAACTATTGGTAGCTAAACAAAATTCATAAAGAATACACAGCCAGAGCTAGTAATGAAGATCGACATCAGACTATCATTCTTCGATATGAGGGTATCTAGAGCAATAGTTAGTTACTGAAGACAAGCTCTTCCTCTCTTGAAAATTACTATTCACCAAATAAACCTTTTTTATCACTTAGAAAATATAATTCGTGACAACTTTCATGTTCACTTTATATATATATATATAATATATATATATAATTATATATTGACGTAATTAAAAAATTGGTGTCCAGAACTATAACCCTAGGTAAATCATATTGAGTATGTTTCCTAAGCCCAACTCATCTTTTTTGGAAGGCCTAAGTTTCTTATCCAAACTTGATCGTTATATACTTAGAGTCCGTTAGGGTGGATTATTTTAGAAGAAAAATACTTATTTTTTTGAAAAAGAAAAACACTTAAGTGAAAAAAAATTGTGTTTAGATGGACTTTTTTTAAAAAAAAGCAAAAATCATAAAAAAATTCAAAATGTGGGTTTTTTAGAAGCTATCTAGAACAACTTCAAATAAAAGTACCTTTTAAAATACTTCTAATTACTGCATCCAAACACAAAACTACTTGACTTTAAAAAACATTCAATACAAAAAGCACGAATGGAGATTTTTTTATTTTTTTTTTGTGTTAAATCCATTCAAACGACCTTCAAGTAAAGAAATTGTATAGACGCAGCATACCGAAGAACAACCCCTTTATTTGAATAAACTCAAAACATTTTATCGGATGTTGAGAATTGAGAATTTATAATGCACTTGAGGGCACAAGGAACTTAGATAACACTTCATGCTCATGAGAATGTATAGTCGAACTTATAAACTAAGTAAAATATTTTATTGAGAGTTCGACAATTTATAATGCACCTAAGGCAGAAGAAACTTCGATCAAACTTTATGTTTAGGAGACTGTACAGTCGAACTTATAAATTGCTTAAAACATTTTATCGGGTGTCGAGAATTTATAATGCACCTAAGGGCACATGAAACTTAGATCACACTTTATGTTTACAAGATACAAGACTGTACAATCGAGCTTATAAGCTATTCAAAACATTTTATTGGGTGTTCAAGAATTTATAATGCACCTGAGGCACAAGAAACCTAGATCAAACTTTATGTTCATGAGACTGTATGGTTGAGCTTATAAACTGTTGAAGATATTTTATCAAGAGTTTGAGAATTTATAATGCACACGAGGCATAAGAAACTTAGACCAAACTTTATGTTCATGAGACGAGCTTATAAGTTGTTCAAAACATTTTAACAAGTGTTCGAGAGTTTATGATGCACCCAAGTGACAAACTTTATGTTCATGAAACTATGTAGTTGAGCTTATAAAGAGTTCGGGAATTTATGATGCACCTGAGGCACAAGAAACTTAGATCAAATTTTATGTTCATGAGATTGGATAGTCGAACTTATAAGCTACTCAAAATATTTTATCGAGAGTTTGAGAATTTGTAAATTTTTTGAACGTATTTGATCGTTATCTTTAATTCATTAACTGTAAAAATCATATCTTAGCATTTTCAAAAATAATATTTAGTATGTACGTCATATCAAATACTTTATCTTTTTTAATCATTAAGATATCTGTTTATACCAAAACACAACTACAACTTATAAACTTACAACAGAACTATCATTAAAATGAAAGTTACTCATCCTTGCAAAATAAGCTCAAAAAACAACTTATAAACTTCCAGAAGTCGTAAACTTGTAAAAATAACCTTAACAAAACACCTTCTAAATTGAATTTCGGGGAGAGAAATTTGTGTCTGGTTTTGAGATATGTCTTGCTTTTTTATACTGAATTATGGGGCAAGGAGGGGGCCTTATCAATGTTATTCATGGAGAAACAAGCAATTATTTCCTAGATAAATTTTAGAAATGGTTTAAAAAAATCATATCTTTTGCTTGCATATGAGATCAAAGAGGATTAATAAGAAGAAATCTCGACAGCCCCCTGAATTAGCCAAAAGTAACATGCCCTCAGCCTTAATTTCAGTCCATGAATTCTATTTGTACTTATTTTTTAATTCTTCCATTAGTCTACGGGGATTCCATTTCGAACTCATCTTATCTTTCTGGCCATTTCGAACTTAACACGTGGTATACACTAAAAAATAAAAATTACAATGAATACTATGGTAATTTTCTAAATGAAAAATAACATTATGCTTTTCAATAAAGTAAAAAGAATGATAAAAAATGATCTAATGGAGCCAATGATATTAAATTTTCAGCTTTCTTTTTTTTGTTAAAAATAAAATTTTAATTGGTTAGCATTTAATGAATCTATCCATACATGGTCTACTACATTAATTATTGTATAAAAAATCCCCTGATAACCTGTGTAGCAGGTAACCTTTCTAATTTACCTGCACAATAGGTTGCAGGTCATATAAAAATTAATGGCTTAGATTAAATATCACGCATTTAATGACTAGAATTAAACGTAACTAATGTTAATCAGCTACGAACTGTGACTAACGATAGAATTTTCCAAGACTCTATTTTTTTTTTTGTTGATTTCTTGTAATTTTAAGTTTTGTAGTATGTATCATAGCCCCTATCTACGTCGATATTTTTCTTTATAGTATGAATTGAAATCTTCCAACTATCCGCCGGGGAATTTTAGTGGCAAAACGTGTACCTTTGGACTTGTAAGTTTGAGAGTTGAAGCCCCTAAAAAACAATAATATCCATTTCAAAATAATAATAATAATAATAATAATTCTTTTTGTCGCAGTTATTTGTAAATAGCCGATTGAACACATTTGATGCATGAACAAATAAAAAATAATAAATAATCTAATTATGTCCTTCAATTTGAGTGATATAATTTAAAATTTTATTAGGAAGTTATATAAATATACGAACTATTTTAGTATATTATTAGATTTATGATGTTTAAAAAACTATTTAAAATTTTAAATTACATGACTCAAAAAAAAAAAGGTTCACGATAAATAAATGTTAAAAATAGGAACTTAAGAGAATAAGAGAGAAAAATAAAAAGAGAAATAACAATATTAAGTTGAAGAGATGGAAAGAGAATTCTAATTTCTCTACTTAAGAGAAGAGTTCTAATTTCTCATATGACGTTCATATAATCCAAGCAGCAACTTGCAGTGGACTTGGAGTCAACTTCACCATTCTCTTTAATGACTTTTCTAACGCATCAAAAATCCCATGTTGCAATTATCCCCTGACTCACCTCTCATCATTCTCACATAATTTTTTTTTTGATTCTTCATCCATGGAATGCTTTCAGTCCCACAAGATATTTTCAATTTTCTTAATCTTCTTCAATTTTTCTCCTCTTTTCTTTGCTTACGATTTACCCGATCAGTACTTCATAAACTGTGGTTCGGCTAATAGCCCCTCGCTCTACCAGCGGAGCTTCGCCGGCGATGAGAGCTCCGGCAAAAGCTTTACAATATCCGCCGGAGATAGCAGGGCAGTTGAAAATCGTAATTCATCACAAATTGAGCTCTATCAGAGCGCGAGAATTTTCAAAAAATCATCTTCTTATGACCTTGATATCGACCAACAAGATGGCACATATGTGGTACGCTTCCATTTTTTTTATTTTCCCGCTATGGGGAGTATTTCTGAGGGTCGTTTCGACGTTTTAGCTTCTGGGTCTTCGCTATTATCCAATTTCACAGTCGAAAAGAGTAGTAATTTTCCAGTGATTGAGGAGTTCTTGCTCAAAGTTACTGGTGAAAAGCTGAGGATCTCTTTTAAGCCGCATGGAGTGAAATATTTCGCTTTTGTCAATGCAATCGAAGTATTTCTCGGCCCACCCAGCTTCACCTTTGATATTGTTATTAGTGTACCAAAAGGCGAGGAGTATCAAGGTCTCTTGGATGGTGGTTCATTGCGCAAAATCCATAGGATCAATGTTGGGGGGGGAAATATTACGCCCGATAATGACACCTTGTTGAGGTCTTGGCTTCCTGATGATGATTATTTGTTGAACAAGAACGCAGCCAAAAATAGTTCTGTTTATGGAGACAAGCCTAAGTACCAGGATGGAGGGTCCACGGAGTTCGACGCCCCTGATTTTGTTTACAGGACTGCAAAAGAAATGAACATTGGTAGTGATACTGTAAGCAAAAATTTCAACATTTCGTGGCATTTTGATGTGAAAAAAAAAGGAGCTAAACATCTTGTCCGGTTGCATTTTTGCGACATTGTTAGCCAAACCACAAACGAAGATCTTAAGTTCAATCTCTATATCTATAGCGATTTCAGGCAAGAAATATATCCTTGGGGTAAAATTTCTCAGCTTGCAGCTCCTTTTTACGAAGATTTCTTGGTTGATTCGGATGATTCGGGCTTTATGAATATCAGTGTTGGAGCTATCAGGGATTCTAATCAAACAGCCTTTTTGAATGGTGTAGAGATTATGGAGCTCATTCGAGGCCAAGGTTCAACAGGAGATAATGGTTCAACAAGAAAGCACTTGCTTCTTGTCATCGTCGGTTCAAGTGTTGGAGTAGTGATTTTAGTCCTGCTTATCTTGGCCGTAATCTGTTTTAGTTTGAAAAAGAGAAAATGGAAGCCCATTGAGACTTTCGATTGGCCATTGGTACCTGTTCAAGGGGGAAGTTCGTATAGCAGGACAACTATTGGAACGATCACAGGCTCCCCGATGGCTGATTTAAACCTCGGTTTAAAGATCCCTTTCTCGGAAATTCATTACTCCACGAAACAATTTCACACGAAATTGATGATTGGTCAGGGAGGATTTGGGAAAGTGTACAAGGGAATGTTAAGGGACGGTACGAAAGTTGCTGTAAAAAGAAGCGACCCGGGCCACGGGCAGGGCCTTCCAGAATTCCAAACAGAGATTATGGTCTTATCCAAGATTCGCCACCACCATCTCGTTTCCTTGATTGGATATTGTGATGAAAGGGGTGAGATGATATTAGTTTATGAGTTTATGGAGAAGGGTACCTTGAGAGATCATTTGTATATCTTGAAAGGAGAATCTATCGAAGGATCAACTTCAAGAACTGAATTAACTTGGGACCAGAGGCTTAGGATTTGCATTGGTGCAGCAAAAGGGCTTCACTATCTCCACACGGGCGCTGCGGGTGCCATCATACACAGAGATATCAAGTCCACAAACATCTTGCTCGATGAGCATTATGTGGCTAAAGTTGCTGACTTCGGGCTTTCTAGGTTGGGCCATCTTGATCAAACTCATGTGAGCACTGATGTCAAAGGCAGCTTCGGGTATCTTGATCCAGAGTACTTTAGATGCTTACAACTAACGCAAAAGTCAGACGTGTATTCTTTTGGTGTTGTACTTCTTGAAGTGCTATGTGCAAGGCCCGTGATAGATCACTCACTTCCTAGGGAGCAAGTTAACTTGGCTGATTGGGGGATTTCAATGCAGACAAATGGTAAGTTGGAGAAAATCATCGATCCTTTGCTCGTGGGAAAAATTAATCCCAGTTCGTTAAGGAAATTCGGAGAGATAGTGGAGAAGTGTCTGCAAGAAAACGGGAGTGATAGGCCGAATATGGTTGATGTTTTGTGGGACTTGGAATATTGTCTGCAGCTTCAACACACTGCTGTGCCCAGAGAACCGTACGAAGACAGCACTTCAGATGTTGCTTGGGGTGTGCCTATGCCGGTTGTTCAACGCTTGCCTTCGGACAGCATTCGTATTGGTGAAGATGAATCCTGTAGTTTTTCAGATGCTAGTGCTGGTCGGGTATTTTCACAATTGAATCTTGATGAAGCCAGATGATGGGAATCTTGTTTTGGTTCTTCTTTTTTTCTCTGTCTGTTAGGTTTATGAACATAAGAGTGTGCCGTTATTTGATGTTTTTGTGTCTGTGATTATATGTATTTTGTAGAAAGAATAAATTCGAATTTTCGTTCAGGTTTGAGGAGTCTGATGTTGCTTGTTATGTCCTCATTTCACCGTTGTTGTAGTAGTTTTGAAATTACAAATACCCCCGTTTGAACGTTGGAATTTAGGGGTGGCAATTCGGGTAGGTTTGGATCGGGTTGTGTTGGGTTAGGTTGGATTGAGATAGGGGTATAATACAAAATCTCGCAATCCTAACCCAATCCATGACCTGTCAAAACCATAAGACCTCAACCCTAATCTAACTTGGCTAGATTCGTGTCAACAATGGTTGACCTGTTTTAAACAAAAATTTCAACTTTTCTAATGGAAAAATTAAAGCATTTATAATTTATTAGTTTAAAGTTGATTTTTTTCCTAATTTTTCATTTGGCTAACTGTACTATATATATATATATATATACATATAGATATATATACATTTATTTTGTATGCACTATAAAAAAACACCCATCCCTAAGTCTACCAAAAAATTTGTGATAAAGAGATTTTTACATTTGGTCATAATTTTAGATTATCATCACATAATTTGATAGAATTCAATGTAAATAAAATTAAATAAACAATTGGTAACAAGATATTTACTAACAAATTTATTATAAATGAAATCTAACATAGAAAACTAAATTTGTAATTGGTTCGTCACTAAAAGGTATACATTCTTGTAATAATGGTCGGCTATGTATAAAATACATGTTTGGAATTTGCATTATAAATTAATGAGTTTATATAAATTTTAATTATAATATACTGTAAAAATGTTTGATAAAAAAATTTCATTCAATATTAAAATAAATCAATATAAAACTTCAATAAATGTAAATAAACAATTCAAGGAAGAAGATATACTTTTTTTGAAGGGAAGAAGAAGATGATAACTAACATAATTATAGTTTTTCATTCATATTGTTTTTTCACTTATTTAAAAGATTTAACGATCTCTTGTCGTTAACTATCTAAAAGTTTTTGTGTGTTTGATAATTAAAAAAATTCCCTACTCTCTTTTTCATAATTTTTTCTATATTATATTATTAATGATTAATTATAACCCATCAAAATATTATGATTTATAATTTATACATAATATATTTTTCTCCAAACGAAATGAAAAGGAGAAAAAAGATTTCTAAAAAATGATTTGGGTCGGGTTGAGTCGGATTGTCGGTTAACCTATAAAAGAATTCGAGTCGTCTGGGTAACCCACGAGTCAACCCAACCCATATTTTTTAGGTCACTTTCGGGTTCGGCCCATTTTCAACCCAACCCATGAACTCTCAACCCTGACCCGTTATTTTCGTGTTGGATTATCGTGTTGGGTTAGAAATTGCCACCCCTATTGGAATTTAACTAAAATTGAAAAAAAAAAAAGCATTTTTTATAAACTCGGGTACCTCCATCTATACATGCAAGAATAATCCGATAAGTTAACTAAAATTTTGAATAAGGAAAAGATATTTGTGTAGCTTTATATACTTAGAAGGGAGGATGATGTAATAATTATTTCTTTTTGTTGTATAACTCTTTAAGAAAAAAATGATAGAAAAGAAAAATAAAAATAAAAAATAGTTCTGAGGATAAATGGACTGTACGAAAAATAAAGTGATTTCATCAAAGTATTGGATAATAGGAATGCCTTCTTTTTTCTCTTTTAAATCTGGCAATTTACCAGTTCTCTTAACAATTCCCGAATGCAAAGAACATCAAGGGCAAAAACATTCTCAGATATATTGAGAATTGTCACAAATGTACCAACTTGCTCATTACAGAAGGGGGAAAAAAAAAAAAGGTCGAGCACAATTTCTACGACACCAACAAAAAATCTCAAGTCATAGTTTCTATCAACAATGTATATGTTCGTATATTTCAGCAAGAAATGGCGGAAAGCTGAAATATTTCTACGTCTTCTTCACTTGTGGCCACTACCCCTCCCGTCCGGGCCCGAATATTGAGTATAAACACATTCTATATTGTGGAAATGCCGGCCTTCCGTGTCATTAGATGAGCTCAAATCTTGAGATAACTTCACAAATTTGATGCTTTTTGCTGTGGACGTTGCACGAAGAGACCTTGTTTGTACGAGATTAGGATTTGTGAGGATGAGGATTATCGAGAATAACAATAACACTAAACTAGAGAGCTTCATGGTTGATTTTGTTATGCTTTAAGGAGGACAGCTTCGATGAATGTAAAGGATTAAGGATGTAGTGTGAGTATTTTTGGAGAAATTGAAATGGCATGTGTAATGCCTAAGTTATTTCAACTTTATATAAGGATTGGTTTGGTTGGCTAAGGACGGTGAATAATGGGGCCTTGTATGGTTTGTTTGACTACAGAATTTTTTCAGGACGTTAGAAAATATACTTTCATGTTTGGATTCTGCTGTTTCGTTGGCTTGGGTGTCCTGATATTTTTGTAACCATCTTGATTATTGTTGATTTGGTTCTAATATTAATTGATTTATGGTACCAAAAATTTCTGTCCGAACCCGATCTAAACACACCCAACAAATCACATTTCGTCAATATGATGTATCATAATAAATTACGTTTGTTACGTGAATTGTCACTCTTTTTGAAAGATACATAATATGTGTAATTCACTCCTTGTATAATTAGTGTCAATACAGTGTGTTAACAAAATTTTCCTATACCCCCTTACTGAAAAGTTGGAAATGAAAAATTAAAAAAATAATGGGAAAGGGGGCAACAAGATCAAGGCATGCTTCCCACGAGATCAGATTTTTAGTCAATTTTGTTGGTTGTCAGGTAATTAAGGCATTAAGATTTTGTCCCTTATGGGGGCAAATTCGCAAAAAGTGCACGTGAGCCTGGTAATCTTTGAAACGAGGATCTTTGAGAAATTGCCCGTGACCCGAATCCGATATCCGGATGCAAGTTGAGTCCAATGTCAATGCCTCATAAATGCCTGTTAGGTATGAGCCTGTTTTATCACAAATATTTCGTAAATAAACAATTGTAATATTATCGAATATATAATCTATAAATGTAAAATCCTGGTGCTAAAAATTTTATGACAAGTGTTCAAAATAATAAATATTTAATAATTCTTCTCTTTAAAAGTCTAAAATTTTAAATTAGGCGGTCATTGATATGGTTTCAGATACAGACCAAACAAGAGGGAATGTATTCAAATTTCATCGCCACCTATTTATGAAAAAGAATTTCACGTACAAAGTTTGATACAAAAAAGTCTGTCTGTATGTGCAGAAGCGTGTTGAAAATAATAAACATTTGATGATTATCCTTCTTAACATATTTAACTCTTATAAATTTAATTTTGATTTAGTATATATTAATATTTAAAATAATTTTGAATTGTTTTAAAGATAAATTTTACTTTATTCCCCGACGCTCTAACTCAGTCGCACTTTGCACTTGTTTAATTTTTGCATCATTTTCCCTTCTTACACTCTTATGTTTGTTTCAATTCCGTTATGTTATATTAAATCTCCATCCACTTTGATTAGCGAAAATTTGTATTAATTTTCCCTAAACTTTCTTCTATTGGCAAGCTGTCACCATTTAAAAATTAAAAAAAAAAAAAGGAAGAATAACATGCGCCTACTTCCCCATTAGTTTTCTCTAAAAATAATATTATTCTTCTAAAGCAAGATAAAAATGCCCATAACCAATAGTTAGTATCATAAGATCAATTTTTCCATTTAGTCTGTTGTTTATATTTTTATAATTATTATTTTTGAAATATCCAATAATTTATAATTTGTAAATTTAATTAGCCAGAACAGTAATCTCATGCATATTTACATCGTTCTTTAATGTTCACGATTTGATAAAGCGTAGAATTTTATTTTTTTTTGTCTAATTTCTATTTAAGTACATGGCGAAAAATCATCTCGCAACACCCATGAAGAGATAATTTTACAAGTGAATAGATTCTATAACCAAAAAATGCATCTCTCGATCGAAGTTAATTACTTTATGTTATTTCCATATTTATCATGTATTTTATGTTAAGCTCTGAAACCCTAACTCATCCTCAAAACATCTCTCTCTCTCTCTCTCTCTCTCTCTCTCTCTCTCTCCTTATTTCTTTTTTTTTTTTTTGGCCAAAATACATTTTGCCCCTATTTGTAACACTTACCCCCTCTGTACTGTAGAAAATATTATTTACTCCCTTAAAATTGATTATCCTAAATTTTAATGAAAAAATTGCGATTTATTTTATCATATAAATGCTTTATCTTATTATGTTATATTAATATTGGTGGAAATAATTGGTTTTATTTTTTTCTTAGTAAATTATATTTGAGAATGTCAAATAATTTTTCAATTATAAATGCCCATTGATCAATTAAGACATGCATATCATAAAAGATAATAAATAATTAAATTTTAGAAATAATTAATATTAACCAATTAAGTAAAATTTGTTAAAGTGCTTTATTTTCAAAATACTGATAGCAAAATACTCCTTCAATCAATTATGCACAGCTAATTAATATGAAGTTGTTCGAAAAATAATTTATTTATATTTTATTTTAACCATTTATGTTTACATTAAAAATGTACATAGATATATGCATTACTTGAGAAATCAACATTTATGAATTAGAGAGTTATTTGAGAATTTTAAAATATATTGTATTAAAAAAAATTGTAAATAACTACTTACACAAATATTGATATAAAAATAATAAGATAAAATTTATGTTTAATGAAATAGAGGGTAATTTTTTCACTAGAAATTGGGGTAATCAATTTCAAGAGGGTAAGTGATATTTTAGATAGCATAGGAAAATAAATGTTACAAATAACATAGGGGCAAAGTGTTTTTTTTTTTTTTTTTTTTTGATACATCAACTTTCTTTCCCTACCTACCATATATTATTTCTATTTTATTCTTCCTACTATATTCCATCAAATATCATTCCATCACATCATAAATTAAAAGAATATTTTATACCATCATTCCAGAATTGCTATCAAATTTGTATTATGAAAGCTAGCATACCTAACTTGACTAGACATGAAAACATATTAAAATTATTCCATTTAGAGTGACACAAAATATTGGATTTTTGACAATATTTTGCAAATAAACATCAAATGAAATTGATTTTTCAAAATAAATTTTTGAAAGATATTTTGCATTATCAAACCGAAAACAAGAAAACCCTTCTTACTTTTCTATAGACATTATTCAAGGAAATTTTACCCCAAATCCAACATAATTAAACCGGTATTAATCGCGTGACGAGTGATTCACACTTAACATAGAATTGCTCTAAATTTTAAAAAAAATAATCAATCATATAGCATACAATTAGCTATATAGTTGGTATGTTCGATTAAATCAGGATTGGGTATTTCCCTTCTTGAACAACGTTTTGAGAACTACAACAGAAGTGGAGCCCACCATTTTACACTCAAATTCTTATTGGAGGAGTGCTGGAGAAGCAAATCTCAGTTAGTTGTTGGGTTGCATACTTGTGGAGAGAAATAGCGTGGTCGTCAAAAAGATTATCAATATTCGTTCAATTTGTTTTAAAAACGTTATACCTTTTCTTAGAAGTATGTTAACTGGGGTACTTTGGTTTTCTAACGAAACGCTATTGCAACATTCAAGTAATTATATGTATTTTTTTTTCTTAGCCATTTGGTTCTAATTCACTAACTGATTGATCCGAATTCGAGTACTACAAAAGTTCAATATAAAGACAACTCTATCAATTCAATTATTTTATTTACAACTTTAGAAAATTTGAATCTTTAAGGAATTTAACGCCTCATCCGACTACATCAACTGATAATTGACAATAATTATTTATACTATTATGACATATATAATAACTACTTTTAATCTTCGAAATTTTTTGATTTGTCACCTTTTGTTTTCTACCTCCTCTTTTCTATTTTCCACCTCCCCCTCCCACTTTCACTATCGTTTTTTATTTTTTTAAATTTCACATCATTAAATATTGTTTAATTCTCTTATTTAATATTTTTATCGTAGAATTTTATTTTACTTTAGAATATTCTATTTTTCACCTCTTTAATTTTAATGATTCCAAACAAAAATTTACTTAGATAGAAATTTTAATATGGTTATAATTTGATCTATCAAAATTTAAGTATACAATTAAATTATATTTAGGGGATAATTAAAAGGCGTAATTGGCAAATATATATTTTGGGGATGTGTGACATACTACTAAAAAGCCAAAATGAGGTGGACACAGAGATCCGGGTCAAATTGTTCTGTCGGGTTTCAAAGTGGTAGATGTTGTTCGTTGTTAGGGGAACTTCAAAAATCTTCAAATGGATCTTTTGAAGTGCGTTAATCTATTTACTATTAACTTGTTGGGTGATTAAATTAAGGTTTGCCCAGTATTTTGACTTCTAGATAAGTATTTGTTCAATGTCGTGGAACTACATCAGCCACCGAAAGCTTCTCGCACACGGATACCACATTTCTGATTCTACACTTTTGACTCAAAGTTTGTTGAATTTCAACGTGAGCTCTAAAAAAGAAACACGAGGCGGCACAGAATTAGTAAGAAAAATAGATCATTCACGCGTAAAGTCAGAAATTCTTTTTGGGACGAAATTAATATTTTTGTAAAATATTACAAGTATTTCTATGACTTAGAGAGTAAAACTTAAAATTTTTTAAAAAAATACATATAAATTTTAATTCAACATAAAGTTGAGGAGATGGAAGGCGACTACAGCCTGCAGTCCTCCTTTAGCTTCATTCCTAAGATCACATATCTATACTATTAATACAATACTTAGGGGAATCTAATAGTCACTTTAGTGTTTTTGATGTATCCATTCTCTCATCCATTTTTCTCCCCCACTAATTAACATCATGTTTACTTTCTTCTGAAATTCCTTTCCTCTCTCTTCTCTCACTTATACCATCATTATTTTTTATTTCTTTTGTTTCTTTCATCTTTCCTTTATCGTTTTTTTTTACTTTCTTTTTCTTATTTTATGTTATCGTATAATTTTTTATTTAAAGTATTTTCTATCATAAATTTAATAAAATACATTACAAATAATTAAAAATATATTCATGTATGTAATTTAATAATTATTTATAGTTTTATATTATCAAAGTTTATATACTTTACTTTTATTTTTCACCCATACTGAGTGCACCCGATTACTAGTTGTAGATAAAAACATCTCTTAGTTTTACGAAGAAATGTAGATTTTATTTTACTCTTTTACTCTATCCTTTCGTGAATCAAAACATATTTTCACAGTATTATGGGTCAAATTGGCCCGGTACAGTAGGTGGAATGTGGTCATGTAAATGTTGCATCCATTAGTGCAAAACAATAAGTGGTTGAATGGACAGTATGTGTTTATATAAATTTAGTTTTTCTCTCTTAATTCACTAATATGAAGTTATTACATTACTTTCAAACATAGTTCTTTCATCCAAGTGTCCAATACATCCCATCAAACGTAATGTATGTTTTACCTTCAAGGCATAATCATTTCTTGCTACATAAAACATAATATATTTTATCTTTTATTATATTTATTAATATATGTCACATATATTGGGGGTGATCCTGATAGTATAAAAGAACCTTAATTTTTTTCATGCTATAATTTTATCTTTTCATTACTTTAATAATCCATTAATGTACAATATGTAGTGATAAATATAATAAAAATATCACATCAGAATGTAACGAACAAAGGTTAATTGATTTTGGGTAGTAGGTGCACATTGTGGATTGTGGTTGGCTCAAACTTGCAATTGTCCACGTTGAAAAATGGCAACTATGCTTATTCCATAAACTAGCAGCAACCTAGTTCAACTCAAAGTATTAAGTTGAATTCAAAAATCATATCCATGGTCACGGTCCAAAAATAGAATTTGCATCAATTGGACGATATATTTTCCAATTACAAATGCATCCTTCATAACATAAGAAAACTAATTAATGCTGCCAACTTAGACTCGCAATCTCTTAATTTCTTAGCTCAGCACCATATTTCAAAATTTCAGAAACTCGCCTGCAAGTTCCCCCAAATAATATCTCCACGAATTATCAAACATTCCACGTTCTAATTCTGACTTTTGGTTTTGAATTTTGCAAAATAGCCTCCATATATCCTTAGTCAATAAATCATATAGTATATATAACCCCCCAAATCCCAACTGAAATCCTACACAAAACGACCACCTTTGTTATATTTCTCTCCCTTGTATTTTCTTACAAAACCCCCTACAGTTGTAAGTATTTTCCACGACAATGAAAACTCTTAATTTCTTCTTGATTGTCTTTCTTATACTTAGCTCGGTTTTGTTCGCAACCGAGGCCCGTCGTCTCAACTCTGGACCGCCGAGTCCAAGTGGCGGCAATAAATTTGTAAATATTGCCCACGCATTGGGAGGAGTAAAGGACTCTGGTCCAAGCCCTGGTGGAGGACACAAGCATGAAAATGTTGAAACGCTCGGAGTCAAAGAATCGGGTCCAAGTCCTGGTGCAGGACACTAAATATATATTGCCCAACTATATATTCCAGTTTTTTATATTGTTTAACATTCTTTTAAGTCATTACTTTTTCATTAATTTGTATGCAATTATGGTTTCACATTGAATAAAGAACATTTTTCATTTGACGAATGTGTCCTTATGTTGTTTCTGTCATTTGTAGCTGCAAAACATTTATTTTAAAAAACACTAGAATAAGTAATATGGTTTAGCTTAAAAATACTATGATTTAGAACAGATAATTGAAATTATTAAATAAGAAAATATGTCTTTGTGAGAAAAA
This sequence comes from Petrea volubilis, assembly GCA_026212405.1. Classification (NCBI taxonomy): domain Eukaryota; kingdom Viridiplantae; phylum Streptophyta; class Magnoliopsida; order Lamiales; family Verbenaceae; genus Petrea; species Petrea volubilis. The sequence continues at coordinate 3,252,664 of CM047877.1, read as the reverse complement.
TAAGCAAACCAACTCGTGATCCACGTAGGAAAGAAATAGAATTATGATTTGGTCTTCATTTTAAATAATATATTAAATTATATGATAATAAGCAAATATGAACACTATAAATAATATAGATATGGAGTAAATGGTATACAAAATTTAATTTATCTATACATATGTAAGTTGCATTGTCTTATTTTTTGCATAAACTAATTTGATGGATTTTAAGTTTAACGTAATAATTTTAGGAAAATTCTTGCCCAAACCCGGCTTGGTCGCACCCAACTAATCATATAGAAAGTATTAATACACTTGTCCTGTGATTGGTCAATCTCGCTAAACTGTACACCAAGATTATAATATAGTTTGAAAATTTAGTTTCCCAAATGAATTCTTTGAAATCATCAACCACACAATCCATGTGTAAAATTTATGGATTTAATGGTGGAATAATATGCCTCAATGACATATGCACAATTTGATTAAATATATTTATGACATATAAATAAATAGAATGTTTATACATGCAAAGCGTTTAATGGACTAACAATACACAACTAATCATGTGCACTACTTATATGAATTTATTTATGGTATATATATATACAAAACACAAATATAATTTTTGAATGGTACAGAAACATCCTTCAGGAATACATAACCTCTCTCGTAAAGGTCCCTAAAAACAATACATGCCGTTAGTTTTGAATGGTACAGAAACATCCTTCATTCCTTGTTAACGAAATAATACCAGTGCAAATACGGCCCTGGATCCTATTATTCTACAATGTCACAAGCCATCTAACCATCCCTCGGAGCTTCTCTTGAAATACTTTCTAAAACAAATTTTTGTAATGAAAACTATTGATTATTTGATCATGTTGCTTATAATTAACTTGGTTGTATTTGTGACCGAGGCCTGTTGTCTGGAGGCCTCAAAAGTTAGTGCGTTTTCGCACAATGTCGTCAAGGCTGGGCCAAGTCCAGGCGGCGCGGGACATCATTTTGTAAATGGTCACATCTATGAAGAAATCAAGAAGTCCACTTCGAGTGTTGGTGAAGGGCACCGTCATTCAAACATCATGAGGTCTGGTTCGAGTCCCAGAGAAGGACACAATTACCCGAATTTTGAAGAAAGCAAGAGATCCGGTCCGAGTCCTGGAGAAGGGCACAGTTATGTACACCTCGCAAGATCAGGTCCGAGCCCTGGAGAAGGACATGATTATCCATACGTTAAGGAAACCAAAATGTCCGGTCAAAGTCCAAGAGACTGGCACAGTTATGTACACCTCTCGAGATCTGATTTGAGCCCTGGGGAAGGACACATGCATACAAATGCTAAAATATACGGAGTCATAAAAAATTCCGGTCCAAGTCCTAAGGAGGGACACTAGATAAGTAGATATATAAGTGGTGGTGCATACGTAGCACCATCTATATAACCTCAATTTCAGAGCTATGGCCTAGTGAGATACAACATTAGATTCTTTTGAATTATAGTGGCTAGTTGGATATATATGATCCACTGCATGTAGCCATATTATTTAACCATTCTTTACGAGTAATTTTTCATAGCATGAGTTGCATGCGAATTTGATTACTCATTCAACGTAATATGCGATCGATTTATCAGTAATAAAGAATATTTTTTTAATCAAAATAATATGTTATTATGATATCGTTAGCATACATAGGTACATCTCCCGAATTATTTGCTTCGGTTCCTCAAAGTTATGTCTCCCCTTATTCTATGTAATTTCGTTTTCTATTTTATCTTTTTATTTATTTTATTTTATCAAGGATATATGTCGAGTTTCAAGAAAAGAATAATTTCAACAATAGCAATTTATTAAAAAAACCAGACAAAATATTTGCGTGAAGGATGATATGTCAAGCAAGACTGTTTCATACGCCAACTCATAATATTTCTTTGTTTTTAATATTTATTGTATATAAGTATAAATATGTTGTTTCTTTATTTTCAATTCGAGTCCACACTCAAAAAAAAAATCAAAAATAATTGAATTTGAGCTTGAATTAAAATATGAAATTCACTCAAATTTCAAATTAAATGAACTGATCATTGGGTTGTAATTCAGTAATGAAGGTTCGAACCGGTACCATTAAGGTCTTGATTTCAAACCTCCTCTTTGGGTGAGTGTGTGTGCCCGTATATAGGATTCCGATTGTATACAATGTCTCAATTTGATTGTATTAAAAAAAAAAAAAAAAAAAAAAGGTGGAACCACGCTTGAACCCAATTATGTTAAACTCGTTGAAGTAAAAATCGATTCACTTGATTCAAGGTTGAGCACCTAAATTAAACAAATAAAATTCAATCAAATTTGATTTCATTTTTCTCAACTTATCAAGCACGACTTCATTTCATTTTATTCAAACTTGAGCACTAGGGTTGTCGATCATATTTGGATCAAAATCTGGAAAATATGAATCTTAAGAGCTTTTTTCAGTATTTGCACTCATCCAAATTTTATAAAATTTGTATTTATTATTAGCAAGTTCTAATCCTATAAAAATTCAAAATTCAATTTTAAAAAAAATCCAACCCAATAAAAACTTAAAAAATTAAAGTTTTAAAATTAAGTAATAAAAAAAATTACATTGTAAAATAAAGAATGGTACATAATGTTATTAAAATTCGGACAAATTCAAATTTTTTATGAATCAGATTGTTTGATTCTAAATTAGATAATATAGGGTATAGGATATCTAGAAAAAATATATTATCCACGAACTTTCAACCGTAGATACATCTATTTATTTTAAATTATGAATATTTATAATTAAATCTAATCTATGTAAAGGCGGAATATACTAAAATTTAGACGTGAGTCGAATTGAATTCCAACTAAAATCCACTCAATTGATAGGCCTATCGAGGACACTTTGGGCAAAAGCAATATGTATATAATCTTGGGCTCACCCTTCCCAAATTTGAAACCGGGAAAAGAAGTGGGAAACAAATCTCAGCTCATAGCATGTGCTAGAATAGCGATTTTGCCGAGGCGATAGCGCAGTGTTCTTCGATTCTCTGTTGTTCTTCCAGACAGTTAACGAGGGAGAGGGAGAGAGAGAGAGAGAATTGCTTGGAGAAATTGTTTTGGCGAAGACGAAGAAACTTCGGGGAAAGAAAATGGTGAGCAGTTCGAAAGGGGAGTCGGCGAGCGACGGCGAGAACTCCTCCGGCGACGCGCCGGTGTCGGAATCGAAGAGCCTGTTCTCGGAAGGCGAGAAGGTTCTTGCCTATCACGGACCCCGCATCTACGAAGCCAAGGCATGCCCTAAAATCCCATTTCTACTAAGGGTTTTGTGTTCTGTACAGCCTATGCTTTTGGGTTTTTGATTTGACTTACTTTTATTGGTGCTAAATTGATGGAGTTCATATTTTTATTTGTAGATTTTGACCATGATTAGTGATTTTGATTCTGTTCCACGCGATCCATCTGTGTAAATTACTCCATTAGAAGTTCAGAAATGGAAGATAGAAGTTGTCGCGAGTTTCTTTTTAGCATGTCTTCTTGGTTTTGTGATTGGCTGTAATTTCCATGCTATGAATGTCTATTTCTTTGAATGGGTTAAGGTGTGAATCACTTCTCGAGGGAAAAATGTGAGAAGGCCTGCATGTCTAACTAGAAGGCACCTTTTGTAGAGTGAATGCAAATGTAAATGCAATGAGTCCATGACTTGAAGATCCATATTTATGGAAGCAGGTTTACATGCTTTGTGCATGCACTTGTTGGTATCTATTATATCTCTACAATCATCACTCAAATGTGAATTGCTATTTCTGTTTCATGTTGGCACCAATGTTTATGAGCGAGGAGTGTAGAGTAGATGTGTGAGCTTGTTTTTGGGATAACTTGTTGTTGGTTTGGATGTACCACTCATGCTTTATCAAATATGGATTACTTCTCCAGAGGAAAGATAATGAGGCGTGCTCATCCAACAAAAAAATGTTTTCTGTATGCATGTAGATGTAATGGATCTATGATATGGATATTTAGATTTGCTTACACATGTTTATCTGCATTTAGACATGGACATATTGATATGTTTAGCATGTGTATTCTTCCTGGACTTCATTAATTTTCAACTGTATATGCTGTAAAAGACCGTAAGAAAATTTGTGTTTGTAATGTCTAAATGTTGGCATTACAGAGTTTTTGGCATTTGGTAACAAGTAATGTCCTAATAATGGGGCGCCCATTATATTTGCATGTCATCTGGACTGGGAAAATTGGAACTAGGAAAAGCAGCCTAAGCATGATGTTTGGAAAGAAACAGTTTGCTTATTCACAATAGTACTTAGTCCTATATGATATGGTATCATCACCCATTAAAATTTAATATTGCTTTATCTTCTCTAGAATATTCCTGTTGAAGATTTTGGAGAACTATGCTGAGGCACCTAGATTTACAAAATTTTGTAGACCTCTGGCTTCAGATTTTTAAGGTAATTGAATATGGAACTAATTAAGTTTGTGCAGGTAATGCATTCTCTGCATCTCCGAGTAGGCTTAACTCTTTATGTGATTTTCATATCTGGTTAATGCTGTTGGTTATGAATCACGTGTTAATAGGAATGTAGGATAATCATTGAGGATCTCAATTTGTTTATGCATTTATCTACATTTGTTTGTTGCATGTTTATATGACCTATTTACTTCATATTTCATTCTTTTCAAAATAGTTTTTTGTTAATTAGTTACTCTTTGTATGTAAGGTTCAAAAAGCAGAGTTGCGGAAGAACGAGTGGAGATATTTTGTCCATTACCTTGTAAGTTAAACAAACATTGTTTTACTCTGTACCATAGATGATGTCATTTGTTTATGCGCTTCTTCCTAATTTGGCATATCAAGATCATCTTGTCCTGGCCTTACAAAATGACGTACTTGTTTCTATCCCTCATGGCATAGACTAATGGATCTCAATTTCCGCAGGGTTGGAACAAAAAGTGAGTATACTGGTGCAGCGTGTGAATGATTTTCTGCTTCTGAAGAGGTCACCCCTCCAAACCCCCAACAGACCCACACCATTCCTTGGATTCCTTTTTGTTAATCAGACGTCAAAGTCCTATCTCAGTCTCTCTCTCTTTTTATTTTATATCGATCTCTTCTCTTTTAGATTTTTTAGATACATACGACTAGTAATCAGGTGTAAGTGTTCATACTCTCTAAAACACATTCAAGAACAATTAGTTGCATTCATATTAGATCACATAATATCCTACACTCATTTGAGAGATGATATGCCACCAATTGTGTGTAGAATGTCTTGGCAGGATGTTATGAGCATGAAAGAAGGAAAAGAATTATCATTCTGGTTTATTTTGGGCATCAAACAATGAAAATATGTTACATATTTCGAGCAGATCATGACTATTGTATTCAGAATAGTTTTATTAATCCTAAGCCTAAGATGCTTGCTAGAGCTTATAGTGTCCTGGTCTAAAAGTTCTTGGAAATTTAGACTGGATTTTGAATCATTGATCAAGGGAGTATTGGCTTAGTCAGGTGTCCAAGAGTGAGATAGGATCTTCTGTTTCTCATGAGATGCTTGTGTTTATTGACAAGAAGCAAATGTAAGGATTTTGCTTGTCTTCGGAAGTACCAGAGATGCTCGTTGTCTTTTTGCACTAGATATCTGACTTCTGCCACAGCAGATTCTTGTTGTCGATAAGTTAGTGTATTTTTGCTGCCTAATGTAGAACACTGTTGGTTGTCTTGCATGCATGTTGACTGATAGCCATATCTAGTTGCTCGTGTCTGTGCTAAATCCAAATTGGATTCACATATTACATTTGAGTTGTTGGGAGGATCTTTGGTTTTCACTGAACACAATATTTGAGGCCTACCGTACATTTAAGTCCTTTAAGACGTTTTTTTGTGCCAGAGGTTTGTCATGGTGCTCTGAGTGTTGCTCGGGTGCACTGGTGGGTTCTTAGGCAAGCTGCTTGTTATCTCCAATTTGTTTTATACTTTTAGAACTGTACTTCCAACAGAAATATGGTTTAAGCTGATTTCTGATCCTAAACCTTTATCCAACTCTTAATAATCTCAAATTTGTGGCGTGGAATACTGTTTTTGAACAGACTACATCACGGCTTTGTAATGTAGGTTTCCCATCCATATGTCTGACCTCTCTATGGTTCAAAATTTTGGGGCAGATCTTCACTCTTTCTCTTCTGCTAAAAATTTGATTTATTTATTTTTCTTTTCTTTTGTCTGTGGGACAAGTAGAAAACAAGATTCTAGCAATAGAAGCTAAGATGATATTATTGATGAACTTCAGGTCTTATAATCAAATCTTATACTGGAAAGTTAGTAATCTTGTAGAATTGCTAACTAAAGCATTAAATGTCTTCCAATTAGTTGGGATGAATGGGTAGGCACGGATCGCTTGATGAAACATACTGAGGAGAACATTTTGAAGCAACAGGCCCTGGATAAGAAAGCCGGTGTGGACAAGAGTACTAAATCTGGGCGTTCAGCTCAAACAAAACCTAAGAATTCAGCCGGTATGTCTATTTATCTTCTGTCTGTGGTTCTTGAGAATCGGTATTTCTTGTATTAACCTAGTCTCTCTCTTTTGTGGATTCTGCAGATGCTAAAGTGGATAAAGAGGAGTCAAAGAACATAGGTATGCTGCTTTCTGTAATTTCCACTTGCCATTGTTTGTACATCTGAGAAAGACTCTGATTTTTATGATATAATCTGTTATTGGTCTTATCATCTACGTAATGTCGTGCTTTTACTTTCCTTTGTGTGGTTGGTCAGCAAATTCAATGAAAGCAATATTTTCATAGGTCATCTTTAATGTTGGAAGAGAACACTACATTATCCGGTCGCATTGTTGTGTGGGTTAATTGTTAAATTAGATTGCCTGCTCTATACTCCATGCTGTAGTAGATGAAGTCAGCCTCTTAATTGAATTACAGAACCTTTGGCATTATCATTTTAGTTTCAAATAATGTGTATTCTAGACAAACTTATTTCTCTTCATGATGCTGTAGGTTCAAAGGGGAAGAAGCGGAAGGCTGATTCAGGCATTGAGGTTTGTTCTGACATGTAGCTGGCACATTTCAAGTTTTGTTTCACGAGTGTATGGTTGTTTGTACGAGTAAAGACTAAAGATCCACAAACATACATTACATATATTGTTTTCAGCTTCATCATCAATTTTTCTGGTGCATAGTCTTCTGCTACCCTGTCTTTTTTCGGTCAGTTTTTGTTAACTTAATTGAAGATAATGGTTTTCGCTGTCATCTCCAGGCCAGTCTATGCTCTGTTGCTCTTACAGTTTAAGACTTTGTACTCCCCTACCTCACTGTCAGATCAGTTTAATGTGAAACGATTAAGAGAGGCAGTGTACTGAAGTAATATTATCTTCCCGCCTGCTGGAAACCAAATTATCTCCACATGGTTATGCTGCTCTGCAGCTGCAGCACTATTTTAGTGTAGTATAGAGCAATGATTCCACATTTCTTTTATCTAAGTTTCATAGTATTTCAGCTTCATCCTACCTGCAAAAATCTGCTGTTCTCTTTTTGAGTGTTAAGTTTTTATGTTCTTTTCGGCAGAACTTTTATTGGAGATTTTGTCGAATACTAAATTTTTTTAATTTTTTCCATGTTGGCCTGAGTTTTGATCTTGGCTTTGTTAGGGCAATCCAGCTACAGAAAAACTCATCAAGATCCAAATTCCACCAAATCTGAAGAAGCAATTAGTTGATGATTGGGAGTTTATCACTCAGCAGAACAAGGTACTTGTATTTACTTACCAGAGAATCCCCCAACCCCTTCCATGTCTGGTCTCGCGCATGTGCGGAAAGGGAAAAAGGGAAAAAAGGAAAAAAGGAAACTGCTTTAGTGCAGTGAAACCTTTCAAGGTTGGCTATTAAAAAATATGGGTGAAGAACATTCATGTTTAAAAGCAAAAGTTTGGAGACACCCATTTTGTTTGTGTGTCAGTTAAAGGGGATTAAATGTTTCAATAGATCTATCAGTTATTCAATTTGAATGTGTTGCAGAAACTGACATGTTTTCCTTGTATCTGCATTAACCGAGCTACATGAGACAATCTGAACTCCCATAAGGTCCATAGCAAACTCATGAATTAGTTTTTTCTTTCTATCCTTGAAGACTCTATAAGAGTGCTACAGAACGGCATGATAAAGTTATTCAACTTAAATTTGTGTTGGAAAATGGTGATGGACTATCACTCGTTCTTGTCCTATAATATGGCATTGGTAAGCTACTTAAGTTTACCATGTTGTGGACCATGTTCATCTATGTCTTGCAGTATGAATAGTGCTTATGTTATCGTTTTTAATGTAAAGATGCTATTAATATATACGCATGTTGTTGCGAGCAACCTGTCTTTTTCTTCATCCAATTTCACATAAGAATGGTATGACTGACGCCATAGCTTGACACTGAGGGGTGTTGAGTTTTGCTTCTCATATCTGTTAGTTTCCATCAAAATTTCATGTATTAAGTGCAGTTCTAGGCTTGTTTGGGGCTACTTGATGGGACTGATTTATTTGTCTGTGCTTTCTGGTTTTATTTTACCGTCTGTGTTATTTAAAACAATATAATTAGTGGTTCCCTTTCCTGCAGCTCTTGAAACTCCCAAGATCTCCTAATGTTGATGAGATATTTACAAAATATCTTGAATACAGGTCCAAGAAGGATGGCATGTGAGTTTCTTATCTGCATCTACCCTGTGATTCAAACTATACTTGTGGTGTATTCCGGCTGGTCTTTGGATTCTGGTTGAGCTCTTTAGGAGTTCTAGTTTCAGTTGGTTGATATTTGCTAAGAAGCTAGAGTTTCCAGTAAAGAGATGCTTGAGCAAAACAGAACAATTCATACCTTATTTGTATATGCTATTTATTCCTTTTTTTTTTTTGGAAGGTTGGTGTTGATAAAATTACATGTCAATTTGGAAGCTGATGACATGCTATCCATTTCTCGAGGATTGAAAACAGAATGCAAGGCCAAATTTTAGAATTTGGTTTGCTTTGCTTTCTGTTCGTGTTCAGAATTTACTCTCTGGAAAGTCCAGTTAAATACATACTGGATATGGAATTTTTTCATAACTCTTCAAATATCTTTTCCCAAAAAATGTCACTTTTAGTCCCTTCACTCGTGTTATGACTATACGCTATGGAATATGGTAATTTGACTTTTCTGTCTTCATTGTCATCTTGTGAATCATTGATCTGCAAAAAGTTCAGTGTTGAAAGTGTGCTATGAAAGAATTTTAGCTGTGTCTTTATGGTAATGGTAGGAATAAACTTCTCTCGTATGCTTCTGGTCTGTATTGATTTAAAGTAGCATTACATGTTTCTAATGTAAGGGGAACTAATAGATTTGGCTTCTTGATATGTGCAATGTTAGATAAAGTTGGCTCTACTTGGTTAATGATCCTTGATATTGTTTTTCAATGAATACAGGATGACTGATGCGGTTGGAGAAATTTTGAATGGGTTGCGATATTATTTTGACAAAGCATTACCAACCATTCTTTTGTACAAAAAGGAGCGCCAGCAGTACAGGGAGGCATTGTTAGACAATGCCTCTCCATCAAGTATCTATGGAGCTGAACATTTGCTGCGCCTTTTTGGTATGTTTATTATTTGTTTTGCTTGAGGAGATTTTGTTACTCATGGAGATTTGTGGTTTTTGGAATTTTATTCTTTGTCTTGTTATGTAAGTCATATATATGCAAGGATATAGCAGAAATGTCAAGAACGTATTATATCCTGTTTTGTTGGCATCAGAGTTGAAAATTGTGATTACTTGCTATTATTTGCAGTGAAGTTGCCGGAGTTGTTGGCGTATGTGAAGATTGAAGAGGAGACTTTGATTCGATTGCAGCAGAAATTGCTTGAGTTTCTCAAGTATAAGCTCTGTTAATATTTTTGTTAAATTTCATATCTTCTATCACCTTAGTTCTGCAACTAGACATTGATATATGCAGAAAATAATCTAATATTGTTTTGTTTTGCTTTTGACTATGTTCCCGATGAGATTTTGATTATTGCAAAATAGTGGTGAATTAATCATCTTTAGTCATGGCAAATTGAAGAAGGATAAAAGAAAGTCTCTTGCTTTACATTGCTAAGCATCAATGGTGATCTTTTAGCCCCACTCTTCGTTTTAATTAGGCATTTCTAGGAGAATGCTATTGAGAACTTGCCTTTTCTCTTCCAGTAGATGTTTTTAATTTATTTCTTTTTGTATGACTTCATAGCCTTGTTTTATTTTATTGATATCCGCACCTGTTTTTCTTGTCAGAAGGATAACCCTGCCTTTAGAAAAAGGAGGTTATTACTCACTGTTGCTCTTGCCAATAACAATTTTATTCGCTGTACTCCACACTGTCATTTCAATCTACCACTGAATTCTATCTATATGCGGTTTTCTCAAATTCAAGTACAAAATTGGTGGATCATATAGAACAGTTATATTTATGTCTGCCCTCTCATCAATCACCAAGTCTTCAATCTTCAATTGCTGCTTCAGTTGAATTCTATGTTGGTACCATTCACTTTTTTCAATCTGCAGATTGGTTGGTTTGACATTCATTTTCCAGCTGACTCTGTGCTCTTCATGTTAACTTGGAATTAGGACTACTCATTCCAATCCAAGATTTTGTATTCACCACTGTCTTACACTATTGCATTATGTTTCTTGTAGGTATCTGCAAAATCATCAGAGCACTTTCTTCCTTGCTGCATATGATGGCCCTAAAGTTACTGAAGGAGGTGGCAAGGGCAAGGATAATTGACTCAACAACCGACTTGCTATTCCGGTGTAATCTAGCTCTAATATTAGGTCTAGCATAAGGATTGGTATAGTTGCTGGGCCAGCTGGCATGTTGGTCTTGTAGGCTCCTTAGTTAACCGTCAATTGTTGTTGTAATGACAGATCTTTCTTTTCCTCTTATAATTTGCATTTGCTCTAGGTGCTCCAAAAACACAATGTGGCAAGTGTGCTTCATTTTCTAAACAATATTAACAAGCATAAGCTGTTGTAAAATTTATAACAATCACTCTGTTAGGCATTCTATAAAATTTTTAGTGCGTCTCTCTGTCTCTCTGTCTCTCTCTCTAATTTTGGCATTTAATTTGGTAACTTATACCTACATTCTTGTGTTTAGCATATTTATAGGAGAAAAAACTTGACATTGTTTTTGAGTTCCTGGGAGTAGTTATATGGCATATATCATGGTGGTGTGATTATGAATTCAAAGTATTATAGTGATGGTTCTGCCCCTTCTGTAACCCTTTTCAGTTAAATAAAAGAATTCTTGCAGAGGTGTTGTCTCTCCCTTTCTGTGGGGGTAGCTCTAAAGAAATGCACTGCATCATATGGAAGTCTCTCTTTGAATTGCAGACCACTTTGCTTATGCAATATTGTAGCTCATGGTGGCTGTTGTTCTCCAGGAAAGCAAGAATGATTCCTTAAGCTTGAGTTAGCATTTGCTCCTGAAGGTTAGTTTTCTGTGCCTTTACACAAGCTTTCATTTAACTCTGGGATTTTACCTAATAGATTTGTTAACAAAATTGGGTAAAGAATTTGAGTTTGAAATTTATTGTGGTAAATTTGTTTCAACATTATTCTCTAGTTGAAGAATATATTCAGTCAACCAAGATTGACTAAACATCAAGTTGCACCAAATTGAAACAATGAACTCCTCTTCTACTACTGATAATGCTTTTGGTTTCTATGCAATAAATTCACATGTTCATGAATTTTTCTCCAGCCATTTTTTCCTTTAACCGACAAGTTTGCATGTTAGGGCCTTGATGGAACCATGTTAGGTTGAGTCCAATTCGTCTGAGGAAGTCTTCGAATATTTTTTTGCAGTGGGAACGTGAACATGGAAATGTTTTATTCTCATCATATACTTGCCTCATGAAATACATTAAAAAACTCTAGATAGCATCGGCAGAAGATTCTTTTTGGCGTTATATAAAACTGAAAGTAAAGGGTTTGTAGTTGTCTTCAGCTTTCACTCGGGATTGCTGCCAGCTACATCAAGTACAAACCTGTATCTTACATCATTCCTTTCTAGTCTTTCAAAGGCTTGGTTCACATAATCCGTCTTCACCACCTCTATCAGAGTTATCAAACCCTTTTCCACCCAGAAGTTAAGTAATTCCTCCATCTCCTTCATGCTTCCAATGAAACTTCCTGAGATTGTCTTTTTGCCTGCATAATTATCAAAAGAATTTGAATAATTGTAAAATATTTCAAAGATTATCAATACCTTATGCATGTATTCTCTGAAATTTGAAAAGTTAATGAACTGGACAATTTGTACCTAGTATCAAATTGGTGGCCACAAACTGAAGAGGCTGAGGAGCTGCTCCTACTATTAATAGCTTTCCTTCTGGTCTTAGTAGTGAAAGGTATGATTCCAGGGGGTGAAAAGCTGGCACAGTGTCCAGAATAAAGTCGAGGCTGTTTGCTGCTCTCTTCATTTCGGCCTCGTTGGTGCTCAAAAGGTATGCATCCGCATGTAAATGCTCTATTGCCTCGTCCTTTTTCTTATCTGAAGAGCTTATCACTGTCACGTGATGCCCCATTGCCTTAGCTAAAATAACACCAAGGTGACCGACTCCTCCCAAGCCTAATATCCCCCCTTTCAGAATCTTTCCAGAATGCATGAACTGTCTAAGAGGACTATAAGCTGTCACACCGGCACAAAGTAGGGGTGCTGCCTGTTCTGGTGCTATTTTTTCTGGAATTTTAACTGCAAACCTGTTCTGAATAAATGTCGGTTAATATCTTCATTTGCTTTGTATGTATAAAGAACTAGGAAAAAATTGCAAACCTTTGATGAACAACCGTGGCAGAAGAAAATCCCCCCTGTGTGGGCGTTCCATCTTTGTAGATGTGGTTGTAGGGGAATATTCTGTGGTCACAATACTGTTCTAGATCGGAGTTGCACAAAGTACATTCCCCACAAGAGCCAACGATTCCTCCAACACCTACTATGTCTCCCACTACAAACTTCTTCACGTCTGATCCCAATTCAACAACTTCTCCGACTACTTCATGCCTTGAACATGATTAAACATAATCATATCTCTATGAATGGAACACATTTACATTACAGTCATGACGAAACGAGACATTATTAGTGTTCTTTGTTTCATACCCGGGGACCAACGGGTACTTGGTTTTGCTACTAGCGAGCTCATCCTTGATCTGATGGAGGTCTGTGTGGTCCATCCCGCAATACATCACCCTCAACAGGATGTCATCCGGACCTATTTCCCTGTTCAAAATTTAAGTAATTTGTTAAGAGCTCTTTTCATCTTTTTCCTTCCTTATTTCTGTTTTTGTTTTGATGAATGAGAGTATACCTGAGATGAAATGAGTAAGGAGAAAGATGGCCGGAGGAGTCGGTGGCAGCCCAGGCATTCACTTTTCTTCCCACCATATTCGTTCAGCTTCAAATCTTAAGGAAAGCAGACAAGAGGATGATAGCAAGTAGAGATGGAAGGAGAGATGCAACATATATGGAAACTCGAGGTTTGTGGTTCTATTTATATTAGTAACTTGCATGTTATGTAGCTCTTCTGATTTAATCATTTCTTCAGTGGACTTTGACAGAATTAGTATAATATGAAGGCATATACGTAGCTACCAAGCGACAGATTATTCACTTTTATTATTCAATTTTTCTTTTTCAATTTTTCTACAACTTCTACTTCTTCAAACTTCAAAAGCAGTAGTGTTTGCAAACACTCCATCATTGAAAGGATTTTGTCAAAAAAAAAAAAAAACCCTAAAGACAAAAATAAAAAATTATAGTGGGAGGCGGCTAAAGATTAAGATGCTTTGTAAATTGAAAAGTTTGTTTTTTCTTCTTGATCATGGTGTTTGATTTCTAAAAGTTTGTTTTTTCTTCTTGATCATGGTGTTTGATTTCTTTTCTTTTGTTTTATTTTATGATGTCATGGTGAAATAGTAAACTAGTACCACTTGATTGTTATTTACGTATGTGCTGATGTATTCAAGGATCAGATTAAGAAACTGAGTTGGACTAAAAGGCTGTTCTTGACCCTTGAGTCCCTACTCTCGTTACACTGAAAGTGGATAGTGCTTTAAGCCAAGCATATAATTTAACTAGTACTTATCGGTATTCCCGAAAAAGGAAAAAAAGATAGTACTTATTTGTGGTCAAAAAATTTAAAATCATTAATTAGGCTATGTACTTTAATAACATCATTATTTATTCCTGGAAATATTGGAATTATGAAAGGCTGGCTGACTTGTCAAAATATATCGGCCAATTAAGAAAAGCCCAACGATACCATTGTAAGTATCTGGGGGCTGTAAATTGTTTCTCCTGGCCCACGAATCAAAGCTCCTTAAATTGATAATTGGGCCTAATTTTTGTGTGGTCCTCAAAAATTGTTGCTTTCCAGGCCTTTATAAAGTTTCCTTATGCAAGGGACAATTCGACTTTGGTTATGACTGGAATTAAAACAGAATCTATATTGGATCTAAAATCTTATTTGAGAGTTTATTATTCTAAGAAATGCCTACAAATAATTTTTGGTTTTCTAAAACACAAAATGTTTGTCATAAGTAGTTGAAATGGTGATGGGGGATTATATTTGTGTTCCCTTGCACCATTTTACCAGGACAGGTATACTTTCTCCAAATATTTCTAGGCTTAGCCTGGAAATTGAAGTACAGATCTGGTTTGGGTGAGCCACAGTGTCAATCCTGCAGCAAATTTATCATGCAAATGATGTGATTGGCATATGTTTTAGTGAGTGTATAGTCACATGAAAAGGTGCACAAACTTGCTATCAACTTGTTTAGCTCAAGCAGACCAAATTTGAACAAGAATTTTTCTAACGCGGCTATGGCACAGGTGTTTCGGCTCTATCCATGCATCTTGCAGTTCAAATTCTACAATGTATTTTATGTATTTTATAAAAAAATTAATATATAACACATAACTTGAATTTTAACTGCAGGATCTTCGAAAGAATTTTTTCTCAACCAATTAAAAGCCCGGAAAATCTGGAAAGTAACAGGTAATGGATTAGAATTTACCCAATGAATTGTGACAACTACCCCTTTTGTAAAATCCTGGTAAAACATCCATATCTGATTCCAAGTTATCGAAATCAATGTCGCGATCCAAGCCAACCGAAAAGAGAAGATTCTCCAATTAAATTTCGTCCACAATTTCATTTTCACTGTTTGGACCAGAGATATTTTTCAATTGCCTTGACTTAATAACAGTTCAGCCTAAGGCTGTAGCAACTATTAGATCAGTGAAAGATGGTCCACATTAAACACCCTCAATTCTGTTTGGATTATTGCACAGCCAGGATCCTGCTGCAACGAAGATGTGGGCTATCAAATACGATAGGGGTATACATACAGAGAGTGTATATATATATATACACACACACGTCAATCTACTAGTATGATATAGTTTATTATGCATACGAGGTGAGGAAAAAGCGTTTTTGACTTTGCAAAGACATATAAATAGAGAACAATTTCGGAGTGATCAACACATCTGATACGTAGTTGATAGTGTGTTATTCATAATAGAAGTGTCAAGACTTCCTTTTTCTTACTTTTGTTTAATTAACAAGTAGACAAAAATAATCTGTTTTCTACACATGTCGAAAAAGTAACGATAGTTTGAAGTATGAGGACACTACAATAGTGCAGAGTGCATTTAGTTAGGTTGTAGTGCTTTGTACCATATGTTTTTAACTTTAAACAGTAACTTTGAGCCAACAAACTGTCCAGTGGGATATAATTTTGAGGATAAGAATAATCAATCACAAAGGCATTTTAAAGCCTGTCAGCCAATAACATTTGCGCATACGCCAAACTACCAAAACCGACTTCAAAAATTTCAGAAGCAGTATTGAGTAGCAAAGTCCAAACTTTTGGTCCACTGTCTTAGTTTCTACTTCTTTATTGGCCATGAGTCAGTTTACCAATCACACAACCAAGAAAAAGATTATAAACAAAATAGAAAAATACTTAATTAAAAGGAAAAGAAGTGAAATGAACATTAATCTACTTTTTTTTTCCATTTCTGGATTCTTAATTTTTGTTACATTTTTTTTTTCCTAATATCTGCATGGAGATGGACAAAGGCCCTTTTTTTCTTCTTTTTTTCATTTTTGTTTCTTGAAAAAAAAAAATTGCAATCTCTCAGCTCCCTCACCTCTCCCTCTCAACTCTCCTACCCATCTCTCTCTCTCTCTCTCTCTCTCTCTCTCTCGCTCACTGTACAGCACCAAAATTATTTCGTTTGGCCATTTTTAACATTGACAATCAAACCAAGAAACAAAGATTGTTTCTTTCTCTTCCATCATCCTCCATTTATGAATTTTCTCCATTCCTTCTCCAGAAACCCCTCTAAAAATTAATCAAATCAATCAATCCTGCTGATTCCAATGCGCTCCATGGCCGCATTCCTGAATCCTCCATTGATGACATGGGCTTGACGCTGTTGAATGAATTGCCGGTGTTGCTGCTCCAGACCCATCATATAATTCCTCACCTCCGCTTTGATCATATCCTGCATCACCGCCATCAACTCCGCGCTAAACGGGATAAAAACATCGTCTTGCTGTTGCTGCTGGTGCATCGGAAGTGGCAGCCGTGACGGCGGCGCCTGTGCGGGGTTGTTGACATGAACCTGCGATTGAACGGGGGCAGCAGTTGGCGGCGCTGCCACTGCCTGCGGCGGCAGAGTGGGCAGAACCGGGAGCAATTGGATAGGATTGGTTTTCGGTTGAGCTGACTCGGTCATGTGGTGGGTTGACTCAGCCGACTCCACTCCGGGAAGCGAGAGGCTGAGTCCCGTCGGCGGGTCATTGACCGCCGCCGACGACGACGCCGTTTCAAGCAGGACGCCGCCGGTTCTCGCCACCGGTTTGTATACATGCGAAACCGACATAGCCGGGAGGCTCGTGTCGCTCACATCGGACCCGGAGGGGCTTCCCGGGCTCAGGCAGAGGCCCGACGGGACGCCCGACCCGGCGCTGACGGATCTCTTCAGAGGCCTGGGCGATTGATCTTTACCGTCATCGTTGTCGAAATTAGCCTCGTCGGAGCTGAGAGAAGCGCATTTGCGCTTGAGGGTGGAGTTCCAGTGGTTCTTGATGGCGTTGTCGGTCCGGCCCGAGAGGAGGCGGGCTATGGTGGCCCATTTGTTGCCGAACCTGGCGTGGGCCCGGATGATGGTGGCGTCTTCCTCGGGGGTGAAGGGGCGGTGCTCCACCTGGGGGGAGAGCTGGTTGCACCACCGCAAGCGGCAGCTCTTGCCTGATCTCCCCGGTATCGATTTGCTGATGAGAGACCAGTTGCGCGGGCCGTGCTTCTGTACCAGCTGCCGCAACAGCTCATCCTCCTCCGGGCTCCACGGTCCTTTTATCCGATCCATATTTCCGGCCATTTTCTCTTGATTTTCAGAGAAACATCAACAGAACCAAGGCAGGTGTTTTTTTTTTTTTGGGGGGGAAGGATATTAGTTTTTCCTTCGTTTCTCTCTTTTCTTGGGTACGAAGGAGATGATGAGTTTTATATAGGGTCAAGGGGAACTGATGGCCGCGTGTGTGTGTGTGTGTATATATATATATATATATATGGAGAGAGAGAGAGAGAGAGAGAGTGATGTGCACGGCCTGGGGGAGCAAAGAGGTGGAAACGGTTGAAAATGGTGAATGCTGTGCAGCTGGCAAAGGGACACGCGTTAGATGGGAGTGTTTTAGCACTGATTTTTACACATTTGCCAAAATCATTACAATTCTACACCTACACTCTCCTTTTACTGGCGTAACCCACACACTCTCCCTCATTACTTTTGTCTCTTTCTTTCGTTTTCTTTACCTTTTTTTTTTCACTTTCCTTTTTTCACTGTACAAATATTGTGATTGATTATAGGTTCGTTTGTTTTTATAATTAAAATTTGAATATAAATTGAATAAATAAACAATAATTAAATCACTCGAATTTTAGCAATAATAATAAATGAGCAAGTTTGGTTTTTGACTTATTTGCATATTAATATTGCGCGTTAGGACAACTAATTGTTGTGGTTAAAATTTTTTTAGCCCGTTAAGCAACAGTAAAAATTTAGTAATGGAGGCATGGGACCATACATCTTTATAATAGGTTGCAGATTGAGTGTCCATTGAGATAGGTTATAAATAAAAATTATCCGTACAGTCATATTTTTTATAATAGAATTTTTTTTATCACTTGATTAAGTTATTTTGTATTTGAATGCAATAAAAAAAATTTCTTTTCTTTTTTTTTTTTGTTGGTCATTGGGTACGGTCATTTAATAGTAGTATAAAATATATTTTTATTTGAAAACTACTCTCGATAATTTAAAAAATAAATTACTTTCGAACTTTTTAGTGGCTTCTACTTTTTCAAAAAAAAAAATCTTGTCAAACATTAAATGCTTTTTTGAGTAATTAAATGCATTTCCAGTAGAAAACTCTATCTAATCGAACTCTAAATCTCTATATAATATAAAAGCATTTCTATAATTTAAGTTGTAATAAATTTTAAATTTTCAAAAAAAAGACATATAAATTTTAATTGTTGAGGGGCGAGATCGCATCTTCTAGCCCCGGTTTACTTCGTCCTCGGTATTGATTGCTTTAAGATTCTCATTTATCAAGTGTGTGTATACATGATTGAGTAAAAATTAAAAAAAAAATATATATATATATATAGAATAACATGAGAAAGTTTAAGAACGTAATTTTCAATCAAAATTTATAAAATGTGTTAATTCAAAATCTCTTAAGGATTTTAAAATTTAGATCAATCATGTCTTGATTTAGTGGTTAAATCTGACATTTGTGAGTGTATTAATCTTACTTATATCAATCTGCTATTTTTTTTAACCTTGATGGTATTTATTGATAATTATTGATCAATGTTTTATAACCAATAAAATGTAATAATGGAACTTTGAATCCCACAATTTACCAAGATATTTTGCCACAGATTAAGGAAGACAACTAAGACTATAATAACATAGTTAATGATACATCACTATAATCTCAATCAAATGGCACAATAAGACAAACAATAATTTGTAAATTTGACCACAAAAATGAAGGTTGTAATGATTAATGCTACTAAATTTATATGATAAAAAGAACCACACAGTTGAAGTTCGTTCGGCATGTGTTTTAGGTGACATTAAAATTTGTATTAGTTTCTCAATTAACACACACTAACATTTTCTTTTTCATGATTTAAATGCCAGAATACATGATTTTCTCCGATGAAAAGAATCTGACAGCTACATAATTTTTTTTTTAACAACCTATTGAAATTAAGTCCAATTTGATCATTCTCAAGAAAAAAAAAAACAAGAAAAAATCTTAATCATCACAGTTCCATATATATACCATTGAAGTAAACCCAATATCTCATCGAACTAGCCACATAAATCGATCACCGTCAGCCAATAATACATCAAGTAATCAACAAGCTCTATGCTTTTAATAAAATTCGCACTTCGATATTTAAGGCAAATGTACTAAAATTTAATCATTATATTTCTATCCAAATAATATTTACATAACATAAAAAAAAGAAAAAAAAATTCATAGAATTCATGCTAAACTAAATAACAATAACTCAATCCAATATGGTATGACTGAAATGATTTTTATACTAAAAATATGATTGATTATAATAGGCCTAAAAAAAAATTGTTACCGAATTAGCTAGGTCACACAGACTTTAGGTAGACCAGGCATCAAAAATTGAATTTAATAATACAGGCCTATCAGCTTTGACCAGCGAGAGAGAGAGAGGCCAGGCTGGAGAGCATTTGGTTTTGGGGTGTGGGGGGCTGATATTATCCGAGGGAGTATTTTAATTAATAATTTTAAAAAGCCAAAAAAACGGCCGCACGGAATTAATGACGTGGCAGACAACGACAAGACTGGTCGCCGAATCGGAGGGCGAATCCTCTGCAGTCCAGCCTGTACAATTTCTTCTTTTTTTCTTTTGAAACCACTCTCTCTCTCTCAAGGAAACCGGTATTAGCCGGTGAGTGGGTAACCGTCCTCTGGTATCGAGGGGGGTTGTACGGAATGATCTGGTAAAAATCCCAGGCTGAGTCACACGATTTCCCATGACCATCCCCGCTTTCCTACTCCTTTCCTCCTTGCAACTTTTCTTATTAATAATTTCCTAGCATGTTCAGATCTTCTCTAGATTTACACTAAATATCTTCGATACGTTAAAAAAATAAAATACTTATTGAATTGTATTTTTTATAATATAATTATTTTTATAAAAAATTAAGTAATTTTACATATAGATACAATATAATTTATATAAATCAATACTAAAAAATTACTTTTTATAGAAGTTAAATACTTAAAAATATATATATTTTTTAAATTACTTTTAATTACATTTAAAAGACTCAATCGAAACAAGCTATAAGTTTCTCTAGCGGCATCTTAGCCGCCTATTCAAGAAATATTAAGGGCGCATTTGAATTTGTAAAGGGGTATTAATTTCCAAAAAAAATTTGACAGAAAATTAAAATAATGTGTCGCGTGTAAAAGAAAATCTGATTTTACCATGAGAAGATAAAATTTTATCCATAAATGTAGGATCTCTGAAATGGGAATTGTTTTGTCGCAAATTAATCAACTATATCTATGCTATCAAATGGAGAACAAGTTATTATAATTAATCATTATGAATTATCAAATACACCGAATTTATTATATAGTCGACATAAGTTGCTATTCAACAGATTAATATTTATAAAATTCAAATAAATAGAATCATATTGATCTACGCGTCTCCATTTACCGTTAGGATAAGACTTGATTATTAGGGTAACTCAAGTGTTAAAGTTTCAAAATTATTGTTGACATGGAAAATTTAAATTAATTTTTTAATTATATATATTTTATTGAATAACTATCCAAGATTAAATCTTTACCAAATTGTGATTAAATCTTGTCATTACTCTTATTATTATATGTATATATCTATTGACACAAATAAACATCAAAGACATTTCAATTTATCATAACTCTCCCTTCAACACCTATATAAAAAGGGTAATACGTTCCATATAGAAGACACCGAAAAAAAAGGAGAAAACACCATAAAAAGAAGAAGATATTGGAAAATAGGCGAAAAAGCTATATGAAAAAAAGCTATCCTCTAAAGTCCACTAATTTGAATGAGGATAGTCATCAAGCATCTCCACAGGCGTTCTTTCAAGTTCTATAAGTCTTTCGAATTGCAATCAATAAGCTTTTGAGTCGAATGCACAGTCAATCCACAAATCTCTAATTGCGGTCAACAAGCTTTCGAGTCAACTCCAGCTTCAAATCTCCAGTTGCGGTCAACAAGTCTTTAAGTTGATTATGACATCAAATCCATAAATCTTCAAGGTATGGTCAACAAGATTTTCAACCGACTGTAATTTCAAATCTCTAGTTTCGGCTAACAAGCTCCTAATCCGACTGCACAAGTGTTGCGAATCAAAGTCATCAAGTTCAACAAATCTTTGTGTCTGAGAAAAAAGAATTAGTTAATATACGTTTTTTTCTTCACGATCCATTTTAATTCTACGACATTCAACCATTTGTTAAGTTATCAAATCTCAACCGCTTCATCTTTTACCCGAGAAATACGCTTTTAAAGCCTTGGAAAAGAAGAACATACTGCATGCTAAAGTCAAGAATAAGGGGATGTACTTTGTAATTGTAATTAAAAAATTACAAATAAATTAGAGTTGTTTTCTTACAAATTTTTATTTAAATGAATTTTTATTGATTCATTTGTCTCTTGATTTCAGCATATTAGATTTTGCGTGAAATTTCCTTGCGAACAATTATAAAATTTAGAAAGTAGTACATAGCAAGCTATTACAAAAATAGTCTATTACAATTAATTAGTTGTATCAATATTCTTAATGGAAAATGAATTATTATAATTATTTATTACTAAATAACTAAGAAACGTGAATTATTATATAATAGATAGAAACTAATATAAAACTAAAATAATAACTATGTCAATGGGAAAAAAAAAACCAACAACCTTAAAATTATATAATTAATTGATTCTAGCACGGTAACAACGTTGATTTTGAGTTACAATATAGATAGTTCATTTTTTGTAATGAACCTTAAAGTCAAATGTTTACACAACATGAGAAATTTTGACAGTTCAAAATTAAAATCATAGTCGTAACTGAATGTATTTAAAGAGGCAAAGGACAGAGAGAGGTATTGAAATTTGAAAAGATAAGGGGTCCCTATCTGTTTCTGTCTCCGTTACTCCTAAGTCCTGACTAGTTAGTACCTAATGCCGTGTTGTTTTTGTCTTCTTAACTGGCTTGGATAATCTTCTACTTTTTTTTTTTTTTGTCTTTCTAAATGAATTATCCTCAATATATTTTGAAACTTTGACCAAATAATTTACATATTTGTCGATGAACTTAGTTCAAACAACGAAGTTGAGGCTCTAAAATTATAAAGTTTTGGATTCGATTTTAATTTTTGCTTTCATAGTAGTTCTTATTCTATTTTATAATAATTTGATTATTTGTTGATAATTGTAATAATTATCGATCGTGATTGATATTTGATGGTATATTTGATAATGATTAATATTCATATAACGATAGTATAATCATTTCAAAAAAAAATACATATTTTGTCCCACACTCTAGTGACCATTTCAAATTTCGGCCCTGTCTTAGTGTTTTTAATTGCAAACAAAATTGCATATGTGTGAACACCATGGAAAAAATATTTTTTTTACTAACAAAATATTTATGATGAACTTTAATAAAAGATATGTTGATGGATTTATCATGAAATCCTATAATAGCATAATCAAAACAACATGTACAAGATATTACTAACGAATTTACGAAAAATAAGATTCGTCAGCGAATATACTTATGCGACGAATATCATTGAATTTATGATGGATTTCTTGTAGCAGGGTGTTTTTTGGTTTTTTTTTGGCAGCGGAATGACTAAGATATAACAAGCTTTAACTTTCAAGGGCCTAATTATAAAACAGTTCACATCTAAGAGATAACAACTACAATCCGATCAATGTTCATTTTCATATCATCAAGTATATATATATATATATATATATATATATATTTGTGAATACTTAGCTGTGGAGGCAGCAGCCTGTGACAAGTAGTTCAGAATTAATAGCAAAGTTTAGCATAATCAGTGGTGTAAAGTTAATTTCAAAGCTTCAATGCAGGTTCATGTATTTTATTTTTAATTTCTTCGAGATTCGCGTTATCTTTTTGCAGTATTTGAAATAATTTGAGGGTTTTCAAATTGGTTGGGCGAGAAAGATAATTTGAAACATTTGAATAAAATGAGATATTAATTAATTGTGGAAAAATATTAAATTAATACAATTTTGTTAAAAACGGGAAAAGATTATTACGCTCTGTATTTATACTGATTTTTTAAAAGGAATTATGGCGAGGTACCCACTTGTGGAAAATTCTTACCCAAATCCGACTTGACCGCACCAAAATAATCATGTAGCAAACGTTAATATATTTATCATGTGATTGGTCACTCTCCCTAAATTGTACATCAATCACATGACAAGTGTAAAACACTAATCACTTGATTAATCCCGATGTAGCCGAACTTAATACGGGTAAGAATTTCCTCCCACTCGTTTGTAGATTGAATATAATTATCCAACTATGCATATATTCTTCTAAAAAGCTTATCTAATTCTTTTATGGAGTTAAAATGATAACCGATTTGCCATCACCACTAATATAATGATCTATCAGGAAACTTATAAGCTAGATTTTTATATAAGAAGTTGTATTACTAGTAACTTTTTCTTTTTAGAAAAATAATTAATAATTATTGCTTCACATTAAGAAATAAATCATATTTCAACCTTTTTTCTTTTTCTTTTTTTCATTTTATAAATTCATGTAATCTTTGATGACGTATACTTAGAATATTATCTCATTCGTTAAAATATTGATAAAAGTTAGGCATGTAGATATAATAATAATATTGGGTATATCTCGACGTCGAATTTATTACGCTCTTTTTGCAACATCTAAAATAAATTTTTATTTCCTCAAAGAAAAACCTTGTTTTTCCCCCCCCAAATCGTGCTGTCAATAAATTCAATTTAATAATGCGACGCTATTAACTTCAGAGAACCCATTTTTTTTTTTGAAATAAAAACTAGAACTATTATTAATTATTAAAAATATCAATTAATACAGTTGAGTATATAAAAGTATGATAATAATTCCAATATATGAAATCTGACATAAAATCATACCGCATATCAATTACATAAACGGGGTGATTCGCATACCATTTTACAAAATACAGAGGCAAGTCGTTCAAATCTTTACTAATTAAACGATAATCTTCAATAATCTATTCATAGTCCATATAGAGATTTTATGATGAATCAAGAGTTCAGATGATATTTGAGTCGCTTTGAACAGTTAAGGAAATATGAAACCACATATAGGCTCTTCAAATATTCACCAAAATAAGATTGTTGTCGATATCAACATTTAAAGATATATGAATGTACATTTCTTTTGACTTATCCAAAAGATGTATCTTCATTCATCATAAAGCAAGTGAAATAAATCTAAAAACTAAAATTAAAACTTGTTAGTAAAACAAGATAGAACCAAACTTGTTAATGGACAAGACAAAAACTACAATTATAAAACCCGTTAAATTACCAAACAATTAAAAATAAATTCCTGGTGGAGAATCAAACAACGTGTGGTAGGAATTGTTCGTCGTAGATCACCCTCAGAAGGATAATTTTTAGAAAAAGAGAAAGAACAGTTTTAGAGAAAAAGCTTTTTAGAGGGAAGTTTTTTTTTACTTTCGAGAACTATTTTGAGAGTAATAGAATGAAAAAAAAAAATGTGTATGAAATTTTAATTTAAGAAAAAATTACTTAAAAGTTTTGCATGGGAAGCAAATGAAAACATCCATTTGACAATCTTGAGAGGGCAAGAATATTACTTTTTTGGGGGGTGATTTTGAAAAAATGAACGGGTGAAAATGATGGGACGATGGATGTGTTGTCCATTCTATAAAAGCGATTCGCTTGAAATTTTCTACAAAAGCGAAACAATTTCAATTGAAGCATTTTATTTCTTTCTTTTTTATTTTTTTTCTTTTTTTAATTCACTCTAACCTTCATAAAATATGTAAAGTGCCATTTGATTCCACCTCTATTTTATTTTTTTGAGTATGCTTAGAACAAGTTTTGAAAGAGACTCTCTCATTTGAGAATGAAAACGCACTGAATATTATCAAAGAATAGACTTGATGGTTGATGCAAGAATATGTCGTATAATGGTAATTCATGAGAGTAGATTATAAAAAAAAGAGAGAATGAAATGGAAGAATTAAATGGGTCAATATTATTAATGAAAATAATTTGGGTCCGATGTATCATAATTCAAAAAATTCACAAATATTTTTTAAAATATTATGTACAATTATCTTTTAATATTGTTCGCACGAAAAATGCCTCAAACATGACTTCGATTAAAATTTTAAATTGTATGATTTTCATTATCAAGTACCTATAAGTGACTCCCTATTTTATTTTCTTCTAAATAGCGAATCAATATTATTATCTAATTTTCCCTAATACCCCATAATAAATTTATCTTTTATTTACTTACCTATTCCTACAATCATTTTAATCGCAACAAATTGCGAAACAGAAAAACAGGGAAAAGGCGTGGGGGTTGAAAGAAAAAGCGGGATATGGGAAATCGCACTTTTATCTTCTTTATTATTATAACTGTATCGGGACAGTTGGCACAGCTGTCCAAGGGACGGTACCATTTTTATTGTTTATTCGAACCGGTTTTTTGTTTATCAATCAAACGGCTCAAACCGTAATTGCATGTGTGAGAAAAGCATATTATCACGTGCTTCGGACCGGGTTCAAGGAGACACACGTGCGTGTTGCGTCCTCAGTTGCAGCAGTAGAGTGTGTAATAACATTATCCATATCTACTCCTCAGATTTCAAGATATTACTGGTCGAGTTCCGCAGATTTGTACTCTTTCCTTTTGTAATTCCGGGATATCTTTCACTACTAATAAATATGGATATATGAATATAGAAAAGATTACATATATATAGATAGATGGATATAAGGTTAGGTTGGAATTCGATTTGCATTTTTCAATTAAGTGAGTCTAGTCGTATAATATAGTATTTTTAAATTCGCTAAATCTAAACTCAATTTGAGTGCCGTAACTTAACGAACACAGCTAACGAATTAGATCCTAACTATCCATTATCGGATCGGGCATTATAAATCAGCCACCACCAACCCATAATACAAACATTACATATGAAATATTTTTTATTTAGGATGATATTATATTCTTATCTCATACAAATAGAGTTATGAATTTGCTCATCTCATAGGATAGTATACTCTTCTCATCTTATCAGGCACATTTTTATACTAAAAGTAAAATTTCATCGTTTTAAAATGCAGAATAATATCTTATAGAATTAGACCTGCATCTTCAATGATGGGCAGATTAAAATAACTTAGTGTCATTTTAAACAATACTAAGAAAGTACAAACAATACGATCCAAGAACCCCCATTTTTTTTTTTTTTGATGGGTATGGATGGATAAACAAAGAGCACTCAAATCCAGGGATCATACATTCATTATTCCCTTGCAATAAAGTACGAGTAAATAATGCAGTACTATAGTAAATTATTATCTGCCGGTGGTGAGTGTTGTAATGTAATGCCTCACAACTCACGTGATTGTGAACCTGCAATGACCTTTCCTCACATTTCTCTAGGGAATTGAAAACACAAAACCGCATTTTTTGACTTTGCTACACAATATTTGTTTTTTTCATCTTTTTATTAATTTCAACCAATTAGATGGCCGCTCCATTTTTTCAAATCCCTGCTTTTTAATCCAACACAAATTGAAAAAACTCGACCACTCTGTGTTTTATTTGCACCAACTGGCTTGCAAGTTGATAGTATACAGGGTTCTATTAATTTGTCCAATCAAAAGACCCAATCAAAATGTAGTTACATCAGATATATTGAAAAATTTTAGTCTAGACTCGGCTCAATTGAATTAATATTAATCATATAATGAATATTTTATACTTATTTTATGAATGATTGATAATTTAATGAGAGTGATCAATCATTTAAAAAGTACAATACACTTATCATATGATTTGTTAGATTCGATCAAATCAGGTCCGGATTAAAATTTTTCCACATATATATTATCTGAGGGAACATTTTCTAAGTTTAATATTTCGAAAAAAAGACACGAATATTTAAATGGAAGTATATTTGTATGTTTTGGTTCGATAACAATATTTATTGTTTATCATCAAATAACGAATGTTATACGAGTATTTATAAAATAGATTTTTGTGGTGCTTCTAATTATTTAAATGAGTATATAAAAGTTATAATGTACGGATAATTTTCTAAATACAGAATGAAATAGGTCTTTTGTTTTCAATTGTTTTTATCGACTATCTATGTCATCAACAATTGATTGATGAGCTGAATTGGATAATTTTTCAATGCATTTTGGTTCCCTCCCTCTCTCTCTCTCTCTCTCTCTCTAAATTATTGAAGATCAAGGTATTTTACAGCACGTGAAAAATAAGCCCAATCAGGGAAGCTTATTTTCTACCAGAAAAAAAAAAATAAAAGAAAAGGAAGGGGTATGACCGTATGACAAGGACAATAATGGAATTGAAAAATAGGAATTAAATATATATATATATGTATATATTATATTGAGCGGTGATGGACCGACGGTGAGTGAATCGTTGTGCCGCGTTTCAAACTGATTGACACTTTAACCTCAGACAAAGCCCTCCAACTCAGTCCGGCCCGGTTCCCCGCAGTTCCCGCCACGTAAGCTTTGGTTCGTTAAAATGGACCCCACTCAGAGTTTTGTCGTTTTCCTTGTGATGAGAGAGAGACGCAAAACCAAAGTTATACACACAACACAATTAAAAATTTTCATAACATCAAAGGGATGGGTAGTTTAATTAAAATTCATGCAATTACTAAGGTCACAAATCAACGCAAAACTATTCCGTCTTCGTTACAAAAACCAGCCAA
Organism: Petrea volubilis; assembly: GCA_026212405.1. Taxonomy (NCBI): domain Eukaryota; kingdom Viridiplantae; phylum Streptophyta; class Magnoliopsida; order Lamiales; family Verbenaceae; genus Petrea; species Petrea volubilis. Next base: position 3,224,436 of record CM047877.1, on the reverse strand, counting down.
AAAATAGATTATAAATTCAAACTTGTCTTCTTACGTGTGTATATTTTTATAATAAGTGCACACACCACTTACAACAATATACTATTAAAATTCAAATTCCTGATCATAATTTTATATGCCTTCAAATGTGGGATATATGTCCTCTATGAAAATGCTAGCAGACATGATATATATATATATATAGTAACAATTGTTTTTATATTTTCATTAATGGTGAATATTCTGCGAAATAATAATAATATATAATAAGCTACACTAGATTTTTAGTGACAAAAATAATATTTTTACATTGTAATTTTTAACAATCAACGATCCATGTATAATGACAATTTAATAACAATAAAAATTGATGCAATAAGTTGTAACATATTTTTGTTTTCACTGATTAACTTGTAACTGCACATGCATCGATCATTAATTATAGCAGTGACAGCCGGATACGATTCTTGGAAAAATTATTATCCACATCGAGTTTGGTTAGATTGGGATTAATCACGTGACGAGTGTTTTATACTATCATAAGATTAATGTATAGTTTAGAGAGAGTGACCAATCATATGACAAGTGTATTGACACTTGCTATATGATTAATTGGGTGCAATCAAATCGGGTCTGGATCATTAGACTTGTAAGATCATTATTCAAATAAGATTTCTGATAAATTAATGATATATAGTTCACTACAAGAAATTATCTTCTTAATTAACGAAAAAATTATAACGAATAGACTCCGTCGCATATGGAAGCCATTTGTATGTGGTGGATTTATTGCGGAATTCTATTAAAAATTTAGGTGAAGTAACAATGGTTGACAACCTAAATTCGTCACAGATTTACATTATGTGACAACCAAAGTTCATCATAGATCTACATATGTCGATGTCTTGGAATAAATATGTGATGAATTGTTCGTTAGTGAATGAGATGTATTTTATAAGAGTTATTGATAATTTTAAAATTCTTGTTTAATACAATGTCATTGTCTTTTATTTTGTCATTGCTTCTTATGAGTTAAAAACCTATAAATCAGATAGTAATCTCATTCACCTGATATATATTTTTGTTTAGTATTAAAAATAAAACAAATTTACTTCTAGTATTTTGTAAAATTACTAAAAATTCCCTCCGTTTAATTATTTGCCCCCACCGCCTACCAAAACAAAAAATATCTCCCCTATCCATTTTTGCGACTCTCTCTGTTTCTCTCTAACAATGAACGATGAGAGAGAGAAAAACAAAGGGAAGGGAAGATGGTCCCACCCCACCCGCCATGGCGGTATGTATGAGAGACAGCTAAGAATGCATTAAAGTTCGTAAAAAATATAACAACAGCTTTCAATTATTATTGTGTTTCTGTACAATAAAGTCATGAAACCGGAGGGACTGGGCGTTTAGATACAGATTTGTTTGTTTGTTTTGTTTTGTGTGAGATAATATAATGTACGTAACCATACTGTAAAAAAAGACAGAATGCTCTGCCCTCATTGGTGGTCCGAAAGTTGGAGGTCTGAATTTCTGAATAAATAGTACAAATAATGCTGCACTACGTAACCACCCACCTGCACACCCCTTGATTCCCGCTGCTACCGGATTACCACAACCATTCGTGCATCCACTAAACAAATCTTAATTACACCGGGAAATATATATATATATATATATTATAATACATACATTATTTACAAACATATATTGTAAAAATTTGAACTTTGATAGTAAATTTTCAAAGTTTGTAAAGGCAATATGCATATTCACTGAGTGAAAGGAACATGTACGCAATGAGACATGTATAAACAAACCATTTTTGAATAATTTGGTGGTTGTGGTCTTGTTTATGAACAATTTCTAGACATGCATGATCAATAAATTTAGATATGGATATTGTACATGCCAAGAACATATATGCATTATGTATGTATTATAATATATGTGTGTAAATAATGTATTTTCAAGTGGACATGGATATTGTAATTGGAACATGACAAGGAGATGATGAATTTTAATATCTTGAAGTGGTGGAACTTAAAAAATATTAACTTATGCAAATAGAATATTTCTCGTTTCAAATTAATAACTTCCTTTAGGGTTACGCTACTGAGGGATATATCCAAAAAATTCGTTTTTATTTAGGGTTGAGATTAAATTTCTATAGAATATTATAAAAAGAATAATAGAGTGTTTAAAATATTTAAAAATATATTTGTAAAACGCAATGATATATATTTGAAAAAGGACAATTGCACCCTCCAAACGCTCTACCTCTGTCAATAATGCTAAGTAGCAATGGATATTTATATATTTTGATGAGATGAGTGGCTTTAGAATCAAATGCCAAAGCATTTAATTTCTACAGTTTAATTCTTGTACAAATACACAAATTTAAAACGAAGTCAATTTCGGATTCTTGAATTTTATTTTAGCCAAATACAGAAAAACATGGACAATACGTAGGTTCGATAGAATATGCTGACTTTGTGTACTTGGCCAACATTTATTTAGTAGATATTACGTAACTGTATAATCTCTAAAGCATATAAAAAATATTAGTATATTTATTATTTTTTCGTACATAATTTCCGTAGTGATGTAATAGTAGTTAGTAATGGCACCATGTTTTAATAAAGGCCAAACTTAAATTAATTCAGAACTGCCATCTCCAACTGAACTACCACCAAATCTCCAGACAGAGAAACCTGTTGTTTTATGGGACTTACACACACACACACACACACACACACACACACACACACACGATATCATCTGATGTTGCCACCCCAACTAATTTGTTTTAGAAAATAAAAAATTTCCATGCTATTTAATTGGATATTATTCAATCATAAAAAAAAAATTGGATATTATTCCACTGACATTTTCAACTGTTGAATTTGAAGCGTAAAAATTGTTAAGAAATTAAAATTATGGCATCACCAAACTCAATTCGACGATTGATAACCCCACTTGAATATTACTCCAGTGGATAGCATTTCATGAGCCTAGAAAATCATTGAGAGCACTTAAAATTAAAATTCAATTACACAATTAGTTAATATATTTTTTCTTAAAAAAAAAACATGTCGTTTTAGTTCACTTGAATTTTTCATTTTTTTTTATCATGTTTTGCAATTTTATACACTATAAGAAAGCACCACATTTGTTAATGAAAAATTTGTAACGAAAAGATTTTGTTGTAGATTTAAGTTATTGTAATGGATTAATGATAGAATTTGATGTAAATGGAACTAAATAAATAATTAGTGACTAGACGTTTACTAATAGATTTTGTGATCAATGAAATCCGTCACAGAAATTAAATCTATAATGGGTTGATTTGTCTGTAAAAATAATGCATTTTTATAGTTATAAATCTCATGCTATAAAAATTAATTTGTCTGATGAGTACTATACAGAGATTGATGCTGATGGGGGGCAAACACCTCCACAAGTTAATAAAAAGAAATAATGTTTATATAAATTTTTCTTAAATTTTAGATTTTATCTGTCTAAAATGATAATGTTGTTCTTAATTTTTCACACACACACACACACACACAATTCAATCCTACCCTCTAAAATTAATTTTCCTTTCAATTCATCTATTCTGGTAAGTGGTAACGCTACTCGTATGCAAGAATGAATAAAGTGAACTTTGTAAAAAGGTTCTGTAAAAGCACATCTGAATGTGCAAGTTAGCTTTTGTCCTTTTCTTTTATTTCTTAATATAAGGGCAAGTTGGCTAGATATTAATATTTTCCTAATTTGTGTGGTCTAATTTTCAAAGGCGTGATACACGATTCATTAATTAACTCGACTCCTTTTCATATATTGTACTGAAAAATAAATAAATAAAAAATCAACAAGTCGCCTTCAGTCACGGCAACAAAATAAATAAATTGATAACAAAATACAAAATGATAATAAAAAAAATTATCACTAACCATATATACTTAATGATAAAGAAATTTATTTTGTCACACTAATTATTTGTACAATGTCAATTAATAATGATAATATAATATTTAAGTTAGTCACCAGTCATAATTGGTGACACATGTATTGTAACACTTTAACAATAATGAAAATTTTGCCACATTATAATATATAGTGACACTTTTATTTTTTGTCAAATTGTCATTTCACCTGAATCATTGATTTTCAATGGCGAAAGCTTAAAAATTAATTATCATCACCATTGAGTTATATTTTAACAATATAAAATTAGTCACTAAATATATTGGATTAGTGATAAGATAAAAGTATTGTTATGTTAATACATATATTGATAACAAATTTTATGTTGCCAATTTTATATTTTGTCAATAATATTATTTCTTCTTGTAGTGAACTTTTATAACTATCTCAGATCATCAACGAATGCTACAAATCAACAGTGACTTTAGTATACAAATTATCAGTTGTTCTAGTGAAATTAGTCACTAGATCCCAGGGTCTGAATTATGGAGTTGTAAGAGTAATTGGATTAGGAGGGATTGCCTCTGTAATGGACTTTTGCAGTACCCAAATTCAGATTAGTCGGCTAATAAATAGGAATTGAGTGGATAAACCCCAAAAAAGAAAAAAAATATGTTTTTCTTGATAAGAAATAGCACGTAGAGTGAGTGCAAACTCCTGAGAAAAATCATGGGACTTTGTAATGCACGTAGAGTAAGATGTCCACTAGGTACCAATTTCTTTTTATTATGTTTAAAATAGGGGTATAAGTTAAATTGAACGGGCTTATAAGCTCAGTTTATAGGTCTGATTCGAGCTCAATTCAAGCTTAAACTTTTTGAACTCGAATTATTATGTAAATTGAGTTTAATCTCATAGATGACTGCTCTATAGCACAGAATCTAGTTAATGGGTTTTTTTTCTTCTTATTTTACTTTTTATATATATATATATATATTATGTAAGATTAAACGAATTTCAATACTATCTACGATATACAATGTTAAACAAATATTTAACAATAATATCAGTAAATTATTCAAAAAAAATTTATAAAAATTATTTGTTGCCTCAAATTCTCATTTCACATCTTCCAGAGAAGTTTCCATGCTATTATTTAAAAGATGCATTAAAAAAATTGTTGGAAAAAATCTTGATGAACTCAATGCTAGCTTAATTTTAAACTCGAGTTTGTCCTCGTTAAAGAAATTAAACTCGAGCTCTACAAAAACAAGCTTGTCGAGTTCGTATTTGACCCTAATATAATTTTACTCCGGCTCAAAATTGAAATTTGAGAATGATACAAGTTTTGATTCATTTAAACTACAATTCGATGTAATTAAGATTGACCCCTGTGTTACAATTATAGTTACTAGGATTGTTACAAAAGAATAGTTCATACAAACAACACAACAGTTCATCCTAGATTAATTGAACACAGTTGAAGCAATAGCTCTCTCTCTCTCTCTCTCTCTCTCTTCCCAAATGACAACCCATGGGGCACCGATAGATTCATTAGTTGGCAAGCGACGGTCAGAAAAAAACCGAATAAAGAGAATAATTGAAAAAGTTAAATTGTGGAGAGAGAGATAAAATGATTAGACAGTTTTGGATTGGTCATTGATTGCACTGTTACTAGAGTTGAACCAGTCGTGTTTTTGTCCGAATATATGCCTTTCTAATAATTGAAATCCCTTTGAACTAATCCAAAACAGCACCACAGTTTTTTTCTTTTTTTCTTTTTCGTCAAGACAAATTTAATTCTACTTTATCCACAAAATAAGGCAGCAAATGAATTAAATTCACATGCTGTATACATTTTTTTTAAAGGTAAGCACACATGCTATATAAAGTTAGGGCATCGTACATTGACCTTATTCTAGATTCAAGAAAAAAATAATAAAAGAGTGATAATGTAGAAGTCGTTATTGATCCTATATAGTTAATGACAGAAAAAATAATTTTTATCATGTCAATAGTGATAAGAATTATGTTTAAATTATCCTCATTGACGAGTAATATCATATTTATAATAACAATTTAGTGATTTGAAAATTTTGTTACAAGAGTACGGTGGCTGGTATTTTTGTCACTAAATTGTCATTATAAGATTTTGATTAATTATAAATAGAGATAATTAAAACACCAGATGTTGTCACTACTGAGTCTTCTCACACACACACAAAAAAACTATCACTAAATAAATATATAATCAATAAAAATTAAAAGGAATTGTCGCTTCATTCATATCATTGGTAACAACTTTCACATGATCACTTTTTTATCACCAATTTTGTTTTGTTTATTTTGTAGTGTTTGTGTATTGGATGATCATTATACTTATCGTTTAAAATATTTTATAATATATTTGAGAGCTTATAAAATATTTTAAATATTGGATTTTTTTTTTCTAAAAAACAAATATGAGTGTATAAGTTTTTAAGTTAAGATCTTAGGATATTATAGTCGCGTTAGTGCTGTTGAGATCATTAAAAATTATAACTAGCATAGTTGTTAAAGAACAACCAAGTTTCTTAATCATATTTGTGTGATGATTATGTTAGCGTGGATGCCAGTCATGCTACAACTAAATCAACCCAATCCAAAAACATCCTTCTCTACATGTTGTGTGTTTCATATATATCATTTAGAAATAGAGATGAACTATAACGGGTTAATTTAAAAAAAAAAAATGAAAGGGAAATTCTTGAGATCCAATTCCGTTTTCACGAAATTTTCTACGGTATGAAAAGTTACAAATAGACTGTGATATTTGATTTTCTATTACAAACGCAACTTGCAATTTAAGAGTATTTGAAACACAAGAATAAATATTAGCGGAAAATTTGCAAATGTTTATACTTTAAATGTTTTATGTCAAATTAAAACAGAATTGATTTTGAGGGTTTTCTTTAGGTAACCCTAACATAGCTGTTCGGATCTTTATTGCATAATCGTGTTATATCTTCTATTACACTCATCAATACATGTCATGTGTATTGATGAAGCGGTCGAGATAAGAAAAGAGAGCTCGAATCCTCTATTGCATAATCGTGTTGTATCTTCTATTACACTCATTAATACATGCCACCTGCATTGGTGAGCGATCGATATAAAGAAAGAGAATTTTCCATATCATCAATTTTTTTCTTTTCTTATGTTGACCTACTCATCAATACACATAGTATGTATTAGTGAGTATAATAAAAAATACAATACGATTATATAATAAAGGATTCGACCTACTAAGATAGATGTATATATAACTTCTCTATCTCTAAATTATATATAATATAATAGTGAATCAATCAATCTCTATCTAGATTATATATGATATAGAAGCGAATCAATCAATCATTCATATCGACGGGAGTTGATAATGTGAGTCATATCACAATTAAGAAAACACTTCTTAATTGAATTTAAATAAGTGGTCATTAATAATTAATTAATTAGTAATGCATTTAAGAAATTCGATTTGTCAAAGCGGGTGGAGCCCCATGTCTCATTCCTCATAATTTGGGTTGGAATGTCATTTTCATGTTACAATCAAACCTTAGTTTTCACAAATTATCATTTTCTAATTCAACGTTATAAATTAGATAAGTTATATGTTTCTTTCTGGTACCGACAATTTTTCTTTTTTTTTTTTTAAATTAACTTTTGCATCAAGGAATTAAGTAGAAAAGGGTTTAAAATCATAATTTAAAGTGTAATGTAAAACTAAATTTCAAAAGTGAAAAAAAATAAATTAGAATGACCTCTTCATGTCTGGCCGTGATCATCTTTTATCCACTTAAAATGTGTCGCTTCTTTATTCACTATTAAAACAACGATTTAATTTGACGCATATAACATAAAATTTCTCAAAATTTAACATGAATGTATCTTTTTTGACACTATCAAATGTCGAAATAAATTATTGCTCCACTGCAATACGTAATAATTTAACTACTGTCATCAAATAAAAACATCGTAATTTATTTTTAAAAAAACGTCGTAATATCCATTAGTAATGATACTTTGAAATGTCATGAAATAAGCAATTGTTTCAACAATGATTTTTTTTTTAATTTTTAAAAAATTATAGTTAGATCGCATGATAGGCCTCAAGTCATGCTAGTCAATTGTGTATGTGTATCCAATATAATTATATATTATCGAGTCATATATAATGATATTGAAATTTTGCTTTATACATCATTATTTGTAAATCTAATGATTTCATAAAAGATTTAGATCGACATACAATTTCAGATAAATATCAATTAATCTGTTCGAATTTTCAACTACACAATCCTACATCATTTTCTACTATACTGGTCACACACGCTACGTATATGGATGACAGTTGAGACAATAAAAAATCTTTTCTTATTTCAATAGCTATCAATGTATGTGGAGTGTATTGACGAATATAGTAGAAAATAATGTGCGATTATATAGTAGAAAATCCGAAACCATGAATCAAGAAATTATACAATATTATTCTATGAAATTTTGTAGTCAATTTGAAAACCGTCCGACGAATGGTTTTGTTGAAATGATTTGGTTAGGGTGTAATATGTCAATCCATTTTATGATGTGGGCGGTGAGTGATAGACACATTGGACGGTCGTGTTGGCCCCTTTTGGGCCGCCGCCCGGTCTAATTGGTTGACGGGTTTCCAATTGTGGGCCCACCCAGCTATGTAGTACAGTTTATTAGTGGCCCATTTGTACTTTGTCCCACGCACAAATCATACACACACATTTTGAAGAAAACAAAAGGGTAAAGGGGCAATGATTGGTCATGTTTGGAGGGCCTGTACTCCATCCTATACCTAGTATATTTTGTTAAACTGTTGATATGGGTAAAAATAATGTAATAATTTTAATTTAATAAATGAAAAGAAAAAAAAAATTAGGAGGGTGTTTGGCTAAGCTTATAAGTTCCTCAAAATATTTTATAAGATATTTGAGAGTTTATAAGATGGTGTAAAGTGTTTGGCAAAAATTTTGAAGGTAGAGTTTATAAGCTCCTCAAATAAGATGTTTAAGAGTTTATAAGCTCTTTTTAAAAAAAGTAAGGAGGTAGCAACTTATTTTTAAGATCTATCAAGTTCCTTTATTTTTAACCAAATTAATTACAATATTGCCATTACTAACATCTTATAAGCTATACCCTTTCTTATTTATCCAAACACTTTAATAACTTATTTTTAAAATAAGATCTAACATCTTATAAGCTCCTAAAACATCTTATAAGATGTTTTAAATAAGTTTAGCCAAACAACCTCTAAATTGAAATGTATACATTGTATTCATACAATTAATTCAGTTTATTACAATCATGTGCAGGATTTACAAAATCTTTAGAACATATTGTTCGCGTGATATATATTAATTCAATATTCAAAATCCAAGGATATAGGGAGAATTAATCGAGGTATTCAGGCATGAAATTTAAGTAAAATTCTTGCTCGAACTTGGGATGATAGTAACTAGCAAATTATAATACTTGCTACTAGGGGTGTTCGAATAAATCAAAAATTGATTGAAAATTGAAAGAACTGAATCGGAGCATATCCGCTTTGATTTTTTATTAGAAAACCCCGACTAAACCGAAAAGGTCAAGGGGTGGAAGGGGCAAAGAAATTGTAGTCCATCACCAATTCTTACACGAGTACAATATACTCTGTGGTTATTCCGAAGTATGACTATGTTTTTTTGAGTATGATTAATTTAATTCATCCGAATACTTGAAGTGTAAATACTTAATTTAGAGCATTAAATGTTGTGAAGGGGACGTGATATTGATCGAAGAGCCCCTTACATGAAGTCATTTTGACTTTGCCTCTCTTGGATTTCCGATTAATTGCATAATTTGATGTAAATAAAAAGGTTGATGCATTTGGGTAGCATTTGGAACAGTAAAAGTCTAATTAAAAGTGATCTAAAGTAGCGTATCAAGAAAAAAAATTAAACAGCGTGTAACTTTTGATTCAAGATGAATTACGAGATAGTCAATTTGAGGACGCAAAAAAAAAAAAAAAAAAAAAATATATATATATATATATATATCTATCAATATATTAGAGTATTTATAGATCAAACTTTGTCGAAAACAACCTAATTTCAACTTAATGAAGACTAGGTTATGATTATTTAGTTAAAAACTTGCTGAATTCTTCATTTATACGATTGATATCAAATAAACCATATTATATTTTCTATGCTTTCTCAATTCTTTGAATTACTTTAAAGTTTTGAAGGTGAAAATTTCCAAATTCATCAAATTTTACAGATTTCGTTCCATCCCTTGTAATAGGACAAAATGTAACCGATACGAAAAAAAAGTAAAAGTAAAAAATAAAAAGGTACAACTTAGAATATATAATATATATATATATATATATATATATATTGGTGAAGTAATAGGCGCTTTCAATTAGTTAGGCTTTCCTTTCTTCATCAAATCAATTAGTCATACTTCATTGATGCTCAGCTATAGTCCTATTCAAGAATGTGTAAAGATTTTCAAGAAAAAAAAAAAAAAAGAAAACAGAAAAAAGAATGTGTAAAGACGGGGGGTGGAAAAGTAATTACTAGAAAATTGTGGGCCATCAAGCTACTATTAATATAACCCATGATGTACTAACCAATAAATCCCTATTTAAAAAAGAATTGTTACTAATGAGTGACGTTGACAGCTTAATCTCAAGTAGTTGAATTGGCAAGCACTAATCATAATTTAATTAATATTATTTATATCTTAAACAGATAGTGCCAAAAGTAATTATTCACCGAACCCTTCCTTAGTAAATCATTATATCTATAGTTATATAAAAAAAATTTAAAAAAGAAATAAAGATTATCACCTAACCCTTCCTTAGCTATATGTCATTTCCCCACTAATCTACTTTTGTGTTTCAATGATTATCAGTAATGATGTGATAATGACCCTAGTATTACGAAGAGGCCTAATTTTCGCTAAGCTAATTATAGGACAATTGTACGCATATACAAACTAGGAAATTATATATTATGCGTTCAATATATTTGATATGAATATGACGGTATTATAAAGTAAAGTTTTGATATCATTTTAGGTCGGAATGTGGCTAAATTGGGCGGTTAGAGCGCCCCCCCCCCCCCACACATACACACACCAAAAACTCAAATATTTAAAAAAAATAAAACAATATAAAATATATAATAAATTTGTGAAATATGAATATTGTACCTCTCATAAAATGATTCTCTTTAATATATTTTAAACTTCGAACCTCTACAACAAAAATTTATGTTAAGAGTAGGAGTGTGCATTCGGCCGGTACGGTACGTACCGTACCGAAAATTCGGTAAACCGAAATTTCGGTACACCAAAAAAGCGTACCGAATACCGAACCGAAATTTTCGGTTCGGTTCGGTTTGTACCGAAATTTTTTTCGGTACGGCACGGTAACCGACCGAAATACCGAATTATTTTTAAAAAATATTCAAAATGACAAGCTTTAACATAAAATTGAAATATCCATCAATATTAATATAATTCCAATAAATTAAAGACTAACATGAAAGAAAATATTAAATGTTAATCAAATCTACTCCAACATAAAACAAAATATTAAAATCTTCATCAAATTTACTCCAATATCAAATTTAATTATATATATAATATATGTATATATATAATAATATAAATATAAATTTAATATATATAAATATTAATTCGGTATTCGGTTCGGTACGGTATACCGAACCTCAATACCGAAACCGAACCGAATACCGAAATTTTAAAAAAAATTATACCGAATACCGAACCGAAATTTTGGTTCGGTATTCGGTATGTACCGAAATTTCGATTTCGATACGGTTCGATCGGTTTACCGAACTGTGCACACCCCTAGTTAAGAGTACCTTATATGAATCAACAAATTTGTAAACCATTTAAATATAGAAAATTTTAGTTTAGACTCGATCTAACTTCATCATTACTAATCACGTAACGACACATATAGTTTGATTGTTGTGTATTTCGGGAAAAGCAGTCTGTCGAATGACAAATGGTGTTGCCCTTGACGCATAATTTATGGGGCACATTCAAATTGAGTCCGACTAAGAATTTTTCTTTTTATTTATTTATTTTGATCAAAAGCTAAGAATTGACTCTAAATACATTATACATGTACAATTTCGACCACTTGATATGAGCGTGCAAACACAAATGTAGAAGGCTAATATCAGGCCTATTGCAAATTGCCCACAGGTGATATATACATTTTCTTTTTTTTTTTTTTCATGATACAAATGGGTCTATAAGCCCACATTATTATGGGTACCCAATTCAAGGAAATACCAACATTCTGTAAATGGACCCAGGCCCAAAACCACCCCCAGGTGATATATATTTTCTTGTTTTTACTTAATGGTACAAATGGGCCTAAAAGCCCACATTATTATGGGCACTCAATTATAGGAAATACCAATTTTCTGTAAATGGACCCAGGCCCAAAACCAATTGGGCCTACTCCTTATGTCTGATCTCGGTGCATAGAACTATGTACTTTGGGCCAAAATTGAATTTGGGCCAAATGACATACGGACGAATTGGCAGCAATCTAATTTGTCAAAAAAATAAAAATAAAAAGGGGGAATTGGCAGCTATGTGATTCTTCAAAATGTATAAAAAAAAGGCGGATAATTATGCTAAGTACCCCTGTGGTTTGGCTTAATTACACAAACCACCCCTATCAAATTGAAAATCAAACTAACTCCCTTGCAATCGAAATCTGTTAGGTTTTTACTGATGGGCATTAATGAAAGTGGTGCAATTAGTACTTTTCCCTCAATTAAAAAACAAAAAAGATTTTCCAAAGAACTAGTAAAAAGAAAATGAAAATGCTACCCATCTTTTTTTTTTCCTTGAAGAAAGAGAATGTGTAATTGACCCCCATACAATCGAGACCCTTAGCATTCTTACATTCTACACCCCCATTCTCGTCTCTGTGCATGCTACCATTTGTGTATTAGTAAAGTATTACATAAAAATCCATCTAAGTTTAATTGTATTACAACAGTCCCCTCAAATACATAAAATGTATTTTAATCATACAAAATTGGTTAAAATATTGACTGCAAATTTTAACAGTAAAATAGGTTTTCACTCATTTTTTTGAACGATGTCAGCAAAAATAGTCAATTGAGCTAACGACTGGGACAAAGTAAACGTCAAAGGTGGAAAGTGTAATTTTTGATTTTATAGGGGTGGTTTGTACAATTATATCACACTTAGGGGTATTGAGTGTAATTATCCCTAAAAAAGATAAAGAAAAAAAATTGGGTTTTTGGTACGATTAATTATTTTTAAAAAAGATAATGAAAATTTACAATATTCATATATCAATAACAAATATTAATTGAATACAATTATTAAGAATAATAAATAAAAGCAACAATTGTATATTGGCATTATTGGAACATGACCTCATTGGGTGGTGTACAATTTTATGAGTACAAGAAGATCATAAAGCTAGTCTATGGGACAAGTAGTAATTGAGCATCAAAAATAAATTCTGATGCCACCACTAAAAGCTGAAAGTAGAAAGTAAATCTGATTTTAGCATCTTTTATTTTTAGCAGTCTCACTCACTCTTTTTTCCCGTAACACCACTACACAAGAGACTCTGTTAATAATAATAATAATAATAATAATAAGTTTTTGATTATTCTAATTAGTTTTTGACATTTTCATTTTATCAAACAACTCAATAATTTTATAAAATTGATTATTTTGATAACAACCTTTGTTGTTGGGCTCTTTACCACAATCTGAAATGGGTTCTTGAATCTTGATGATCATGAATCAACTCCCAAGAATTGGATTCCAAATAAATGCTCAGGTTCTTTTATGATTTTGAGCTTTATAACTTTTTATCAAAAGAAATGATTCTTTTCTTTATGTCAGTTCGGTATTTTTTTTCTCATTCAGCTTTTAAGTTAAAGAATTTGAAAATTCAGAAATTTATCATTTGGAGTTAATTAATTGGGTACGATTCGATAATTTTGAATCATCAATTAATTGGGTTGATTGCCATTGGGGTTGTAGCCCACTGGTGAGGTTCGGACTGGCACCATTGAGGTTATGGGTTTGAACTTCCTTGTCTTCTTTTTCTTCTTTTTAGGTGGATATGTGTGTGCATGTATGACGTTTCAATTGATATCTATAGGATATTTCGAATTGGTGAATGTGTGTGTGCATGTATGACGTTCCAATTGACATGTATAGAGTGTTTCAAATTGATTGTATCAAAAATAAATAAATAACTGGGTTGATGGGATAATTTAGTCTAATTATCGTGTGGTAGAGGCTCCCCTGATATGTGGTGAAGGGTTCGAGTTGTTTTAATTTTACAAATGTAGATATTAGTCTTTTGATAATATATATATATATATATATATGTTTATTATGCGATATGTTTTTTTTTTATATTTTAATTAGTAATATCGCTTTCTAACAAAAAATAAAAAAAGTTGAATGATTTTTCAGACATCATTCTGAATTTGAATTTATGACAAATTATTTGAGCTCTTTTGAAATTATGACAAATTTCAAATCCTTTTGAATATGTGAACTTCGGATCTCAAATTATATGAGAATTGTTATATGTACTTCAATGTTTCGGGCCCTCATGCATGCTCAATTAAAACAATTCTTTAATTGAAATTGTGAGTACAACTATTTTTCAAAAGCCTGATGCAAAAATTTTCACCACAAATCCATCTGATTAATTATTTGCGTTAAGAGGTAAATATATAAAAACTTTGAATAATCTTTTTAAATAGAGAAATATGCTTTTTGTCAACAAGCCAATAATAAAATGAAATGACTAAAATACCTTTTTAACCTACAGTAAATAAATGGCCATATGCGCCCCAGTTAGACCACATGAGGCGTATGACCCAGCTAGCTAGCCAAGGACACCACCCAAGTTATTGGATGGCCACAACTTGGCCCTTAGCGGTGAGGATCCATAATTGATTCTTGGGAGTCAAGACAATATAACAAATATAAGTTCCGAAAATTTTGTCCGAACTTGATTTGATCGCACCTAATCAATTATATAGTAAGTGTTCATATACTCGTCATGTGATTAATCACTCTCTCTAAACTGTACACTAATCATATGACAAGTGTAAAATACTCATCATGCGATTAATCTCGATATAACCGAACCCAATACGAGTAATAATTTCTCTTAGAAGGTCCCTATGCTAGATTTGAGTCGAGTTGAGTTGAGTTGAGAAACGATCGATGACCCTCAATATCAAGTTTGATGGGATCGATATAATTCGACTCCATACTTGTTATATTCCTAGAGTAGACAAGTTCAAACTTGTGTTTTTGACAAAAATCGAAATGTCAGATTAAACCAACATTATATCACCACAAACTCGAACATATTTCTACCACAACAAAGTGTTTTACCAATGCCGCATCAAATTTATCTACCAAATTTGAGTGTGTGTGTGTGTGTATAACTACACACATACCTATAAAAGTTAATGTGACGTCGCATTCAGCATGCAAGTGATGACCTAATCCAGAAGCAGCTATCAAGAGCCAAGAGGTCCCCATGAGTGACAAATTATGAAACTTTATAACTTTTTCGGCAAAAAGAAATGTATTCCGGCTTGTAATAGTTTTTGACTCAAAATTTTCCAATTTCAACTCGAAAATCAAACCTCACAAACGTCATTTAACACTAACTTGCATGCCAACACGAAGCCCACTTTTCTTATTAAATTCAATCGTGCTTTGTGCTTACAAAAGTAGTTCATTTCTCTTAGTTATAAGAAACAATGGCAGACTTTGATCTAAGAGGTCTGTTACGTGGCTCTAAATTGATTTTAATGATTTTACAATTGTAATAATATTAATAGATAATATTAATACAGTTGGAAGGTCATTATCAAAGTGTGTTGTAAAGGGGGTGTATGGTCACGCATAGTTGGTGAAATCAGATGGTAACATATGTGTCCTGAGACTGACTATTTTGGAAGGTAATTGAATTAGGACATCAACAAGTTTATGTGGCTGCGACAAAAGAGTAATTGGAATTGATTTGTAAACAGGATCAGAGTGGGATCTGTTTCAGATATAATTAGTACAACCAATGGATACGGTGGATGGAGAGTGGAACCTGGTGGTTAATCAACTTTTACTGGATACAGTAACTCGAGATGGTCATCTGCATAAAACTACTCTCTCTCTCTCTCTCTCTCTCTATATATATATATATATATATGGTGAATCCACGTTTAATTTAATTTGTGGGACTTATATATAGGGTGAACAATATTTCAATTAGTTAGGGTAAATGCCACCTTGCTCTCTCAAATTAATTATATCGTTGGAATTACTTTAATTTGTTCTCAACTCTTTAAATAGATACTTTGACCCTTCAATCTATAAAACTATAGTTTTGTTTATGGGCAACAAAAGTGAATGAAATAGGGCAGTGTCCTTATGGGAGATGCTATTTATTGTTGGAAAATGATCAAAGAGTACTTAAATGTTAAAAACATTAAAGTCATATAGTAAAGTGCAATAGAAAAAAGTTCATATGACAAAAGTTTATAAGTATTATAATTTGGAAAGTTACGTGTTCTTTCCCCTATGCACTAACTACTCTCAACTTTTACCATTATAAAATGACAAAGAAAAATTTACACTTTAGTCAATTAATTATATAGAATAGTAGTTTTTATCTTGTACATTATTTACTTAAATTATAGATTAACACGTACTAATTTCTTGATATTGACTACTCATTTGAAGTTTTTTATTTGAATATCACTTTATGAGAGCGAAAGGGATGGATATGGAAATAGTTGTGGATATATAATTAATTAAAATAAAATTTTATTATGACATTATTTTTAGAGTTGGAAAAGTTTATGCTTAATTACTTAATATCAATATATTTTTAAAACATATTGATACGAGGGGCAAAATTGATTTATTTTTCTTTTATAAAATTGAAGGAGTAAACTAGTAAAGTGTTTATTTTAGGAATTGAAGGGGACAAAGTAATGTCACGTGAAAAGTTTTGAGGGGCAGAATGACATTCCTCCTAAATTTTACTCTACAGAATAAATTACCTTTGTTAGAAATGTAAATTTACTTGGGTGGGTTTATTATATAATGCTAAATGTAGGAAGAATGTGGCAGAAAATGGCAAGTGTGACTTGATTTAAGACCATTTTTTTTATATTCCAGTTTTATTTCATTTAAGAAACTAAAATATTTCTTTTGGGGGGTTGTGCATGAAAATAATTAACCCGAGGCTATCCCTTCCAATCGCAGTGACTGTGTTTTGTAGACATGGAGCGTCCTTTTATATTTCCTATGTTTCTTACACAATCTCACAACTTGTCTATATTGAGACCCTAAATTGTAGTAAACATAAAGTATAATAAATCTTTTAACTTGTAGTGAATAAAATTTTGTTAATTTTTCATCACCAAGATTCAAGATCCAAATATTGCGCTCATAGTTATTTTTGGAAGTGAAACTTCTTGTATAGAACTTGTTAAATTTCACTTGCACATAGAGCTCTCCTATATCCAAATTATGTTACATCTTAATTACAAATATCGGTTATGATGTAGGGGCCTCAAGCCTGCCACATGCTCACCTATGTTATGATGTGGTCCGATCTGTTCCGATCATTTGGCAAATGACCCCAAGACATGGCCACTTCTGAGATACGCCATGTGTTGCTCGCCAAACATAACTCCGAGAAAGGATCTCTCACCTCGGACATAGGCTCTGGTATCCCACCATTACAACCCCCTTGTAAGGGTCGCATGTCATGGCTCCTCCTTGGGGTTCACTACAAGAAAAAATTTTCATCGCTTTTCAATTTTTGGCGGATTATCGACGGACGGGGGAAAGTATGATTTTTGACAGATTTCCGACGACACATATTTCCTTAATTGAAAATTAATTTTGGTAGAATTTTCGCCGAAAATATTTTAATTTTTTTTAAAATAAACCTTTTTCGGTGTAATTTCTACCGAAATTCAACCGAAAATGATTTCCAATTTTTTAAAAAATAAAAATATTTTTTGGCAGAATTTGTGACCAGGGGGCATTAATTCAGACATCAATTAGATGATTTCGTAGATACCATCCTATGCTACACTATAATCACTTTTAATGCTTATCAACATTGCAGCAATAGAAAGGGGCTAATGATCTATACATTTATGCCACACCTCTTGGTTAAACTCACTCGGGATTATTACGTTTTCCGTCTTATAAGTATGAGGTGATTGAGTTTTAGTCCTTTATATTTGATTTTTTACATTTTAGTCCTCTATAGTTACAAAAATTTCAATTTTACTCTGATTTTGAAACTAAAGTGCACGCCGGAGCTGACGTGTTAGGTTAAATGGCCGGAATAAGCCATCTTGGCGCTGATGTGTTCAAATTAATTTGGGGGGTTTTGCAATTTTTCCTCCATGTATCCAATGTGGTTGCCAACTCATTATATTAAAAAAAAAAGAAAAATTATATAAAACATGGCATTTAATTTTGCACAAATAATATACATATACATATACATACACACATGCTTTACATATATATATATATATATATACAAACACATATATATGCATATATATACAAACATAGAGAGAAAGACGAAGAGAGAGAGAGAGAGAGAGAGAAATAGGGGAGAGTATTGGTGGGGAAGGGAGAAATTGGGGAAGGGATATCCATACATATATATACACACACATAGTGAGAGAGAGAGAGAGAGAGAGAGAGAGAGAGATAGAGAGAGAGAGAGAGAGAGAGAGAGAGAGAGAGAGAGAGAGATGGGGGAGGGGGTGGGTGCTGGTGGGGAAGGGGGTGTGGGGGAGGGGGAGGGAGTGCTGGGTGAGTTGGGGTTGGGGTGGGTGGTTGGGTGGATGAAGATGAAGATGAAGATGAAGAAGAGGGGTTAGGGCTTTTTTTTTTGTTGATTGTTTTAGTTTTATTAATTATGTAATTAATTAATTTTTCTAAGCTATGATATATATAATTTGATTTTTTTTTTGAAGAAGAAGTATGAAATTTTTATATTTAAATTTTAAATTTTAAATTTTATACTTTACAATATGTAATTTTGTTAAATTTATATAATATTTTTATATAATAATAATAATATTTAAATTTCAAATTTATAATTTTTATAATTTTTAGTTTTTTAATTAATTAATTTATTAATATATATGTATATATATACATATATATATCGAATATGTACCATCCTCTTATATCTCCAAAACACACAAGCACATAAAAACTAATAGCAAACAATAGAAAGCTCCATCCCTTCCCCCAATTCCCATACTCCATCCCTACATCACAGACTAGCCGTACTTACCCTTGCAGACTAGCTTAATACAAGAGTAAAAAAAAGACAAACTTTACCACCAATACCTACAATAAAATCAAATGTCAAATTATTAAAATATATTCAATTTTACAAATAATAACTTAAACACAATGCATATTCAACTTTCAATAACTACACATATTCCATAGCACATAACACAATATTCAACTTTATATATTCCATAATACATGACACATATTCAACTTTATAAATTCCATGCACATAAATAGATATTGAACTTTCCATAACTTCACATATCCCATAATACATAACACATATTCTACTTTATATATTTCATACACATAACACAACTTAAATAATTGAACTTTAAATAATTCGCAACATACTTAAAGTTACTAACTATAGAAATTCAAAATTTTCTATAATAATATAGAATACATAACATTAACATTAAATACTCAAATATACAAAATAAAAAAAATAACCCTAAAGTTTAAAATCTGAAAATAAAAAAATTAATAAATAACTTACAATGGAGGTGGAGGCGGCAGGCGGGGGGAGAAGGGGGGAAAACGGAGGGACCTACGAAAATTGAACAACAAACGGTAGAAATAGTTAGGGAGATGTAAAAATCAAAATAAGGAGGAATTTCAAGGTGGAAAATAGCTCACTTTGGCCTGTGATCCGGCAATGGCAGGGGGAAGAAAAGAGAAAAGAAGAAAGAGGAAGAAAAGAAGGAAGGGATTGAAAAATATAATAATTTTCGATGGAAATTTCCCTAACTCAATCGAACATTTTGTTCATTTTATTTACGTCAATTGCACATTGGTTATTAACGTTCAATTTAGTCAAGTGCTTATCTCACATATGCTACAATTCATCAAACTACGAGATATGCCCAATTTAATTAAGTAAATTGGACATTTTTTTCAGTTCAATTGAAAATAATCATGCGTTTCCCCAACTCAATTGAAAAACCTCTCTATATATTTTCCTCCAATTCAATTGAATAATTTTGCACAATTCAATTAATTGAGTCTATATATATATATATATATATATATATATTTCAAGTTAGATTACATCTAATAAATTACATACATGTTTAAAAACAATTATAATAACTAACTATATTGACTATAATTAATAACAAATATTTCAAAATCAAATTTTAAATTTTTGGTGGAAAGTCCGTCGAAATTGCGCCCAAAATTTTTAGATAAATATTTTTTATTTATTTAAATATTTTTGGCGGAATTTTTCATCGAAAATATTTAAGATAAATATTTTTTTTATTACTTATCTTTTAGGTAGAAAATCCTGCCGAATATATTTAAGATAAATATTTGTTTTGTTACTTATATTTTTGGCGGAAAATTTAATAGAAATTCCGTTGAAAATATTTAATACATAAATTTTTTTATTACTTATATTTTCTGTCGATTGCATCCGAAGAACGCACAACTAGGTGTCAGCGGAATATTCCTTGTACGGAATGCCGGAAAAAAAGCCACCTCAACCCTAATTCTATTCACTCCACACCGGTTGCTATAAATAGAATGTATCAACTGTTCACAAGGGAACATTCTCTGATCATATACTCACATCACACATAGTATGTTCCCTTACCTTCTGATTCCTTGCTCGAACTTTCATTGACTTAAGTGTCAGAGAGTCTTCGTCGAGGACTCTCTGGATTAGACTCACGTGTGTTCCATTCTTGCAGATCAAGAGCCAAACCAACAATTCCCATCTTCTCATCGGATTGGAGACTTCTTGCTGGAATCTAATAGACGACACCATCAAGTTAAGTATTTGAAATTAAGATATGGCATATATAATATTAAGCATTAAGTGCATTAGTAGCTCTGAACATTTGATTCATACCAAAAGCTTTCGTTATGAATGTGATTCGAAATTGATCAGCCAAATGAAACTTTAACGTTACCATAAGATTATTCTCCGAGTATAACAAACTAAATATACAGTGTCTGTTTCACTTATACTACAAAAAGACATTAGTTTTGGGGGCAAGTGTAGATTTGTCCTCAAAAATTAGTTACTGAAAGGCTTTTTATTTTTCAAAAGTCCTCGTAGAAATTAATAAATTTTTAGATGCAAACTTAATTAAGTGTTCAAATCTTATAATTTGTCTCAAAAAATTATATATGACGGTTATTTGAATAAAAAACTTCTAATTTTTTGGGGGTTATTTATTGAAAAGTCTCTTTAGAAATTACTAGAGGCATTTTTAGAACTTTTAAAAACAAATAAAGTAGTCACATGATGTCATATTTGTTGTAGACTTCTAGTAAATTACGTGAGCTGGTTACATAATTATTTTATCATGATTTACTAGCCATACAATGTACGTTTATTTTAATAAAAATATGTCATAGTAAACATTCAATTAGATCTATCTTCAGTAACAAGATCTCTAAAAAAAATGGCACGTCATGGCCTTGTTTTTCATTGGGACATCCCATGTTAATAAAGATAAAATACGACACAAATGAAGCCAATAGTCTATGGTTGTTTTGTAAAGTCAGTACAAAACCCATAAATCTTACGGAAAGATCCTGTACAACTTTATTATATAATCCCATAAACCGGCCCATAAACCCATGACTCCCCTCTTCATGCAATTCGGATCCTTTATTATATAATTGTGCTATATTTTTTTATTACACTCATCAATACACGCCACGTATATTGGTGAACGATTGAGATAAGAAAAGAGAAAAACTGATGATTCTCTTTTCTTACATTTCGGGCCAAGCGGATTATTTATGATGAAGAGGATGAACTTCAAGAGAATGATTCGGAGTTCTTGCAGAGTTGAACCATAGCGTATATTGATGAGTGTAATAAAAAATGTAACATAATTATATAATAGAAGATCTGAACTGATCTTTATGTCACTTGCAAATAAAATAGTTTCCCCCAATCAGTATCAAGTCATAATTAAATAACCCGAATTAAATTGGAATATATCGGTGTTGGGTACCAGATAATTAATATTTAAATATATAAAAAAATTGAATATAGTGTCATATTAGTGTCAAATCATAACTAAAGAATCAGATTTAGAGGGTGTTTGGCTAAGCTTATAAGCTCCTCAAAATATTTTATAAGATGTTTGAGAGCTTATAAGATGATGCAAAGTATTTAACAAAAAATTAGGAGGTGGAGCTTATAAGCTCCTCAAATAAGATGTTTAAGAGCTTATAAGCTCTTTTTATAAAAGTAAGGAGATAGCAACTTATTTTTTAAGATCTACCAAGCTCCTTTATTTTCAATCAAATTAATTACAATATTATCATTATTAACATCTTATAAGCTATATCCCTTCTTATTTATCCAAACACTTTAATAATTTATTTTTAAAATAAAATCCAACATCTTACAAACTTCTAAAACATCTTATAAGATGTTTTAAATAAACTTAGCCAAACACCCTCTTGGTTGGTATTTATTAGTATCGAATCCTCTTGTCCTCTCCCCCTTTCCCCTTGAGTGAGTGTGTGCGTGTGTGGGGGTCCTTCCGGTTGACATCTATAGGGTGTCCCGAGTTGATTGTAATCGAAAAAAAAAAAAAAAAAAAAAAAAAAAAAAAAAAATAAAGAAAAAAATCATAACGAAAGAAATATAATATAATAGCTAATCGAGTACTATCCCCTGATTAATTTTTTGCTGTCTTCAAAGTCTGAACAGATTATTTTAGTTAGCAAATTTGGTTTTTTTTGGTGACCTGTGCCTCATCCTTCAATTTTATCTACTTGTTTTTTGCACTTAACTATTTCATCTCACATGGCCCATCGTACATCATAAATCTCAGTTCTCTCTCTCTCTCTCTTGTTTTCAAAGAAAGAGAGATGTGGGATCATTGGAAACCATCATGAGCTCCCGGAATCTCAGTCTCCTCAATTTGTGGCAATGGAGAGTTCTCGCGTTGGTTCTTCTAATTCGGGTCCAATCCTTTGGGCTCAACACTGACGGGCTGCTCTTGCTGTCATTCAAGTACAGCGTTGTCCAAGATCCACTTGGGGTTCTGCGCAACTGGAATTACCATGACGAGACGCCATGCTCGTGGAACGGAGTCACCTGCGGAAATCCGGGTTCAGGGCCCGAAGAATTCCGTGTCTTGGGCCTATCCATGCCCGACTCCCGGCTCGTGGGCTCTATCCCGGCAACGGTTGGCATGATCAAACACCTACATAACCTCAATCTCTCCAACAATTCCATCAATGGTTCAATGCCCACGACTCTTTTCAGTGGTTCTGAGCTTCAAATTCTTGATTTGTCAGGCAACTTGATCTCCGGCGGGCTGCCGGAGCTCGTCGGGAAGCTGCAAAATCTTCAGGTTCTCAATCTTTCCGACAATTACCTGTCGGGGACCCTGCCGGAAAATCTGACTACCCTTCAGAATTTAACGGCGGTTTCTTTGAAGAACAATTACTTTTTCGGTTCGATTCCAGGTGGGTTCGATTCGGTTCGAGTTTTAGATCTATCGTCCAATTTGATTAACGGGTCTTTGCCGTCGGATTTCGGCGGCGGCGATCTTCTCTACTTCAACGTCTCGTTCAACAGACTCGCCGGCGATATCGCGCCGGAGTTCGCGAGCAAGATACCAAGCAACGCAACCATAGATCTTTCTTTCAACAATCTGACAGGCCCAATTCCCAAGACTGATCTTTTTTCGAACCAACAAACGGCGGCGTACGCCGGCAACCCCGGATTATGCGGCGAACCGCTAAAAAATCTCTGCCCCGTTCCAACCTCAGCCGCAGCGCCGCCTGATGCATCGTCTCCTCCAGCAATCGCCGCCATACCGAAGTCCGTAAACTCCAACCCAGCCACCGCCGGAAACCCGAATCAAGAAAAAAGAACCGGGTTAACAACCCGAACAATACTCGCCATCGTCGCCGGAGACGTCGCTGGGATCGGCATCGTAGCGGCGATTTTCGCCTACGTTTATCGTCTGAAAAAGAGGAAGAGGAACAGAGAGGCCACCATAAGCAGCGAAGCAGAGAGCGCCAAAGAGTTCGACTGGGCTGCGGCGGCGGACGACTCCGAATCATCCTCGGGAGAATACAACTGGCTGAGGACGTGGACCTGTTTGAAAAAACAAAGACACGCCGCCGACGATGACAACGACGAGGACGAGGATGAGACAACCTCGGAATCCACCAACTCCGAGGCCGAAAACCAGGCCAAGATTCGGGGCGCGCACGCGGCCCGAGAGCAGAAAAACAGGGCACTCGTAACAGTCGACGGGGAAAAAGAGCTTGAGCTGGAGACACTTCTGAAGGCGTCAGCGTACATTCTGGGGGCGTCGGGTTCGAGCATAATGTACAAGGCGGTGCTCGAAGACGGGACCACATTCGCTGTCCGGCGGATCGGGGAGAACGGGGTGGACCGGTTCAGGGATTTCGAGAATCAGGTTCGGGCCATTGCCAGATTGGTACACCCGAATCTGGTCCGGATACGGGGGTTCTATTGGGGGGCTGATGAGAAGCTCATTATCTACGATTTTGTGCCCAATGGCAGCCTTGCCAATGCTCGTTACAGTAAGTTTTTACTTGATCGATCTGCATTTATTATTGCCATTTTGGGAGAAATAAGCTTGAGATATCAATATATGCATGTAGTAAGTTAATTCCGTTCGTGAGTATGCACCACGGCAGGATTGAAAATTCTAGTCTTGATTGAATTCGATCAAGTTAGTGTTAATTAATTGACCACAAGTGAATATCATCTTTTCAATTCATAATGTGCTAGTTAAGGGGCGATACTCCAAATATTACTACTTAAGTGCATTAAACTAAGGGGTATAAATAAGTTGAGCTTTTAAAAAAAATTTAGGCTCAAGCTCATTGAGTTTACAAATTTTTGTTCAAGCTCAAGTTTATCACCAAAATTTTAAGTTCAAGCTCGGCTCATTTACAGTCCAAACCATTCAAACTCGAGCTTAATATGAAGTTCATTTCTAATAGAACTTGTCATAAATATTGGAATAAGAAGAATTTAAATATTTGATACACGTATGTTAAAAAATTGAATTATTATAGCAAATATTTTAGACATCGATGCCAATATTATATATAGGTTAGATATTTATACTAGTATAACTTATATTATTTTTAATATATTTAAAAAATTAAAATTAAAGGCTCATGAGCTCTTGAACACTTATTTTTAGGCTCAAGTTTGGCTCGCGAAGAAGTTCAAGCCCAATGAGCTTGTGCTAAAAAAAAATCGAGCTCAAGTTGAGTCTAACTCAAGCCAACTCATTGAGCTCTTGAGCCAATAATCATCTTACACCACTACATTAAACTACCATCAAATTGATACTTCAATTGGTGCATTAATGTTGTGAAGTGTCCCAATCACAATCTTAATCTTGTAATTTGTGTTGATGCTAAAAGTGGGGAATTGAGATATGATGGTCCCATTTTCTTTAAATGTTCATTTGATGGCCACTCTGCTCGGTACCCTACAAAACTGGAACAAGTTCCGTGTCCTTTTTACCTGTTGGTGATGAAAAACATAATAAAGTCCAGCTAACGTGAGCCGCAACTGTCTCAAGTTTACAAAGGTGGAGTAGGTCTAACTAAACCCTTCTTTTTTTAATGCCCCCTGATCTCCATTTGCAAGTCAACCGTCTCTAGTAGCCACATGGCTTTTGTACATTTCTTATCATTGGCCCACTGCGCACGATAGCAATGTGTGTGTCTGCATGGAAAGGGACTTGCCAAACTAGTTGCTAACCTGCGCACCCTATGTGTGTGTGCGCGCTGCGCGCGCCTTTTCAGGGAAAGCTGGCTCATCGCCTTGTCACTTGCCCTGGGAGAGGCGGCTCAAGATAGCAAAAGGCGTGGCTCGTGGGCTGTGTTACATCCACGACAAGAAGCACGTGCATGGGAACTTGAAGCCCAGTAACATTCTGTTGGGCCTGGACATGGAGCCCAAGATAGGTGACTTCGGGCTCGAGAGGCTCGTTGCCGGAGACAATAGTTCCAAGGCTGGCGGGTCAGCCCGTAATTTCGGTAGCAAAAGATCCACTGCCTCGCGTGAAAGCTTACAGGATTTGGCAGTCGGGCCTACTCCGAGTCCGAGCCCGAGCCCGAGTTCGATCACCATATCGCCCTATCATGCACCGGAGTCTCTCCGAAGCCTCAAGCCCCACCCGAAATGGGACGTGTTCTCGTTTGGTGTCGTGTTGCTCGAATTGTTGACTGGAAAAGTCATCATATCGGATGAGACCGGCGCTGCCCTAGTCGTTGGATCCTCCACATTAACAGCGGATGACGACAAAGTTAAAGCGTTGAGGATGGTTGATGTGGCGATTCGAGCCGAGATGGAGGGGAGAGAGGATGCCTTGTTGGCATTGTTGAAATTAGGGTATGGTTGCATTTCTCCTGTGCCACAAAAGAGACCATCAATGAAAGAAGTCCTCCAAGCACTTGAGAGGTTTCCATCTTGTTCATTTTCTTCATATCATGGTCACTAGTGTTGTAACAAATTGGACCCCCATTTGGTAGAGAACAAACATCATGTATCTATTGATTGACTGACATGTTTTGAAATTTCTTTTCTTGGAGATCTTGATTGCAATTATGATCCTAGGCTTGTGTTGTAGTTGTCTAATGATCACAACCAATTAATAAGGTTTCACTTTTTGTTTGCTAGTTTGAGGAATGGACCCCATGTATTTTAATTAATTTCAGTTTTTACCATAATATTGAAATAATTGACTGCTACAACTAATTAATCTAACCCTGTACAATTGTACCTGGATCCTCGAGTAGTTATACTGTGCTCGTATTATTATATCTCAGTGATTGGCTGCCTATAATTTACGTGTTAATAAATTATAGTCGGAACTGCCACTGGCTTATTAAATGATAAAAAGTTAATTTTCTAATTCACTTTATGGTGTTTTTGGATAGTTAATTTTGCATAAAGCTAATCAACTAACCTTTTTTTTTTTTTGTTTTTTGAAATTTCTTTAGCTATTTAATGTTTGATGACATTGCATAAAATTACACTTGTCCCAATAGGGTGGTAAGGCCCAATAGAGTCTAAGAAACGAATATGGACCTAAAGAGATGATGAGTCCGTTGTACGCCCCGAGGAACAAAACCCAAGCTCAAGCGGGCTAATTATTTCATAATTTTATGGACTATCGGTGGTCGCCACTTATAACGATTGATTCAATAAGGAATAGGATTTAATTTACATGTATGCTGGTGAAGCTAGCACACTATCAATATTAAAATAAAACACATAATCCATCATATATACTATTTATATAGTTATTGTAACTGAGTCCTTTCTAGAATTATGTCTTTTGTCAAATAAGCGCATAGGAATAGCAAAGATTCCGTGATTAGAATTGCGAAGCGAAGTCAGTGCATAGAAAAATTCTTGTAAGCATTTGAGAGTAAGCGTGTGTGAGAGTGAGTTATATCCGTCTAGATAATTCTGACTAGAAGGGCCATGTTATTTATCGAGTGATGTGTAACAAATTTTTCGTAATTCCTATGTGATGTTCTTGCTGTGTAGGACGTGTGGTTGAGAGATTTTGGGGAAATATAGAGAGTTGTATTACATCCGCACTTAGTATGAGACGAAGTGGCTTAATAAAATTCTGTGACAATAAAATTATATATTACTAGAACGGAAAATTAAATAGAATTTTTTTTTTAATGGACAAATTCAAATTTTATAAAAACAATGAAAAGTCAAATATATATTAGTCACTTGCGAGAGACAAAAAAGTAGGAGAATGAACCGGGCCATTTCAATATGAATGAAATATCCATTGGATCAAAGCATGAACGGTAGAATTTGCAGTTCTGGAGATACGGCACAAACACCAATTGGGCCACTTTGAGAGGTCTTATTTGCAATGTCACTTGGGCTTCTAGCCCATCAGTCAACAGATTTAATAGATCAAATCATATTGCATCTGAATTTAATAATTGGGTCCGGATCCGGGGCAATTTGGGATCGAAACCCGACCCACATAGCTGTCTTCCAACGGCTAGCTACTCCATTTTTTTGAAATATAATTTACAATTGGGGCAATTCCCGCTCACCTTTCATTTCAAACACACACAGGCTCCTCTCTCTCTCTCTCACACACACACACACACAGAGTCTTCCTTTCCCACTGAATCTGAAAATTAGAAAAAAAGAAGACATGGCGACAAACATCGGAATGATGGATTCGGCATACTTCGTTGGACGATCGGAGATTCTTGCGTGGATCAATTCTACTCTCCATCTCAATCTCTCCAAAGTCGAAGAGGTGTTTATTGCATAATTTTTTTTTTTATAACTTTTTTGTTCTCCCTCCCCCCCCCCCCCCCCCCCCCCCCCTCTTTTTTGCTTTTCATCTGGTGTTTGATCTGCAAGCTTAGTGTTTTGTTTTGAGTTGTTCGATTTGCAAATGTAATGGCGAATAGGTTCATTTCACACTTAAATTCTGCAGGCTTGCACAGGTGCGGTTCAATGCCAGTTGATGGATGCAGTTCATCCGGGGATGGTTCCCATGCACAAAGTTAATTTCGATGCGAAGAGCGAGTATGAGATGATCCAAAATTACAAGGTCCTCCAAGATGTTTTCAACAAACTCAAGATCACTAAGGTCGCTCCTGTGTTTATATTTTGTTGTGAATTTGTATATGTTTTCATAAGTTTGGAGTGCATTTTAAAAGTATAGTTGTCCTGGAAATTTGTATCTATTTTGATTGGGTTGGATGAGTGAATTTGATGTCAAATGGCTTTGTTATTGCTTTTGGGACAAGACAATGATGACTCTGTTATTATCTTTGTTGGTGTTATGCTTGCGTGACTACAGCACATTGAGGTG
Source organism: Petrea volubilis (assembly GCA_026212405.1). Taxonomy (NCBI): domain Eukaryota; kingdom Viridiplantae; phylum Streptophyta; class Magnoliopsida; order Lamiales; family Verbenaceae; genus Petrea; species Petrea volubilis. Next base: position 3,195,214 of record CM047877.1, on the reverse strand, counting down.
AACAAATTAATCAAAGGCAGGCCGCTGGATAATTTGGAATTTATGCAGTGGATGAAGCGTTACTGCGATTGTGTTAACGGAGGGCTCATGAACAAGTAAATTCTGGACCTCAAAACTCATTTCATTAGCAGAATTTGCTGACCTGTTAATGTGTGAATTGTGCACATGTAAATACTGGACACAAGTTTTATGCTTCTTTGCAGAGTTTTATTCTTGCTATTGTTCATTAATATATATTTATCTTCACCATCTATGAGTGAGATTTCATCTTCTAACTTGGGTATAAAAAGTGTCATTTATTTGATCTTTTGTGAAATTTGGTTATAACAATTCTAATTGATATAAATTGCAATGACTAGATGTTCTGTACAATTTACAAATGAGCGTGACATCAGAATATTGTGAATCATATCAAGATGAGCATTTAATCTCTTGCATATCCTTATTAACTTCTTTAGTGATATGAAGCTGGGAATTACTGAAGAGCAAAAACATTTCAAACATATTAGGATTTGTTCTCATTATTGTTTCGCTGTTATTTCCTTTTCTTGTCTTAGCATATTGTGCTGCATATGCGTTTCAGCTGTCTTGTACTTCCCTGTTTTAGCATATTGTAGTGATATATATGCCTTTTGGCCGTGCATTGAACTGCTTTGGTATCCTTGTTGCTTCCTTGGATGACGCATGGAGCCCATCACTTGAGCTAATGTCAAAGGTTTTATCTGGAGCCTGTAGACTTATATTTATGCTAGATGCAGTTATATTTATGCTAGATGCTAGATGAGGATTTAGAGAACTAAATTTTGTTATTTGACACAGAATAACATAGCTTGTTCACTGATGAGGATTTTAGAGAACAATATTTTGTTATTGACACATAATAACTTAGCTTTTTTGCAAGAAAACTTGTATGGCAAAGTGCAAATATCTCGGTGGGCTTGTCTTTATTTACTATTTCGCTGTCAATGCCAGTTACAACCCTTTGGAGAGAAGAGAGGCATGCAAGGGTGCGAAAGAGCTGAGCAAGAAATCTGCACCATCACAAACTTCAACAAAGAGTTCAGCATGCGCCAACAAAAATGTTCCCCATAATGCTCGTAGGACTGATGTAATTCATGCGAACATGCAGAGTCAATCTACTAAAGCTGCTAGACCATCTTCAAGTGGAGGCCGTTCCGTCCAAACCCAAGTAGAGCCTACAGTGTTTGAGAAACAGGTCTAATTTATCTACTTTGGACTTTACACATAATTTCAGGACATTCAGTGACTCGCTCATTTCTATCATGCAGATTACAGAGTTGAAGTTATCAGTGGATAGCCTTGAGAAGGAAAGAGACTTCTACTTTGCCAAGCTGAGGGATATCGAGATCTTGTGCCAGACCCCAGATATTGAGAAATTACCCGTACTGATTTAAACACTTCTTATTTATAAGAATATAGATATTAAATGTAACCACACCTCTACTTAGGCACTTAATATTGTTATCTGTACTGCAGGTGGTTGAAGCGATAAAACGAATTCTATATGCTGCGGATGATGATGCATCAGTGGTTGCAGAAGCTCAGGCCATGATTTCAGAGCATCAGCAACAAGCGGAAGTAGAGGAGGAGAAGACAATGGGCGAGTCTCAAAAAAGGAAATGCATTGTTAATGTAGATGTTGATGCCGTTGCCAGTGACGTATTATCTCCAAGGCAAAGGTTTTCCGAAGCCTCTGATGTCCATTGCAGCGGGTCACCTCTAGTCATGTTTTGATCCCGTCCTTCATCTCAAAGGATGGAACTATAGTCCCGTTCTTGTTGTTCTTCGTCCTCTTATTGAATCATTTCTAATACTAGTTGGTGGAAGCATTATAATTTATACCGTTCCTTTTCATTTGCCAGGTGCTTGGTTCATAGCTTCAGGCCCATAATCTTTAGAGAGTGTAACATGGAAAATAATCTTTCAAGTACAGCAGGAACTTGAAGGCTCTGGCCTGCTAGTATAAGTAATGTACTTACAGTGGTAAAATCACTTTGTGAACATCTTATGGGCAATATACCAAGTGACCTGTCTTGTGCAAGGCTCTACACTAAGGGATTTGATCAACATAAAAGCAAAGCGTCCTAGGTTGTGTTTGAATTGATGGATTTGAAGTTAAGAGTTTCAATTACATAATAACAAATCCATTAAGTTTTTTTTGGATAAATTCATGTCACAATAGATTTCAAATCATTTAGCTCCCGATATGAGCTACCTTTTGTGTTGTTGTAGTGGATTTGGAAAATTTTCAAATATGAAGTCATTTGAAACCTCTCCCCTCAAATGACAAATCCTTCTTTACAATCCAAATGCAGCCGAACAGAAGTTGTTGTTCTGCAGAATTCGGATTCTCTTAGATTATGTTTAAGTTGATGGATTTAGAGCTATGGATAATTTTATGATATGCTTGAATTTCAAATCATTGGGCTCTTCTTTTGAACTAGTTTTAGAGTCATTTGAAATGCACGAAATTCGGAGTCATCCAAATGCGACAGAAAACATTGTTTCAAGTTAATGTCCTTGTGCTTTGGTTTCTTGAGAATTTTTTTGAACTAGGTAAATTTATTTGTGCATATGTATGCATCTATGTATATATATGTACACATTTGTGTGCGTATGTGTGTGTGTAGAGAAGCTTGAGGAGCTGCAATATGAGACTCCAAATTAGCAACAACATCATTTCTGTTTGCTTCTCTTGCATTGGGCTATTTTCAATTGGTATAACTACACCTAAATCCCCTGAAGTTTGATGTAAATATACTGAAACCCTTTGAGATTTGTACAACTATAAACACTAACATTGTCGCCAACTTTTGTCTTTCAGTTAGACTCTTCTGAAGGTTTATATGATTACTATTATCCACTCCATCAACTTTTTTGTCTTGCACTTAGACACGTAAAAAATTGACTGTAAAGGTGGTTTATATAATATTTGCAAATAAAAAATGTGCATATATACTGTTGTTTTAACATGTACAATTATTTAACATCTATATTTACTCAAAGATAACTATTATCACGTTTCTTCATTAAAATATTTTTAATAAATTCTTCCTTCACTATTGATTTTAAATATGTTCAAAATATCTTTTATATGTTTGTCAAAAACAAAAAAAAAACACTACTTAAACTTTTTGTATGTGTATACTTAAAATAAGAACAAACACATTGAAATTAAATATGTTAATATAATTTTTAAAATTCTTTCTTTCATGTGTACATATGCTTTAAAATGATATTATATATTGGTAAACTTTAATACCATTTGTTTAAAGCCCGTTCACATATGCTCTCGTGTAATAAAATTTGATTGAATTAATTTTTAGAGGTATTACATGCGGGTGTGTATTCGTTAAGTAATAAATATAGAATAACTTGCCTATCAATATTCTTACTCCTCATTATATTTTTGAGATTCTAGTTTATAACAAATTAAATATTATTGAGTATATCACATTCTATATTTAAATGGTCTATGGTTTCACTTTTTCATATTATTATTTTCCATCATAGGGCCACTACCACTAACGCAGATTTTAATATAATAAAATTTTAATTTATGTTAATCACATTATTCCATTATACCCACCGTCATTATCATACTTATTTTCTTTTCAAGATCCTTCTTATTTTTATTTACCTTCACACCATTACTTTCACTTCAGTCTTTACTCTTCACAATTATTGTCCTCTCCTCCACTATTATCATTAAATCCACCTCTCATATTATGGCAACTAGTTTTAACGATAACCTCCACTACCACCACCACCTTCATTGGCTCCTCTTCTCCATTGCCTCATATGATAACTCTTAGACCAAATCACTACCATGCTATGATGCCTTTTTTTTTAAAAAAAAAAAAAGAGAAAAGGAATTGAAAGCATATTGTAAATTATTATGTTTAACTTTTTATGATTACCTATTAGTTCAAATTTGTACTTGTATATCGTTCATATTATTTTTATGATCTATACTAATTTTTGAATAAGTATTTCATCCAATAAATGGAAAAAACTCTATAGATTCTTTTTCCTTATCTTTTATAAAATTAATGTAGAAATTGTGAGATTTTTTGCAGTATATTTTATTAATTTTTTTTTCTAAAATTTGCTAACTTTCTCTTTATTTAAGGTTCCATCACATCCTTATTACTCCTTTCGTCCCATATTAGTTGTCGTTTTAGGAATTTTTTTTTATCCCATAATATATGTCGTTCTCACATATCAAGAAGAAATTTATTAATTTTTTCCTAATATACCCATAGACTTTAATTAATATCTTATGCACATTTCTAAAAAAAAAATCAGCAATTTATTAATTATGGGTTACTCAATTCCTAAAAAATCTCCTAACAACACTAATTGTCTTTCAATCTTCCATATTAATGGTTATTTTCATTATGAAAATCATTGGAAAGAGATAAATGGTTGATGAAAGAGAGAGTAGTGGCGTAATTTACTAAAAGGGTATTTTGGCCAAAATAATTTATAATTAATGTTCTTAATACATTTTCTTAATTCTTGTGCATAACCCCAAAACGACAAATAATATGGGATGGATGGAGTATTTTATAAATATTTTTTCTAGAACTTGCTAAGTTTCTCTTTATTTAAAGTTCCATCATATTCTTAACCTTTTTTTTTTTTTTTTTTTTGAAAACATATCATTAACCTTCTTTTGATTTTATTATTTTTACTTCTCTTTGTGGCATATGTATTTTTTTTTTCTTTATGAGACTTGCTCTATTTTTTATTTTTTTTTTAAGTTTGATTCCTCATTCAATAGGAAGTTTTGTGGAACATAATTTCTTCACTAACAATTTTTTTTGCACTAGTGTCATTTGCATAGTTTTTAAATTTTCTATTTCTACATTATCATTTATTCACCCAAACATAATATAATTTTATATTTCCTTTTTCCTGATTCGAAGTAATTAGTTGAAGATAACTATAATTTTCTACTTATAAGTCATTTTTATTTACACTCACACAAGACAGTTGTGGATAATTTTTAACTCTATTAATTGCATATTTAAGTTATTTACCCGCACCTTGATAAAATAGTTTTTTGATAAATAGTAGCATAATACTTAATAAGCTTAGTTGCGTTTTATACCTTTTTTTAAAATTTTATATTGTCTAAAACTTTGTATTTATTCTTTTTTCATCAATCATTCCACTAATCACAAAGAGAAAGATACAATAAATTGGTATAATGGATTTAAATGTATTAAAAAAGAAATTATTTTACAATTGATAGCTAAGAGTATTATAAAATAATAATCTATTTTATAAATTGCATGCACGCTAAATGAATTGGATAGGATTGCCATCTCTTTTTTTATTTATTTACTTTTATGTGTAGTCTAACTTTTAACTTTTAAATTACTAAAAGACCATGAATGAATATTATTTACTATCATTTATATAAGGTTATTTTAATCTTCACAGAAGAGAGAAGAAACGTAAAATACTAATGAGTTATCCGCACTTTTATATTTAATAATAATAATAATAATAAAATAATAATAATAATAATAATAATATAATATAGATAGATATAAACCAAATTTTCTTGGTAAATCACTCTTTATTACTTAGTATGAAAGGTCAGAAAATTCAGTTGTGAATTCAACATATATCTGTTTGGTTAATTCTTAGAAACAAGGAAAAATTATAATTTTAGAATCGTATGTTGTACTCTCTAACAATTTTAGGACAATAACTTTTTCATTTGCAATTTCAGGACATTAACTTTTTCATTTTCAATTTCAGGAATTCCAACCAATTTTATCAATTTTCCAACAAATTTGTAAACATCGAGGTGAAAAGTCCTAAATGTGCCACAAAATCTTATATTCATTTCCTGAAATTGCAAAAAAAAAAAAATTAATGTCCTAAAATTGTTAGAGGATACAATATACAATCCTAAAATTATAATTCTTCCTAGAAACAAAGACAACTTAAACGTAAGCTTATTAGCTTATAATAAACAAAACTACCCTCAAACGTTGAACGTTGCTAATATCAGAATTCAAACAACCTTTTTATGCTTCATTTTAATTTAATGTTAATTGCCAGATTTAGTTCTACAAAAAGTATGGTTTCTAAAACTGGTGTTATTTTTTTTTAATTTCGAAACAGACTTTGAGAATCATATTCCTCTACCCTTTTTGGTTCTTATACACAATAGTCCTATCCTTCATTGATCCATAATATATCAGTACATGTATCTGTACTCTACTTTCACAAGATCAGTCCTTACATCTAAAACAGCTATAAATAAAGGATTAATTATGGAAAACTTCCTTAAGTTGGGCTTGTTTTCGCAAAACATTCTGTATTATGAAAAATTACACGTACCCCCTAATGTATGGTTTCGTGTTACAAATACCATCTAATTGCAATCGGGATTTGTAATACAAAACCAAACTATATGACGGAAATAATAAAAAAAAATTCATGGCACGAGGTTTTTTTTTTTTTTTTTTGTAATTAGCTCATAAATAAATCATAAACCCGCAGGACAGCCATATTTGTCAAGCCAATACTAAGTGCTTGAGATACAACATTCAATTGTACATATGGGCAGGATCGTAAAATTAACTGTGCCATAACTTGTATTGATTCCTAAGAAAAATATGAGGTCAGAATAGCTGATCATTAAGCAGACACATTACACACACCGAAATCAGATCAGTAAATGCTAAATAAATGTCACATACTAATACATTAATACAACTGCTTCTCCTTTAATGAGGAGAATATGAAAAGTGCAGTATTTATAAATTTCTTCATCAACCCAGGCAACGAGTTGTTGAATTCAGGGCCAGTATATTTATATCTCATTCAAACTTCAATTTGACTGCTTAATTAGAGTTTCAAAACAAAGCTAGGGGTATTTGGCTCCGAACGTAAAAGGAGAATCTATATATTTTAAAGGGTAAATTACGTTTACACCTTTTGAGATGCGGTGTAATTATAAATTAATTCGTCTTCTTTTGAAATCGCAAATACCTTTCTAGATTTAGAACCTTCTCGTAAACATTAATAGGGATATCCAAAAAAATAACTTTCTTACAGTCACAATAGTCAATCTAGCTACAAAGAGATGTATTTCGTCAAATCTGACAAAATTCCTCATTAATCAATTTTGTTATTTTAGCAACTTTCGCGAAATAATTTCACTTTATACCACCACAACCGGCACCGTAAATCACCAACTATGATTCGATGCCGCTACTATTTTTTTTTTCTTTTGAAATTGACTTCACATATAACTTCTATGTCTTGGACTTGTCGAGACCATGTGAATTTCATCTCAAAACCCCATCGACAACACCAGAAATACTACTTGCAATTACATTCGGCCTTGATAAATAATATAATGAACTTTGTTAAGTTGATGCATTCCTTAGGGGAGTATTTGTAACTTTTGAAACTTTAGGAATTAATTTATAATTATACTATAACTCAAAAGATACATACATAATTTGTCTTAATTTAAGATTTCGTCCCTTTTTTACACTTTTCGTAAATATTTAATCTTGCATTCTTTGAATAAATTTTTTGGCTTCACCCCTAACTAACAAAATTTTGTGACAAGCATACGACGGAACTTGAATCTAAAACATGTGAACTACCAGATCACTTTTCAAGTAAGTTTGAAACTACTTAACCTTAATTTTTTATTCAAGAATCAATTTTTCATCATACTCAAGTCCCTTGGTATTCATGCAACATGAATCCACAATGCCCCACATACTAGTACATTAGTTTCCCAAAACTAAATGATATGTCGGTTACCATTTACGAAATTTGGTGGTACATTTAAAAGATTCAGATCATCTTCCATGTCCTCAATTAAAACAGGACTCTATAAAGCTGCTTACTTTATCTGCATCAAAATATTAAGTTTTGATTTGATTCCTTTGAATTATGAATGGGTCCTTTTTCCTATGTATGTGCACCCCTATATGTGTAAGAGGGGTTGATGATATATTTAGTTCTAACTTCTATATATGTCACATGCATGATCAGTAAGTTACAAACATGTACCATGGGCAAGTTATAATACACATGTTAACATGTTTATGTGATGACCAAGTCGAAATTTGCGATCCCACAATGTAAATGTCTTTTATTGCACAAGTATAGCGGTGGGCATTTGTGATCAAAAAAAAAAAAAAGAAAAGAAAATATTTAGAACAAATGATATTAACAGTCCCTAAAGTTTGAGTTTAGAATTCTCTGGTCCATAATCTTTAAAAAAAAAACACTTTCATCCCTAAACTTTAAATTTGATTTCAATTGAATCCTTGGATCCATTTTTCGGTCATATTTTGTTTGGAAAATTGTCCCTGTGACCCAAACATACCTAAATTTGCTAGTATTTCTATCAAGATACAGTTTATACTTGTTTCAAACTAGAGGCATCTTTTGAATTTATGGATATATATATATATATATATATATATATATATATATCGAAACACATACCGAAAGAGTGTCGTGTCCAACACGATATTGACACACATTCCACACTACATGACCAATTTTAAAAGTTTCACTGCGTTTTAAGTTGAAATGACACAGGAAACAAGGAAAATGCTATGCTACCCAATTAATGTATTTAACTGTTTGATTTGAATATAAGGATATTAAAAAATATTAAAATACTGGAATTATGATATCATCATACTCACACTACAAGAAAACGAGTAAATTATTGACAATATAACAAATGATAATGAAAAAGTTGTCATTAATTATATGGACAATAAAATCTTGTCACAAAACCCTAATGACAAATGTTTTTGTCACTAAATTATCACTATATGTGTGTCACTAAATGATTTGTCACTAAAATATTAATTCTAATCATCATTGGGTACATATTGTAATAAGATAAAAAATTGTTGTGACTAAAGTAATTTAATTAGTGACAAACTAGAAGGTGTTGTTACTTGTATTATACAAGTATTGGTGACAATTTTTATATTGTCACTATTATATCTTATCATTAATATTATTTTTCCTTGTGGTGTCAATACAACGATCAAAAATATTATTTGGATATTACCCACGTGGACAACATCTCATGAGATGGGAAACAAACTACTTAGTTGTCCCAACCATTTGTTTCTACTATATCGCTCACATGATGCTAGTCCGTTTTTCTAGTTTAAAACATCGTTCTCTTTCTTTGTTTTTCTAATGAGAAATAGTTAAGAACTTTCATATCAAACTGAAAGTGTACCCAAATGATTGCTTCCCAGGTGATATGCACACAAGCAATATCATAGTGCAGCTACAAAATATGTTATGAAAACCATTAAGGTATTGTTGAGGACAGCTTATATTTTTAACAAAGCTATTATGGGGAAAAAATTGCTTTTTCCCATATTTATTATTCTCGAATCAATATAATTTAGTATATTATAGAAAACGACATGCACATTTTACATAGAATTAAATATCCAATACTTTTTCCAATAAATTTCAGGTTCTTGCTTTGAATTTTCGGAAGAGTATAACTTGGGTTAATAGACACGGAAGTTTTTGGTGTTACCGAAATTCCCTTTCTGTTAGGGTTTCGTCTGAAAGATTTTATCTTTTTTCCACAATACCCTCCTCAATATTTTGAGTAATTATTGAACAAAAAGGTAAATCACAACTACACCCATTAAGGTGTGTCATTCCAATAAAAAACTCTTATAGTTAGGGTTTTATAATTGAGAGGACAAAACAAAAATTTTGGAGTTTTTTCTTTCCTAAAGGTTTTTATGAGGTTTTTTTGCCAGAAATATGATGATAGAGGCATGTTGACCAGTAGTTAAATTAGGCCAACAACGTTGATCGGGCCATCACCGCATAGTTGAGAGCGGGTGTGCTTTACTAATTCCGGATGTAGGGAGGTTGTCATTGCTGAGGACGGGGTTGTAAATTTCAATGCTTGAAGGATTTTGTGTAATTTCAGTAAATTTTAAGAGAGGTATTTGTAAATCATTCGTTAATGACAATATCGAGATTTTGTATTCTTCATTAATTTTTAAATAATTTTGCTAACCTTAATGATGATTTTAATAATTTTTATATCTAAAGTGTTTTTTATTAATTTCGAAAGACCTTAGGGGAGGTAATAATAATTCGCCCAAAATATAAATAACAGTTGGATTTATCAGGTGATTACCTTGTCCTAAAGGCACCACATAACTAACAATTTTTGAGTTGATTAAACGCCAAGATAATTTGTTTGTTGCATTTTGTCATTTTGCAGTGCTAATGAATCTGATATGGTCAAACAAATTTGCAGGGGTCATATGATTCAACAAAATAATTAGGCGGGCCCAATCGGATCGTCCGCGCCCTGGAAAATCATCATTTGATGTCATTAATACGCAAGCCATCAACATGATCACCTCATGATGAACGGTGTAGGATTAGTTACTTCACAGTCTAGTGAGAACTACAGCTTAGACAATAATTACTTTACCTCATTTTTTAGAGAATCATACTCATTTCAACAATTATTCCAATCAATAATTGTATATATATTTTTTACTTTTTAATAACATTTTAATACACAATTACATTTTTAAATTGTTATTATGTTATTATAACACAATATAATATAAAAACTTAAAAGATAAATTGAAAAAGAGTTAATTATACTTTGCCACCCGAACTATGCGTGTTTTCAAGTTTTAAAAATTGTCGATTGTCACCTAAAGTTTGCATCTTTTTATCGCTTGCCACCTAATTGTATTTTTCAACCAAAAATCTTACTTGGGGTGGCAACACGTGTTGTTGCTTTGACTAACATTTTCGACTGTAAAATTCAATTAGATGGCAACCGATAAAAAATACAAACTTTAAGTGGCAATCTAACACTTAAAATTTGAAGTTATAATGTGTAAACACAGACGTAGTTTAGGCAACAATGTGTAATTAACTCAATAAAAAAAGAGGGTAATGCTTACTAGTCAACAGAGCCAAACCTTCAATTTAGTGGAAAAGAAATTCATTAGAAATCAATTCAAATACACTTCAATCACCAAATGGATGGAACCAATATATACACATACATATATATATATATATGAGCGAGACAACATCAAATTTTTACGATATATAAAAGTCATTTTATCAATTTGTCAATAAAACTTTTAATTTTCATAAAAATATATATATAAAATATAAATTAAACGTAACATTGAGAGAAGACAACTGCCCTTTCCAACTCCAAATGACTGAAGTTTTGTTTCGAAACGTTCTTTGATAAAGAAAGGGAATCAGCGAAGGAAACAAATGGTGCATCAACCGAAAGACCCCTCTTTTGAAAAATTTTAAGTACTTAATGATTTGAAATACATAATATATGAAAACATTGCGCCTTGATTTTCACCAAACATTTAAATAGATGTTGTAAAGGACTTTGAACTTAATGCTTTCACCTTTCCATAGTCCTGTTTGTCCACCTTTTCAACTCTTGACAACAACACAATCACTACCAATAGCTAACCTGTTGACAATGTGCTATGCGCTATATAACATAATTAAAAACAACTCATTCATTTAAATCAATTTCAGTCCTTTGGGGAACATCATTAGTACCAACATCTAATTCTAGGTCATATCCTTGGATAAGTTGTGCCAGCCACTAGGGACGCAAACAAAAAAATTTTAATTCTAAACCCTAAGTTAAATTTTTGTAAAATATTAAAAATACTAATATGATTTAGCAAAAATTTTCACAAAAAAAAAAATGCATATGAACTTTAGCTCGATACAAACTTGAAGATGGTGACTGCACCCCCCCCCCCTCTCCCCCAGCTCCGTCCCTACCCGCTATGAATTTGATGCATTTCAACTACTTCACGAACCTCATTCATCAATCGAGACATTAACACACACCCGCACGCATCATATATAATTAAGCAAGAACCGAGCATGATGGTTTTATGTGTAAACCTAACACAACCCAACTTGGTTCGGATTATACCTGTTAGACCATTTTATAATAATGTAATAATGGTAAGTTTTTGGAGAATCTTGCCTGCTTTCCTACACTACAATCGCAATAAATTGATATCTTAATTTGTGCAAAATACAAGATTCCTCATTAGATTATTTGGACAAGTGAGAATTGTTTGTCAATTAAGTCAAAAAACAGGCAAGAAAAGTCCATGAATTCCACTGGCAGACAATCTGTTCCTGCGACCGAGACATCTCCCTACACTTCAATTCATTTATTTAAAGGAAAAAAAAAATAAAGAACACACACACACACACCAGTTAGAAGCAAATTGGAGTCCTTTCTTGTAATAGTCAATTGCCAACCTGTCCAACATTGGAAAGCATTCTGAATTCATTAATTCCTTTGAGAAAACCCAAGGACTTGGGACACCCATTCCTGTCTCTGATTTTTGATCTACCCTAGGTATAGGCATTATTTATGTGAGGCCACAATATAGTATACACATAAAAATGATGTCTTGACTTTTATAACATAAGGTCTATGGATGTACTCAAGAAAACAGAATCCAACAATCTCACTCTCCATTGCCAAATCAAAGAACTGATAATAAGTTAATTGTTAAACATGTTCGATCCATCAAATGGGATTGCCAGAAATATCGCACCGAATTACGACAAACAACATAGCAAAAGAGTGATTATGAATACTACGAATGTAAGATCAATGAGGATGATTAGCCATGCCAACAGACACGGTGCTTAGAGGAGCCAACCTCGTGTGATGCTCTTCAGCTCTGCTTCTCTTGAACAAAGGCTCCGGTGATGATGCAACGGACCACGAATCGTTTGAGCTGTCGGAGCTGAAATAAGCATCGATAACACCACTTGGGCTGCTCGGGATCGACTCAAGTTTGCGCTTCTGGCAAAATGGACGGCTGTGATCATCCATTATCTCCATGATAAGTTTATAGCAATCACCGATCTTTTCCTGTCGTAATTCATAATAAATAATGTAAATATTAATCAATGCCAACATAGAAACTTCTGTATTCAATTTGTAAAGTTTAGCATATGATAATGGGAAGGATCAATGCATAACAACACAAGAAAGTAACTAGCGCTAACCTTGCTCGTTCTGAGGGCCCTCATAAGTTTATTCTGGTATTCTAGTGCATCACAAGGCTCAATCTCTCCAATAACATACTTCATTGTTGCAGCAGCAATAACAGAGGGGAGGTAATGCATAAGCCTACAATCTGCATTCGTGTATAAATATGATGGCATTAAAGGTCAATCAACTCAAAATCATTAAAAAAAATCAAAGAACATATAAGCCATATCGAGCATTACAAGTCAATTGTATAAGCCCTGTTCATCGTACTCGAGAAAAGGAATGTAGATACTAAACTCAACTAATATACATACCGGTTATAATCGAGAGAACTATACTCTCGCACCTCTTGAAAAACTCCCAATGTAGGTTGTTTATTAGCTCAAATCTCCTCACAATGTGGTCAAAGAATGAGATTGGAGTCACAGGATTCATTTTCCATTTAAGCGTAGAAAGCACCAAAAGCTCCATTCTTTGAATAGTTTTAGCTTCAAACAGATACTTGGCTTCTTCTACCTAAAGCACAACCAATAATAAACAAATCAAAAACACACACAAAGAACGTTCTTTTCACATCAAATCGCCACAGAGACATTTCCACAAACACCTACTTAGCAATACACAAATGCAAAAGAATGGAATCAAGCACATACTTGAAAGTCTAACAGAAGAGGCACTTGAGTCTCCTCCACCTTAGCGGCTATAGAAAGACAGGCCACAGCAGCCAATTGACTCATCCATGGCTTATCTCTCTGGAAGCAAACGCTTGTAATAAACCTATCCAAATAGTTCACAGCTAAAACAGCAGTCATGGCCGTGAACCCATAATGCGCAATCACCTTCACCATCCACTTGATGGCCTCATTTCTCACCATTTTCAAATACCCATCTGAATTTATTGCATCGTAACTCAAATGGGGTTGTTTTTTCTCCTTGGCTAAAAGGGTAACAATCTCCTCATCCTCCCAGAAAAGGTCGTGCTCAAAAAGAAAACCAAAGGGCTTTTGTTGAATCTCATTGAAATCCTCCTCTTTCAAGACAAACCCATCACTCAAATCCTCATCAAAACGCTCCTCGTCGCAGTAGAGAGCATCAAGAACTGGATTTTGGAGAAGGGATTGCTGTTGTTGTTGTTGCTGGAAATTTGAAACCATCTTCTTCCGATGAGAAGAAGGACACCGGAGCCTCTGCTCATTATCTTTTAAGACATGAAGCTAAAGCTAAAAAGATTGAATCTTGGGCTCAGAATCATATCTTCTTACGTTTATTTTTACCCTTTTTTTTTTTTTTGGCCCTTTACTTTCTCTCTCTGAAGCTGGAGAGTGAGAGTGAGAAATTGAGCGAGGATTATGAAGCCAACCAAACAAGCAAGCGGAACAAGGGCTTTTTATCTACAGATCTTTCTTCCTCTCCCCCCCCCCCCCCCCCCCCCCCCCCACCCCAATGTTTTATTTTCTAATAGTTATTTTTCTGTCACAATTTTTTAAATTTTTTTTTTCTAATTATATACAAAAAATTTAATTCAAACGACTGTACAGCTTCCTTAATTATATACTTTGTATTAACAGCAATGATAGGGATATCATTATTCATATCTATTAATAAAAATCTTGGAGTAAAATTAACATTCTTATTAAATATTAATAAATGTAACAATAAATAGACAGTTGAAATATACAACTGTAAAAATACTTCAAATAAATAGGGTATATTATTAGCACTTCACATATTTATTTGCGTTTATTCAAATAAATATATGGCACATATTCTTCGAAAAAAATTTTATTTTGCCCTTTTTGGGCACCGTGATTGTGAAACTACCCTCCTTTTTTAAAATATTTAAATTCTACCATAAACCGAGCTTTGAAAGCTCGGTCTAAAGTTTTAAAATTTTTTTTAATTCATAAAATTAAGACCGAGCTCTTAAAGCTCGGTCTAAATATTTTAATTATTAATTATTTTTTTTTTAATTAGGCCGAGCTCTAAGAGCTCGGTCAAAAAAAAAAATTTTTTTTTTTTAAAAAATAGGAAGACCGAGCTCTTAGAGCTCGGTCAAAGCATTATAAATTTTTTCTCAATTCATTGATCCAATCATTTCCCAATTCCACGTTTAAAAGTAATAAATTGAATGAAGTAGGTGCATCATGGAGACGACAGGTAAAACAAGTTTAGAAGTTATTTTTCTTTTTCAATATATTTAATTAATGTATAATGTTTTATTCCATTTAAATTTAATTTGTAATTATAAGATTATTAGAGTAAAAGTAAGAAACTTTTCGAAAAAACTAAAAAAAATTAATTTTTCTTTGACCGAGCTCTAAGAGCTCGGTCTAACTATTTAACATATAAATATATATATATATTTATTTATTTCTTTTAACTATCTAACTATTTAACTATCTAACTATTTTAAAAATAAATAAATAAATTTATTTTTTGGACCGAGCTCTAAGAGCTCGGTCTAACTATTTTAAAAAAAAAATATATATATATATATATATATATAGATATTTCTTTGACCGAGCTCATAACTATTTTTTTAAAAAAAATCTCTCTCTATATATATATATAAAATAGTTATATATATATATATTTTTTTTATTTTTTTTTATTAGACCGAGCTCTAAGAGCTCGGTCAAAAAAATAAATATATAAATTTTTTTTTTTTTAAAAATTGTTAGACCGAGCTCTAAGAGCTCGGTCAATAAAAATATATATATATATTTTTTTAAATAGTTAGGGTTTAGGTTTCGGTCAATAAATTTTTTTTTATAGTAAGTAAATATATTTTAATTAATTAATTATCTTATAAAATATATTTTAACTACATAATAAGTATAATAATTGTAAATAATATAATTCTATCCCACATCTTAAAAGTTGATTTAGTTATGGAATTCATGCCTCCTTTGTTTAATTTTTAAATCACTATAATAGGAAAAAGGAAAATTGACGACAACATAGCAAGTTACATATTAAAACTATTATTACATTAAATTAATATTCTGTTTTTTTATTTTTTTAATTAAATATATTTTATTAAAATATTTATAAAATTTATTACAACTCGTAAATAAAAAATATCACAATGAATAAGAAGTTTGTGAGTTAAAATTTTAAATTGGAGCATGTTTATATAAGTCATTGAAAAATATGTTTAAAAAAAAATTAAAATTAAAATTAAACTAATAAATTTTGTATTAGTTTTAAATTTGAAGACTGAGATCTAAGCATAAATATATGACAAATTAGTATTGGTCTGTACTAATTATCAGCGTTGTTGGGCACGTTGCCTTGATCTTTCCCTGATTTGTGATTGGTCCATCTCATTATGAATGCGAGTGGTAACGTCACTACCGCGTCGTTGCTCCTTTAACCTGTCGGGATTGTGGACTAATTTGAAATCAGCTTCTGGCCAATAAGCCTCATCCCAAATAGGCTCGAATATACCCATATATGTTTGCTGGTAAGAATCTATACTGTAGTACCACGCAAACATTTGATTGGTGTCCATCGAAAATTGGGTTGCCGCAGCTAAAGCATGTGAGCATGGTATACCAAACTGTTGCCAAATCCCACAAGAGCATGTACCTTTTGTTAGCTTCACAACGAAGCGACGACCAGCCCCGTGTCCCGTGTCTCTAGCAAGTATTGATACCGTACGTTCATGGTACACGAAATTCTCGACGACATGTGATAATGAGGCATCTTTGTAAGCATTGTAGTAGGCATATGCATGATCGGTCCAAGGTTGGTTATTTGATCACATGCCGTTTCCCATAGCAGAACGCTGACGGAACCAATTTATGGTGCGGTTGAAGGTGAGATGGATGAATGCGATAATAGGCAGACGACGACCACCCTTGAAGGCGCCATTAATACATTCGGACATATTTGTGGTCATTATGCCTGTCCGTTGTCCACCGTCGTATAGGGCTGTCCATTTCTCCAAGTCGATGCGTTCCAGGTATCTTGCTGCCTCGGGTTTGGTTGCTCGTATTTGCTCCATGATCTTATTAAAGTCAAACTCAGTTGGAGCATTCCCAACACTCCAGCATAGGTCTTTGACGAGGATATTTTTGACCTTTGCGTTTAAATTCGAGCAAAGGTGCCTAAGACAGAATCGATGGCATCCAAGAGGCTCTTTGAATGCAACGAGTTGTTCGACTGCTGAAGTTATGCCAACATGTCTGTCTGAAATGAGGCAAGCACCTTGATTTTGTCCGATAACATGTTGGACCAACATTGACAGGAACCACAACCAGGACGAGCGTGTTTCTTCATCAACTAATGCGTATGCCAATGGCAACACATTTTGATTTCCGTCCATTGTGCACGCAATTAGCAACTTGTGTTTGTATTTTGTATACAAATGAGTTCCGTCAACGCTAATAACCTTGCGGCAGTGTCGAAAAGCATCTACACATGGCTTGAATGCCCAAAACACGTATCCTATTATTTTTGTTGTGGGATCGTCAGTATTGAGG
>CM047877.1:1352116-1377116 GCA_026212405.1 Petrea volubilis | reverse complement strand
TGCCTGAGTTACGCCATAAGGATCCTACTCGGAATAGAAGTAACATATTACATTTTCTATAAATTCATCCACAAATAAGAATCAGCATTTGTTTCATAACTCTATACAGCAGATGAGGGAAGAGCAGATATTTCTAATTATACAAGTCAAGTAAGGACAACATCCTGAAATATTGACAAGAGAATTACCCCAGACAATTCTACTAACTGAAAATCATCAATCTTGAAAGTGAACAAACTTGGTACAGGTTTCACAATAGAATGGCCAAGCTGCGAAGCAAATTTATATCCCTGGCACAGCTCGAAAATGGGTTGAGTCAAAATAGCATGATGAGAATACGAAAGGACTATGCCCGGAACGGCTCAGACTTGGACACTACCTGCTCACTACTACCACTAGCAATCATTATATAATTAGCTTCAATATACTCAACATAATCAAGTGAGCGTTTTTCCACTTTGATGGAAAACTTGCCACTTCCAGCCGTTGACACACTTGTAACAGTTTTTCCAGTCTGCAATACAACTGATAGAGAAACAAGAAGTCCGCATTAACTGCTTGCAGCACATTATGGACACTGGCCACAGTGACGTGTGTTTTTAAATTTATAATGCATGTAAAATAAAAAATACTTATTTAATTTTATGGGAGCATATGTTTTTATCAATTATTTATGTATAGTTTTTTGAATTTATTAACTAAAACAACATTGTTTAAAGAAATAATTGAAGAGAGTAAAGTTGAAGAGGACAGAAAGGAGAAGTAATTTAGTGGGGAAATAAATGCCAGAAAAAAAATACAAGGAATATGGAAGAAGAGAGAGAAATGAGAGTATTAAATTTTAAAACTAACTTGGCTTCAACTTTTTCTCATTTAGGTATATTTTGTCCATGCAAACAAAAAATTAGATGCATATAAGCTTTAAATTATGACGTAATGAGATCCCAGAAAAGACTAGTGAGCATTGGGCACAATACCTACCCCCTCTCTCCTTTGCTTCGGACAATAGGCAATCTATAATAGTGGATGAACTGTTACTGACCGGGAATACTCTTCCATCAACTTCGGTCTGAGTAACATTGTGAAACTTATCTCAGAAAATACAGTTATAGGACAAATTACTACAAAATAACACATTTAGCTATGAGAAAAGAAATTACCTTCAGTTCCACTCCACGATCTGAAAACCATGACATGGTATCAGTTGGGCCATGCATATCAAAAAATGATCCTCGCAGTTCTTTATTACCTCTCGGGTAGTTTCCTGCCAGAATCTACATCAGTTGTCAGTATCAGCATTTGAAATGGTCCAAGCATGCATCACAACATAAAAAGGAGCTTCTGGATTACTCTCAGTACAATGATACCCAACATTAAGCAAAACACTCAGAACTACTATGAGTTTATCGTACAAAATACAGGTTTCAATTGCTTTGAAAACATATTCTATTCCAATCAAAGTTGAAAACAGGTAAACTACACGTAACAGAGCAAAGTTGACAATACCTTTAACATTCAACAAATTAGAATAGAGTAATTTGCAGTTTGCAGCCCCGAAATATATGAAGGGGCACTTTGCACCCTCAAATAAGGAAAGTTGCACAATAAATCTTGGAATCAGCATAAGCTCGGCATATTGCACCTTTACCTATTTCTTAGGCCAAAATGCTATTCGAAGCACTGTCCCCAAAATAGCATGTTACCTCTTTTCTAGTTCCCGGCCGGGTGCAAAGTGTTTATTAATTTATCCAGATGAAAAACGCAAATCAATTTATACTTGATCTTTAAAAGATTCTTCCTAATTTGTTTTGTTATCTTTAGACGATTGACCAATAACCCAAAATATCATTGCAGTGCAACTAGTACATCAAACCAATCAGAGTTAGGAATATTTATATCTTTCCAGCAACATGAACGAATAACAAAGAGGCTAAGTGGCTAACCCAAACTAGTAAATATATACATCAATACAATTTCCCAACACAACTGCGATTTTTTCACATGATATGCCGCTAATTCACAACTGGGACTCTGCATCCATTCAACACGAATAACAAAAACCTTACCACTTTATCACCGCAATGGCCATTTGTCACATTACATCGGCCACCACCGGAAATCTTAACCTGCCAAAAGGCACAAATTCATTCTTATTTGAAAAAAGAAGGAAAAAGGAAAAAAAAAAATAAACCCAGAACAAAATCGTTAACTGTCTCCCGCAATGACTAAATATCAAGATGTGCTTTGATTAATAATGGCTTGGACAGCCCTCACCTCGTGAGCTAACTTTTGGGGTTGAACTTAGTTAAGTTCAACCCCCCCTAGGTCCTGCATTGTTATTACTAGGCTTCCACTGTACTACTTTCACGCTCCAAGTTGTTCTCTGTATATTCAGGTGTGGTCATGAGGGGTGCATGTTAACTGTCCCACATCAAATAAATACTAATCCCACGTTGAATAAATACTAAGATGTGGCGAGATGTGGCCTATTTTATAAACAACCGTCGCGGGCTAGCTTTTTGGTTGAGTTAGCTTCAAGGCCCCCAATATTTCTACAAGAATCAACTCCTTGGACGACTATCATCAAATAAACTTCTCCAAACAACTGACACAACAATTACAAACCTTCGATAAGGGCTTCCTTTTCTCAATAACAACAACATTAAGATCAGGCGCAATAGTTTTAGCCCTAATCGCTCCATACATCCCGGCAGCTCCGCCCCCAACTACCACCAGCGTTTCTTCAGCTGGCTGCTCACAAAAATTCAAAAAATAATCAAAATTCAGAACAAAACCCATAAATTTTTTATAGCATTCACGTGACTGATTATCTAGAAGAAATGAGTTTACCTTGGTTGATAAGGAGATTGAAGCTGCGCAATATCTTCTTTTGCGGTTTGATACAAGAAAATAAGCATAATTTCTTGAAGGGTATGAGATTTTTGAAAGGATTTGGGCGTGGAGAAGGAACCGCGGGAAGGCGTTCATTCTCTGTGGTTCGGTTTTTGCTGTGGTGGCTGATGAGAAGTGTTTTGGGGGGGTATTTTAATGGAGGTTCCTACGGTATCTCGTGGTGCAGTTCTCTCCAGTTTGTAGATGTTTCAGTTTGAAAAAACAGAAGTTCAGCTCGAAAGAGACATGCGACTTCTCATGTATTAGCTTTGTGTAAAATGAAAGATGCAATTTTTTGGTGTACCATTACTTTGCTTTAGCGAAAGGATATTGCGCGGCAAACACCATTTAATTTGATTTTTTTTTTCTTTTTCGATTTGCTAAAAGTGTTCGAGAAATTACAAATACGAAGGCTTATGTTTGTCTGGGGTGCAATTTGAGTACAACTCTGCTCGACTCCAACTTGACTCCACCTCAATTTTTCTTGCCATAACTCTAATTTGAATGCATTTCAATTGTTCGATCGGTCCGTTAACTTTTATTTAAATCCTTTTTGATATTTTGGTGTATATAGTAATTCATATATATTCTTTTAATGTAAATTATATTAAACAAATTACGTTCAACTTAAATTTGATTATAATTTAACTAGCAAGCTCAAGCTTGAACATTCTTTCTCAACTTTAAGCTCAAACTTGAAACAACAAATTTCATCATCAAGCTCAAAGTTGTTAATTGGGTAGACCCAACTTTGGTCTAGACCTATGCATGCTCGATTATTGCAGGGGGCTAACCCGGCCCAGGATATATCAAGGTGGGTTGGGCTAGGCCAAGATTTCTCATCTCGAGCTCAAAATTTTGCAAGCTAGTTTGAGAGGGCTTTCATAGTTTCATCTTGGGGAAAAAAATGAAGTACCATACCATTTTCATCTTGATCTTTTTTAGGGAAATTATAGTCCAACCCGATTTGGTCAAATTAGTATTAATCATGTGTTGAGTATTTTACACTTGTTCTATGATTAATGGATAATTTAGGAAGAGTAATCAATCACATGATAAGTGTAATACACTTATCATGTGATTTTTGGGTTTGGTTAAATTATATCCAGCTTAGAATTTTCCATCTTTTTCTTGTCTACATTTTAGATAGTGCCATAGAGCTTGATGAATTTTCTGTTGCTTAATTTGAGTTGCTATTCCAAAACTCAAATATAAAGAATTTAGGTAGTGTTTTGTTCGAGAAAACTAACTTGTATTTTTTGATGATAGCTTACAATACGAGAGTACTCATATTTATATTATTTTATGGAGTAGTCTAGAACAATATATAAATATAAAAATATAAATAATACACTAAACAATACTTTTGATTAGAATCATTGAAAATACTTTAGACTAGATACATAATTAATTGGAACTATGCTAAATTTTTGTAACTTTGAATTTAAATTAACCTTTAATATTTTCAAGAGCGTATGTGAATTCCAACATACCTATGTTGGTTAGCCATACAGAGGCATAAATCTGGTCAAAGAAAGGGAGTGTTTGCAATATTTAAAAAAAAAACACTATTGTACTTTTTGCTATTTTCAAGTAGTGGAATAGTATTTGGTATGTTTAACTTCTATTTTTTTTTTTAACAGAAAAAAAGCTAAAAGC
This sequence comes from Petrea volubilis, assembly GCA_026212405.1. Lineage (NCBI taxonomy): Eukaryota > Viridiplantae > Streptophyta > Magnoliopsida > Lamiales > Verbenaceae > Petrea > Petrea volubilis. The sequence continues at coordinate 1,372,565 of CM047877.1, read as the reverse complement.
TGAAAACAGCTATATACTAATTTTTTTTCCTGATTATTGATGTTTTTGTAATTATTTGTAAATTGATTATATCATAGTGAAACACTTATCATTTTTTTTTCCAAACACCCTAACTACTGTTCTTTCTACTTTTCATTTCTTTTTTCACACACTGCCCACTTTTACTATACAATTTTTTTTTTTTTTCAATTTTCTCTGCAACTTCAACTTCTCTAAAAATAGAATTTTTTGCAAACACTCCTAAAATCACATTCTTCTTAAAAACATAAAAACAACTGAAAGATTTAAACTGAAAGCACTTAAATACATATATATTATCACTCCAGTCCCCAGCATGTATTTAGCTGCTGATAAACAAATCATTTTTCTGAAGCACCAAAAAAACACAATGAACAAAGCCATGTACAAATCTTCAATGACAATTGACTCTAATATGCTCCCGTTCTAATAAACCGTCTCCCAAGTATCATCTATATAACATCTCTACACAAAAAACTAAAAGGAAACAAAAATAAATAAATAATCATATCCTCAGGTTTCGATGTATTTCATACCCGTTCTTGATCGAACACTCAGCTATTATTGTTGGATCACTTGAAATCACCGAAAACCTTATATACGGTGAAAAAATCGAAGAGATAAATATTGATCAATTATCTGAGCAAAAGCTTGTAGCATTCTTTGTCCGAGACAAAATCGTGACCGTTGTTGTATGTTTACACGAGACAATCGGGCGGCGGCGGTGGCGGTGGTAGGATGAATTCTCTGGCCACTGCCGGAAAGAATGACAAAATGGTTATTTCTAACTTGTGTGGAGGGCAAAAAAAAAAAAAGAAACAGGATAGATGCACAAAAAAATAATGGCATTAAGAGCAAGAATCATTACAAGAAAGCACTTCATTCACTAGCAAAAATTTTGTAATGGAAAGATTTCATCACAGATTTAAGGTATGTATAATGGATTAGTGACAGATCTCAATATAAATAGAACTATATAAACACTCAGTTACAAGACATTTAGTAACAAAATTATTATAAATTAAATTCGTCATGGAATTTAAATTTATAGCGTATTTGTTCGTCACTAAAATGTATGCATTCTTATAGAGAATAAGAACTAAACTTGGTAAACTAGACATAAGTTGGACATCATGAATCTTGAAAGTTTGAACAGGGTGGGGGAGTGGAGGGGGGCGTTTCTGCTGAAGTTTATATCGAGCTACATTATACATATATCTTACTACAAGTACGAGAAATTTAGCTTCATAGATGCTTCTATTAGTTAGTATCTTAATGATTATGAATTACCAGAATGAGGGATGACCAACCATGTACATCTACGAATAGCAATTCTAATTGTGGAATAGCAAGTAACAAAAACACAAACGATATCTACTATTGTAAATTGTGTTTCATCTTCTATTGGAATATATGAATATGCGCCAAGTGTAAAGACCCAAAATCAAGTGTATAATTAAGGAAGTAATTTTACACACATGACATGAATGTGAATTATGCAATAGGAGATGAAACACAATTTTACAATGGAGGATCCTATCCGACAAAAATGCATATATCATTGAAACATTTGATCAAGAGGAGCTCGATGCTGCACGAACCTTTCGATGACGGTGGGACAACGACGACATTCATGGTTGCATTGTTGGGAGGTAGAGACAACCTTAGCGGATAAAGCTTTTCAGATACTATGTTCCTCGAACAGACAGTGATATCCTCGATCCCCGTCTCCACCTCCAGCTTTTTAGTCAGTTCCACCAAATCATGCCCTAAAAATTTGAAAGAGGCCGGGTCAACAGAATCATCGACATCTCCATTATCATCTGCGATGTAGTAATATATTTGCCGGCCTTCAGATTTCTTCGGTGAATCTTCAATTACTGGAGAGGTCTGGTCATTGAAACAACCGATAAGTACTTGTTAAAAGAGAACAGTGAAATGCCAAAAATAGAGACAAAAGAGGCCAACAATAAAGTTGCTAACACTAGAAGGATATATGAAATTCTAGATTCAAGAATCAACTTGCTGAACTAGAAGTGTATATATATGAAAACTAGAATCAAGTTATCAACATGCATGTAAGCAATGATCATCAGCTATATTTGTAGAAAAATCACATTTTTGCACTAATAGACTCAAAGAGTCAACTTTAACCAATGATCAAAAGTTATATTCATGGTCAAATACATTGCTGTACTACAATTGTGTATGTACACACTTAGATTAGACTAGGACAAAAAAATTGTAAGCATAGATCACAAGCTACATAGACAAATACAATGTGGCATTTAGAATTTAAGTTTTTGTCAAAAATGGACTCAATAATCAATAAAGCCTATGAAGATGAAGACCAAAGTCCATCGACTCGCAAGCCAGGAATTTCTGGTATAGACCAGGTGTTGGGACCTATCAATGCACCGAACGGGCACATGATCGTGAAAACTAGAGTTAAGAATCAAAAAAAGCTTCCATGATGACCAAAGTCCATTGACCCCACATACAAGTGAAGGTGGGAAAAGTTAATAGTTCGGGCTAATGTAGGGATTTATTAATGCACTGACTGACTGAATTGTCAAAATCATACTTACCTGACGCGTGAGTAGGACTCAACACCTAGTAAGTGCAAAAATTTTCCATGCAAGCCAATGACCCCTCAAGGTATTGTCCTAAGAAACATTATGGATTTTAATACACAAAGTCAATAACCTTGGAAGGTATTATCCTACGAGTTTTTCAGTTTTTGAAGCTAATGGGTCCTGGATGATGTGGATCAGGGTAAGGCACCGACGAGCATATTGAACTATCCACGTGGCTGAGTGTACTCATAGCTTAGCCACAACAACACAATGGCTTAGGCCCTAATAAACGAAATGAAATAAGTTTATATGCTGAGCTAAGCCTTTCGACTACTTTCAACACAGGACGATCCAAACACGTCACAGGACAGAACGAGAAAAAAAGAAAAGTACTACTGACCGCATTCCTTGGTAAGCTCCTAATACTGATAGCCCCCCCGTCGTCCTCCTCCTCGTCCTCCTCCTCTACATGCTTCGTAGACGAAGAGCAAGACAAAGCCAAAGGCGACGCTGATTCGGGCAAAACCTCAACAACATCCACCCCCCACAAAACCCAATCATGATGTCTGTGTGGGATATCGTGTGTGATGGAGTTCCTCCAAGGAGGCAACCCCCCATTGGCCCGCAGGAAATTCCCGTACCGGGTCTTGAGCTTCACTTTCCTCTCTTCTTTTATTGGCTCCCAGTCGAACGACGAGTCGAATTTCCCTGATGCCGGAAGGCTCTGGAAGACCTTCCTCCCCGTCATGCCGAGAAGGAACTCGTCGTCGGAGGCTTTAAGGTACTTGCCGTAACAGCTCTTCAAACGTATTACGGTGTCGCAATCCTCGACGAACACGACCTCCCATCGGGCAGCCCTCGTCGATCCCGCCGCCCGATCCTGCACGACGCTTTCCTCATCGGCATCGGCTTTTAGGAACTTGTCGTGGAAGCTCTTCAGCCTCACGGATTTAGCTTTCTTGAAAATATCCATCGCGGAGGCCTGTGAATAATCGTGGGATTCAGACAAAAATTGATCAGGACAATGAATCTTTTGTTTGATCAATCGTGGGATTCAGACAAAAATGATCAGGGCAATGAATCTTTTGTGTGTGTGTGTGTGTGTGTGTTTTAGTTTTTTTTATTTTTTTGTAGATTCAGGGGAATGGATTTGAGGTATCATGCATTTTGCGCCAACAACTATGGATTTGTGTTGGAATGTAATCTTTGATGTTACAAAATGAAAAACATAAGATAGAAACTTGGTAAAAGATCAAACGGAATTTTGGAGGAAAATCGGCACTTTTTGGGTTTTGGTCTTTTTGGATCAAAAAATTCAAAATTTAGGGGAAAGGGAATGCATGGAACTATAGTTGAAATTTTTTTGACAAAATATTATTAGTTGCACGCATAATCATATGACCACGCATGTTTCTATTTTTTTTTCCCTTGCAAATTTATAATTTATGTTATTACATGATAAATTCTTGATCAATAATTGATCAGTATGTTCACTATAACAACCAACTATCAATAGTTAATCACGAAATTATACGAAAATAGAAATAAATATGAAAAATATCACATACCCTTACTGTTAATGGGTACCGGTTAATCCTTCGGGTACCCTTTGATGATAACCAAGACATCATGACAATAGAGTTTTAAGGTTTCGAGAATTGTATGTTTTAAATTTTTAAACTAAAATTTGGCATTTATATGGTAAATTAATGTGATTGTTTGGTTGAGATGTTTGAAGTTTTATTTTTATTTTTACTGGGGAATTTAAAGAGTTAAAAATTAGTTTCGAAAAAGATGAATATGGTAAATATTATCATTAAATGGTATAATTTTATATTATTATTATTATTATGTGAAGGGATATTACCCTCATCTTTCTAAATTTAGGTGAAATTACAAATAATCCCCTTTTGTATTGAAAATTATCAATATCCCTTGAGTTTTGTCCCCTTATTGTTAAATCTGATAGAAAGATTGTATTATCCTTTCGCCCCTAAATATTTGTATGGGAGAATTATTGTCACATTCCCTAAGTGTATGCGAAATTACAAATAACCCCTTATTTGTCGAAAATGACCAATACTTCCCGACATCTCTCAACGGTTATGAAAATAACCTTAATGTTTATTGTGGTAGGTGAAGTGGTGTTTAAACTTCTATCGTTGTTGTTGCACAAGCAGCCATACTATTGCCGCCGAGATGTTTGAGCTACACACTAAGTTTTTAGTCTCTCCAAGCTTGTTAAAAACTCTCAATAAATTTTGCCAATGTCCCCTCTCCATTTGAATATAATTGGACAAAAACTACATCAAACACTAACCTATCATTACCTCTCATCTGCCCAATTCCTCTATCAATATCGGTCATATTCCAAAATGGACTACAATATGTAGCCCAAGTAATTCAAGACTAGCCCAAAACCCGCCAAAGAGCACCGCTCATGGTTGTCGCGCACTCGCCGCCACCGACGCTCCTCTACCATCGGTCAAACTCCAGTAAAATTATCACATGCTGTGTTGATTAAAATACTATATTCTATTGTATGATTCAATGAAAAAACAAAGGATTTAGACCTTATTGTATCTGTATATTTGTGTGTGTGTGTGTGTTTTTTTTATTTCAAAAATATTTACAGATACACCCTTATATAATTTGAAAACTTACACTAAAAACCTTCAAGTTTTATTAAAATGGTGGAAAATTTGACCCAGTGCATTTTTGGTAATTCATTAAAATTTTGAATGAAAAATTCAAAAACCCCGACAACAACTAGCGGTAGGATATTTTTCATAAGCATTGATATATATATATCAGGAGGATGTTTATAATTTTCGAAATATGAAAAATTTATGTGTAATTTTATTTAAACTTAAGGGAGATGACGTTGATTCTCCCTTGTATTAGGAAATTGATCTCCCGCACCTTCAAAAACTATTATTCGAGCTCCATTAGTCCGCCCATAAATTTCTCAATATTAATAAAAATATAATTGGAGGCCCAATATAAATTTAAGAGCGTCACCAACAAAAATAATATACTATTTCACAGATTATTTATATTTAATTATATTCCTGCAAGTAAATGAGGCCTAATATGTACCAATTTATTTTGGTTCTATAAATTTTATTACAATCCAATATTTGTTGGGAAATTCGAGTCAATGAACTTGATTTATTTAGCAGCTCAAGGAGCACATGATATCTTCTTTTTCATTATCTTTCCTTTCTTTCTTTTGAGTTCTTATCGTATTTGGTCCAATTGAATCAGTATTTGTTAATTGATGTATTTTATTCTGTTCTACCACAAGTGGCGTGGAATCAACAACTTTAATAGTAACTATATATATATATATATATATATAACTTTCTAGCAATAAAAAGGTTTTCATAGTACAAGTCATGGGATATTTCTTGTTGTATTTATGGGTTTTTTGATAATTTAATGTCACATTGATAAGCTAGACTTAGGTGGGTAGCCAATTCTTGGGCTAACACTTACCCTATAAAAAACTAATAATGTCCAATTGCAGTCGATAAAATACAATATACACCACTTGCTATTTCTTTTTTTCTTTAATTTATTTGTTATGTATTCAATTCATACAGAAAAGTTTGACCAATGATTCGTGTATTGACTTTAAAAAAAAAAACAAAAAAAACAGAATGACTCATATATTGACTTTGATTTGGTCATTGGTCTCCCCTTTCACCAAACCTCAATTGAGAAAGGACAATAATGAGGCATGACAAAAAAATAAATCAATTTAAATTATTCTTCTATTTATTAAAAAAAAAAACAGAGAGAGAGACTGAGGAATACCTGTTTTATGGACATATTTCCACGCTGGCTCGAATATTGAGTCAATTGCAGCCCGGTGTCCGGCGAACCTGAGTAATCATCCGCCACCGAATCAAAGCTAGAAGCCGGGGATAGAAAACCCGAACTCGCAACCGAATCCAAACCCGATATTGAAATATCCACGACATCTACTCCCCACAGCACCCAGCTTTGGGTCGCGGTCCTGTGGGGCACGTCGTGCGTGATCGAGTTTCGCCAAGGCGGGGAGCCACCGTTGGCTCTCAGGAATTTGCCCTCACTCGTCCTTAACTTCAAGTTCGCCCCTTCCTTGACCGGCTCCCACTCAATCGTGGGGTCATTTAACTTCTCCGGCAAAGTTTGGAGAACCTTTTTGCCCGTCATGCCTAGGAGAAACGGCTCTTCCGTGGCGGTGAGGTAGAGGCCATGGCAGCTCTTCAGGCGGATTTTGTTGCTTTTTCCGTCCTCGACGAACTCCACCGTCCACCGCGCCCGGTGCGACGATCCATTGCGGCTCTGCCGGACTGTTTGCTCGTCCTCGTCGGCTACCAAGTATTTCCCCAAGTGGCTTTGGAGTCGAACTGCTTTTGCTTTGTCAAAAAACTCCATTCCATCCTATTCAACGTTAATTTTCAAGGAAAATAGAAATGTCAAAAAGGATGGCAACTCATTTTTTAGCTTGTTAGAAATTGAGCTCAATCAAATCACAAAGTATGATATTTTGCAAAGAATGAAATGTTTCGTCGCTGCAGCAACGGAGCCAGGACCCTAAATCAGAGGAACACCTACCAGCCACTATTTATAAATAATACAAGTAATTGAATTAAAAAAAAAAAAATCAAATACACCGGGCGAAATATTCTAAAGGACAATGAGGGTAATAATTCAAATTTAATTACACATATAATTTTAAATTCAGAAGATACACGTACACCCGTTGAATTATACGTGGCTCCAACACTCATGATGAAAATTTTTATCTTTTTGTACTGCCAACTTCAGCTACAGAAAGAAATCTATAAGCTAAATTCAAATCTTTCATTTCATTTACTATAATGCATATACTGCGTGCTAAGTTCTCTATTTCGTTTTGCGTTCTATAGATACATATAAATCACGTTTTAGATGCATATTTTGGTTACTGACTTTTTTTTGTTAGGAAAGGACAAAAAAAAAAAAAAAGAAAGAAAAGTTACATATTTTGTTGTAGATCTCCGATACACACTCTGAAGTTTGAAATAAAACAGAATATGATTAAATGAAATTGAGAATCAAAGTAAGCCGAAATCAATCCAAAATTAGGATATTAATCCAAATAATGAAACTATGAAATGTTCCTTGAGGTAATTAGAAATTAAGCTTGATTTATGATATGTTTGGAATAAGAATTTTGATGGAAAAAAAATGAGAGAAAAATAAAAATAATAAAAAATATAAATATAAAATACTATCATTTATTACCTGTCTTCCACTGTTGTGAGCAGACCTATCAGACAAAACAGACGGCCATCGTTTCTGCGACGCCACCGACGACCTCCACAACCTCTCTGCCGCCGCCTCCGCCGCCGTGGGGCTCTCCGCCGGTGAGTTCGGAGACGAGTAATCACCCCGAACAGACGAATAATCAAAACTCGAAGCATTGCTGGGCAAATACTCATTATCATCCAGCACGGAAACGTCCACCTCATCGACCTCCCACAGAACCCAATCCTGCGTGGCGGTTCTGTGCGGTAGATCGTGGGTGATCGAGTTCCTCCACGGCGGCGTCGCCCCATTGGCTCTCAAGAACTTGCCCCCTTTGGTCCTCAGCTTCACTTTGTACCCCTCCTTGATGGGCTCCCACTCGATGGAGGCATCCTTGCTCGAAGTCGGGATTGTCTGCAGCACTTTCTTGCCCGTCATGCCCAGCAGAAAGGGCTCGTCGGAGGCGGCGAGGTAGCGGCCGCAGCAGCTCTTGAGGCGGATGGCGTGGGGGTTGCCGTCGACGAGCTCCACCGCCCACCGGGCCTTTCTCAACGAGCCGCCATTGCGGCTCTGCCGGACGGTGAGCTCGTCGTCGTCGGCGACTAGGTACTTGTCGAGGTGGCTCTTGAGCCTGACGGCTGTGGCTTTGTTGAAAAACTCCATTGGGTGTGTGTGTGTGTGTGTTTTGGTCACACTTTTGAAAAGTATTGTTTGTACGTGTAGTGTGTGTTTTTATTGTTCTTGGGATTTTGTGTGCTTTTTATGTGAAAAAATATGTGAGCTGGATTTAAGATGAGTTGACTTGGAAGTTTCGAAGATGCTTTGGCTGACGGGGGTGCTTGCAATTTTTGACTGTTTGGTGGATTGAATAAGTTTAATGCAAGTTGAAAGGGGCTTTTGAGATAAGTGATACGAACGTTCTTTGGGGACACGGCTCACGTACTATGTCAATTATCAAATTCAATACCTTATGGCTAAAAGTCTTCCTGTTTTCTTTTCAAGGTACTCGTCTGGGTTTCTAAGCTAGACTTTCAAGAATTTACGCGTCAAATTAGAATGTAAGAATGTTGGGAAATGTTTTTGAGGATTGCAATTTCTATTCCTCATTTGAATAAGTAATATCGTTTTATAGCGGAGATTCAGACTGTAATTTGGAGCCAGTGATTTTTTAAAATTGAATTTGTTATGTTATATATATATATATATATATAAAGAAATTTGAACTTGTTAATGATATTTATGTCTAAATTATTGTTATTTTTTTGCCTTTGGATCGTTGATTCTTAAACTTAGCTAGTTAGAAATGTCTAGTACCTTTTTTTTTGTGCTAATTAAAAATCTATAGTCCTTATTAATGCATTTAATCTTTTCAACCATATCCGACGGACAAAAAAAATACAGATTAGTTTTATAGAAATTTCCTTGTTTTCTTCTTCCTGTGGAAGAATGTACTTTCCAAAATTAGATTAACCTTTCACTCTCAAAAAAGATTAAATTGCCCTACTATTCTTAGGCCATTGCACACAGCACACTTATCCTAATATTATCTAATGGAAATTCGGATGGGCCTACAATTTTTGGGTTATCTTTACGAATGCTTCTTTTTGGGCCAAAGTCTATTATTTCATATATGTGGGCTTTATGTATAGAAACTGCTAGGGCTACAATGGAGCGGATTTTAATCCGAATCCGATCCAAGCCCAATCCGAATTTTAGCTTATTCGGTCGATTTAAATATTCGATAGGTCAAATCCGATAGCAAATATTCATAATCCGAAATAATGGGTTGGATTTGGAATCAAACAGTCCGATCCCTTAAAAATCCGAATTCGAACTTTAATAATACTTTTTATTATATTAGCAGCCTTACATATATAAATTTTAAATAGAATGCAATATCCAAACCATTATAACTTATAATATACTTTTTTATATTTTTCAAAGTAATTTTTTTTCAAAAAATAATGTGTAGTTTTATACATAATATAAAAAAAATTTCTACTTATTTAAATTTTATTCTGTACATAAGAAATATTTTATTTATTGCTTATTTGGTTTTAAAATTTTAAATTTTTTAACAGTTAATTGGGTTGGATTTTTTCTATTGGGTTTCGAATTTTTTTCTCGGGTTCGGACTCAGTTAAAATAAATGTAAATCCTATAAGATTCGGATTGGATTCGAAATTTTCTGATTTAATCCAAATCTGACCCATTGACAACCCTAGAAACTGCCTACATCAATTTTAAGTTTCTTTGTGCTTTCACATTTGTTTTCTTTTTCTTTTATATATATATATATATATATATATGTAATCAACTTGAGACATTTTATGAATGTCAATTAGAACGTCACACACACACACACACTTACTCATCCAAAGGAAAAGGAGAGAGGACAAGGCAATTCAAACCCGGAACCTTAATGATGCCGTATTCGAATCCCAACCACTAGGGGTGTAGCTTTCATGTTTGTCTAGAATAATTTTATGAATTTTCTTCCGCATAAACTTGGACATTTTTTTATTTTTATTTTTGTATTGATAGACTCGTGAGAATGGTTTAAGTTTGTTTCAGTATATTTATATTAATAAAAAGTTGATATATTAATTCCTTTGTAATTTGATTTTATTATATTTGTATGCAAATTTAGCATTTTGGTTGTAAGACTTATTTTCCCTTATAAAATCAAATAAAGAATGTCCTTCAGCCCTTTTAATAAAAGTTCAGTATGGAGCAACAATGTTTAACAAACTACACTAACCCAAACTTTGAAATACACTAACAAAAGCATATTATTTTACAAACGAAAAGTATTAATGGGTAAAGTTTTGCTTAAGGGCAAATTGCATAATACTCCCGTGTGATTTTCCGAAATTTAAGTTTGTTACTTTGTGGTTTAAAAATTTAAAAAAAAATAAAAAAAACCCTTCTATGATTCGTCGCTAAATCTGTCACGAGGTTAGCCACTGATTTGGACACCATTTTATCCGTAACCATAACATTTTGAATTTTTTGGGGCTCTCACAAACTTAGCCATGGGATTGTGATGGATATAACGACGGACGCATCTGGACAATGCTAGAAGTCGTTGCTAAATTTATCTATGGCTAAAATTACGATTTTGTTTTTTAAAAAAAATATCAGGATTTAGTTACGGATTTATCCATGGCTATGTATTTATATAATTTCTTAAATAGCCACGAAAAATTTCGTGACTAGATTATTTTGTTTTAGAAATTACAAACACTTCGAATTTTTTTTTCTCTCAACTCACTCCCCCCCCCCCCCCCCCCCCAACTCAAATCAAAAGGCCCGGCGCTGGATTTAGCAACGGATATTGATCAAAATATGTCGCTAAAGAGCTTAGTCACAGAAAAATCCGCGACCAAGTTCAACTTTTAGTTGAGGATTACCCTGGGGCCTTTTTTTTTGTATTAATAATTTTGAACTTAGCTGCAAAGAAAGAAATTTTGGCCACAGATTTATCCGCGGCTACCTTTATTTGTTTCTTTAGTTATTGAAACAATATAACATTTGCCATAGATAAATCCATGGCTAGGTTGAAAATTAACCATGAATTTTTTCTATGGCCATTGTTCAATTAGTAAGGGTTTAGCCGCGAAACTTTTCATCGTTAATTCTGTCGCTTTTTTTGACAGTAGATCTACAACATATTTTGTTTTTTAGCTCCCAAAACTTATATTACCAAACTAATTTGTTTACAATAACACTCCAAAACCTGTACAATTTTAACTTCAATCTAATTTGTTTACAACCAAACACCAACAAACTAAATAAATAGTAATAATACAACACGAATACAATATCGTAATATAGACAATCATCCCAACAAATTCGACATCATCCTACAAAATCAAAATAACAATACCCTACAAACCATAATCGTCAAATACATAGTAGTAAGTAATAAAAGTAGTAAAAAGTTAAGTAATGTTGTCTTCCCAAATACAACAAACAACAAATATATCACTTTTATATTGCTCAAGTTGGATTTGGTCCTCAAGTTAAAGACCCTCAAGGAGGCGGTATTGACCTAGGGTTTAATGTGCTTCAAAACAATGAAAATTGATGGTTGCGTGGACAACTTGGATTAAATCATACTACCGATTCATTTCATGTCACATAAAAGCGATTAATTAAAAATAATACAAATATAATGAGAAGTAAGAATGATATTTGAGCTATTTTGTATTCATTACTTGATCTACACAATACCTACTATACTTATCTTATCACTAAAATGTAAGTCAGTCAAGTTTTTTTTTCCCCCTTTAATCACCTAGTTTTAACCGACTAACTGACTAATTCAGATTTGAGTAGTACAGAAACCCCATATGGGAACGACTATTTCAACCCAGCATGGAGATTCAAGTATTAGAAGAAAGAGTATATGAAAGACACAAAATTAATAATATTAGAATTTATGGTAACTAAATATGATCATACAATGTGCACAAACAAATAAAAAAGCTTCTATTTTTTAACAACTTTCTTTTCAAAGAACTAGAACATTTTTTTAATTTATTTGAATTGTACCCTAATTTAATATTTTTTTGAAAGAGAATAAGATGGGTGTTAGCCGCCAAGCGTAAAGTGCGTTTTATTTACTAGTAAATATATAAACATGAATTGAAGTATCTTAAAATTCTTTAAATTGATAAATCTTAAAATTTTATATTTTCATAATTGGTAGGCATTTAGGGACTTTAGGGAAGAACTCCAAGAAATTTGATAATAAAAGTTTGAATTTTTTTTTTTGATTGAATTTAAAGTTCAAGTCAAACTTGATTTGATTAGTTGAAAAATAATAAAGTACATTTAAAAATATCAAATTGTATGAACTTAACTCAAATTCAGCTCAATTAGAGAACAAAGTTTTAAACTCAATGAGAAATTTAAATTAGTTGTAAATTATTAGACTCAACTCAGTTTGTATACATCCTTACTATTTATGATCCCTTCATATGTAAATTTACAATTTTTTTTCAATGGAATCAATGGAAATAATTACCATATGAAAATAAAGACAGTAATCAAAATTTTATACGTAATATATGTATATATAAAGAATGTTTGCAAGGTCGAGCATGGCTCTAGCAGTGGTAGCATGCGGACTGAAATGAAGATTTTTTTGATAGAAAGTACTTTCAAATCATATCAAGATGTTTTTTTTTTGAATCTTAGTTGCCCGATTTTGACTCACTAGTTGACTGATCTAGATGGGTGCTATAGAAGCCCATTATGGATGCGATATTCTCAACTCAATTGCTCAATTCACAACTCCAAAAATTGAATTTTGTACATTACTTAAAAATTCTGGTGTCTCAGCTTGTAGTCGTTGATCAAATTATATCAAGATTATTTTGCGTTATAATCATCAATTTGGATCATGTGTTTTGGAAAATATTTCTTGTTTCAATATAAAATTAAAAATTAGGAATATGCCTTTCTATATTTTTGTTATTTGATTTACATAATATATACAATAATTTTTTGCGAAAAACAGATCCTATGTTTTTCAGACTTTATTCGAAAAAGTGGTATTGTGGATACTTTATTCTAATTCAACGTGTTGAATCCGGATCAAATCTTCAATCTATCATAGATATTTCATTTCATATTTTATTATTCGAATACATATATGGAATTAAAATGTGGAACAAACTAAATTTCTCGGAATTGCATTTTCCTGTGCGCATTTTCATCATAAAAAATTATTTTGTTTAATATATATATATATATATATATATATATATATAAAGCACTAGACCCACTTAAAAATCGCTTTTGGCATATTTGATCTGGCACTTTTTTTTCCCTATATCTCCTATCCTATTCCTTATATTTTCTCTCAATTCAACGCAATATTATTATTTTTCTTTTTTTATTTCTCTCTCTCTGTTCCCCCTCTCATCTCCATATCAACTATTTCAATTTCTTTTTTAATTTATCCTTTTCAATTATATAATTTAATCTCAGTTATACTATTTATAAAGCGTTAGACCCACCAAACAATCATTTTTTGCGTCTTTGGTCTAACGGTAATTTTTTTCCTCCTATCCTATTTATGTTTTCTAACTTTCTCTCTTAATTTAACGTAATATTATTATTTTTCATTTTGTATTTCTCTCTCTCGTTTCTCGTCTCCTTATCCATTATTTGACTTTTTTTATATTTATCCCTTTTTAATTGTATAATTTATTCTAATTTAATTTTTTTAAAAATCTATTAAAAATATTTTGAATGAAAATATATATTCAAATAAAATTTTAATAAATTTTTAACTCTATGTTATTCAAATTTTTAAACGCATAATTAAATTATATCTCATTTTTAATTTGCACACACATCAAATGTGCTATATTTGCTAGTATTATGTAATTGAAGAAATTCACTTACTAAATATTTAGCATATTTGGTCCATTATATGTTGCACTTGGTGTGTCGTGCACCGGGTGTCAAACATTGGGGATTTTTTTTCTTTTTGTATATTTTTTATTCAAAAAAAAAACAAAAATGTAAAAAAAAAACAAAAAAACAAAACAATTTAGGAACAAAAAATAAACCTATTTTCTCTCTCTTCTTTCCTATTTTTTCTCCCATCTTCACGTTTTCTTCTCCTCTCCCCTCTCTTATCTCCCTCAATATTTTTCTTTTAGAGTTAATAATTATCTCCATCAATATCTTCTACCTTTATCTCTCATTTATGATTTAAATCATTTATCTTATTTCAAATTAATTTTTCACTCATTAATATTCAACAAATACATTAAAAATAATTTAAAATATACTTTTGCTGAAAAAAATTAATAAACATTTGTAATTTTATATATTAAAATTAATTAAATTAATATTTTATTTTTAATTGCTAGTAACGGATAAGTGTTTTCAACAATAGTTTTTTTTTTTTTGATAATAACAATACTTACACTAACAAGAAAAAAAAATTAAAAAAATCCGTGGAATGCGTAGTACAGTTTTCGCATTTCTTTTCTCTTGGAACAAACTTTAGCAAATTATTTCAATGAAACGTATGTTTCCCAAAACAAGGGGGTTTATTTTGTCCTCCTAAACATTATCATGAAATTTCGGTGCAAAAAAAATAAAAGAAATAATCATTACAACTACGTAGCAAATGCATTTTAATGCCCAATTTGCACTAGCCAAAAAAAAAAAAAAAGTACATTTGACTGATTAACTAAATCACAAACAAAAACGTACGACTCTCAAAGTCTTACCTTAAACTACCCAACGGATCTGAATTCAAAAAAAAAAAAAAAAAAAAACAAAACAAAAAATATTTTACTTGGTCTTTACAATCCCAACAAACCACACGTGTTCAACACACTTAAAACCCTCAAATTTCTTGATTTCTACCTAAACTTACTCTCTATTTAACTTACCCCACGTATATATGCACACACACAACACACACAAACACATATGCATACTCCACCATTTACCATTTCTTGATCAAGATTCTTGTTTTTCTGCATAAATGCAACTCCCCTCATTAACATGACAGTCAAGGGTGGCACAACCCCTGCCTGTGCTGCATGCAAATACCAACGCCGGCGCTGTAGCCCCAACTGCCCCCTCGCCCCCTATTTCCCAGCCAATCAGCCCAAGATGTTCCAAAACGTGCACCGCCTCTTCGGCGTGTCAAATGTGACCAAAACACTGAACAACCTTAAAACGAAGGACCAGAAGGAGGACGCGATGAAATCGATCATATACGAGGCCGAGATGCGGGAGAGGTTCCCCGTGTATGGTTGCTCGGTGATCATATGCCAGCTCCGTCTGCAGTTGCAGTACGCGCTCGAAGAATTAAGATGCGTGTACGCCCACCTGGCCGCGTGCAGAGAGCAACAGATGAATAAACAGGCCGTGGTCGAACAACAACAACAACAACCGATGTCCGATTGTTGGGCCGCAGGGGCCCAACAAACGGACTTTGGGTCTAGTTTGACCAATGACGTGCCGCCGGTGATGTTTCAAAGGCAACCAGGGATCGGGAGTGAAATGAATTATGCATTTAATCAATTATCTTTGAGCGAAAATAATGATTTTTATGATGCTGAGTCCCCTGATAACATGGCCGTTAGGCCATTCTTGGGTTTAGATAATTGCTCTGATACAATCAGCAATAACAATAACAATTTGATGGCTATTCAAGCACAAATGGATGCATTTGGTATCCAACAAGCGAGAAATATATTGTTCAACCAAGATTTTGAAGGGGTGCAATTTAACACCACAATTGATGATAGACAATCTTATACTGAAAACAAAGAGACATTTGAATCAAGGTACTAAATCAACTCTGGTAGTGTTTTTTTTTTTTTTTTTTTCCAAAAGGAGATATTGACATATTTTAATACTGGTACTAAAGTTTCTGCAATAATCAAGACATTCTCACTTGAAAATATATACAGTCGCACAATATCCTCTTTTTGATTTCAAAATTACACACGTCTTTCCTATAACTTATATCCATCTAATTACATTTACCAATTCAATCAATCATTATAAATAATTACATATTATATATGTGTTTACACTCTTTTGTAGAGATAAGCAACGCATAACAACTATTTTGGTCTCTTTAATTTATTTTCCTTTTACTTTCTCTTTTATATCTATTTTTAGATAGTTTAAATTATTTTTCTTCCATTAACGTAAATTTGATAAATGCATTGGGAATAGTTGAAAATATATACTTATATGAAAAACTCTGAACAAGTATTTATAACTTCACACTAGCAAAATTTAAATACATAAATAAATTACATTTTATTCATATTTTGCACATGCCTTGTACGGGTTTGATCACTATCATATTACTATATATTGATCTTCTCTATTTTTTTCACGATTTTGATCAAAGTTTGATGATTAAAAATTGTTGAGATTATGTAATTACTATACTTATATAATTACATAGCAAGAATTAAAGACTTGGTTGTGATATTTGTATGATCTATACTATTATCTATACACTTTCATAAAGTACCAATACTCACTAATACTATTTTTTTTCTATTGTTCTTTTCTCTTGTATCTCATATTCCCATCTTTTATTTTACTTCCTTTTTTATTTATCGTTTTCAATCCCATAATTTAATCATTTTTTTTTGTTTTTCATAAATATAATAAATAATTAAAAATAATTAAAAAAATGTATATTCAAATAAATTTTTTTTTTAAATTTTATGTTATTCATATTTTTAAATAGATGATTAGATTATACATTATTTTAAGTGTGCCTTATCCTCTAGTAGAGAGAGAGAGAGAGAGAGAACATTCTTTAATAACTACCATGTGCCTTCTCCGCTAGTATCTATACTATCTATACTATTATATTAAGTGTCAGGGCTCTGACTTTTTCTTTAGTATGTATATTGTGTTTTTTCTAAAATGCTCTTACACTTAATTCATATTATATATTATTTCTAAAGCACTAGACCCACTTAATAATCACTTTTGATATTTGTAGTGTGACATTTGTCTCATATCCCTTATCTTTTCTCTCGTCTCTCTCTCCATTCATCGTGATATTATTATTTTCCTTTCTATATTTATCTCTCTCCTATATTATTTCTCTATCTATTATTTGACTTTCTTTTTTTAGTTATCCTTTCAATTATATAATTTAATTTAACGGAAATTTCAATTTTTGTCTTTTAAAAACCTATTATATATATTACAAATAAAATTATATATTCAAATAGAAAATTAATAAAATTTCAATTTAATTTTATACTATTCAAGATTTTAAATACATAATTAAATTATATCTCATTTTTAATTTGTACACTTATCGAATGTGCCTGATTGACTAGTAGAGAGAGAGAGAGAGAGCATTCTTTAATAGCTACTTTTGGTCTCTCATTCATTTTAGTGTGTTTTCCACGTTCTTTTTATTTTCACTCCCTCTCTCTTTCTCTTTCATCTTTACATTCTTCATATTTGTTTATTATCTTATTTAAACTTCACTTAATAGTAATTTATATTATAAAGATTTAATAAAATATGTTGATAATCTAGATCCTACCAAATTATAATATGCAATGAAGTTATAATTTTCTTTTTAATTATACACACATCAAGTGTACCAAAACTGCTAATACACCATTACTAATTTGCGGTTTTTTGAAACTTTGATGTTGTCGCAGCTCGGAGTCATCGTTGAAGGACACAACCCAGCCGGTGGAGCATCTCTGTCAGAGGGAACTCAAGACTGCCGCTGCTGGATTCACTCTAACTACTGTCCATTAAAAAAAAAAAGGAAAAAAAAAACAGTTTTTTCTGGGGCCTTTTTCATTTGTTTCCATTTTTAAAGCACAAATTTTCTCTTCTTTTTCATTTTTTTTTTCCATTTTTCTCAGCGGCTTATTTTGAAACTTTTTTTTACCACTTTGCAAATGTTTGTATACGAGATCTGTAATTATTAATAAAAATTTTCCACTAAGATCATAACTTCCGGTTTTTCTAAAAAAAAAAACGAAAGAAAAAGGTGAACTAGGAGTATTCAAGCAAAGGGATGTTAATTCGGGGAGCCAATAATTCAATTGATAGGGATGAGGGTAAAGAGAATATTTAAATATCTCAAAATCAATTTGTCATTTTGGAGGATAAAATATTTAGTTCTAATAAATATGTATGTATGATAAATTTGTTTAATTTAAAAAAAAAATGTTGGATGACCACAGGTGCTTCTATCTGAGAGCTGAAACCTACAGATTAATGAGCCAAAACCAAATTATGAAAAGCTCTTTAAACATGGTTCAAGAAGAGATTTATGGTAGATATGGAGGGGGTGAGTAGCCTCCACCATCAAGTATTTAATAATTTTAGCAAACCATACAAGATCCTCTATTTCAAACCGTGTTTCATCTCCTTTTCCAATCCATGGATATACGCCAAGTGTAAAGATCCCAGACCAAGTGTATAATTAAGGAAGTAACTTTATACACATGGCATAAATGTTAATTATGAAATATGAGATGAAACACCGTTTTAAAATAGAGGTTCCTATCCGTTAGCAAACCAAGAAAAAATTGAGTGCCTTAAAATAGAAAAAGTGTTCCTTACTTAGGTGACTCGTATTTAGGAAAAGATTTATGTGCGAATCGAATGAAGCTAGGAATTGAATGAAAATAAGAAATGAATGATATTAATATAGTGTTCCCCTATTTGGTATGCTTAATGAATAAAGAATGAAATGAATTAATTTCTCATTCATATATTTGATAATTAAGTAGTAACAAATAAATTGAGTACATGACTAAAACAGTTTTTATATGAAATACTATTTTAAAATTTAATTTAAATAAAATATAAATCTTTCTTTAAATAATATATTAGTATTGTATATTAGTGATCATATATGGTTTTCTATATATTGATATATTATTTTATAGACATGTTATATATTATGTTTTGAATACTTGCTATAAACTATATCAATTATTTATATTTATACATGAAATTATACGGGCATTTACTATATCTGACATAATATATATCACGTAAAATTAATTTGATAAATAGTTTGATTATGAATAGTTTCAATATGAATATCAAATACATCAATAAATTATTTAATATTATTTTTATATTATCATATATGTGTACATATGAATATATATGCTAGCATATATGAATATGTTATACATCTTAAATTAAAATATTAGATATAAATTTTAAATATATATGATTTATGCATATATAAACAGTTTTTTATATAATAAATATAGTTTAATACATATTTAATGTATTTATTAATATTTAATTAGTGTAAATATGCACTTTATAATGTATGGCAGATTTAACAAGTGTCATGCTAATGATATAAAAATACAATTCACTATCAACTTGTCGGGAATAGCTAAACTCATGGGAATAGAAAAAAATCACTAAACCCACATATACGGGAATGGTGATTTATAAGAGAATGAATATTCTAGACTCTAAATTATGCCAAACATATCACTAGTAATGGATGTGCAAATGCTCATTTCATCCCCCTTTTATTTCTACACACCAATCATGCCATAAAAAGTTCTTTTCTGTGGCGCGGCTGGGCCATCCTAGACTTGAACTAGAAGCCTCACCTGTGAAGTAAATTATCGCAACTATAATCCAATCAATTAGAAGAGAATCAATAGATTGTTATTCGAGAGCGATTCATTTGCACTCAATTAATAGCTATCTAGTTCACTACTTCTTCCGAAAACATGGTTCCCAAATTTTGAAGATTTCAGATAATTATAAAATAACTTAGATGATTTCAGAAAAGTATAAAAGGTTTGAAGAAATTCTAGAATAATTTTGAAGGTTCCAAAACATCCTAAAGGGCTCCACAACTTCTGAACATAAGTGAAATAATATTGGTCACTCTAAGGCTTTGTTTGGTTTTAAGATTTTAGGAGGAAAGGAAAATGTTAAGAAAAAAAAAATCACAAAAATTTTAAAATTCTCTATTTTGTTTTTTTGTTAGAGAAAACAATAAGAAAAATGATTATTCTAGAGAATTATCTTCCATTTTGTTT
>CM047877.1:1179373-1351616 GCA_026212405.1 Petrea volubilis | reverse complement strand
TTTGTTTCGTTTTGAGATCGAAGAGGATTATACACAGTTTTGGGTTAAAAATTTTGGTACTTTGATGGCTTTCCAATGAGAGTTCTCAAGTGGACAGTTTGATTTTAATCCGAAAATTGAATCTCCCATTGTTCCAATTTGGGTTACACTCCGGCACTTACCGATACAATTCTTCAAGACCGACGTCCTTTTTAGCTTTGCCGAAGGAGCGATTGGTAATCCTCTTTGCATCGACGAGTGGACGTACGGATGCAAAAGG
This sequence comes from Petrea volubilis, assembly GCA_026212405.1. Taxonomy (NCBI): domain Eukaryota; kingdom Viridiplantae; phylum Streptophyta; class Magnoliopsida; order Lamiales; family Verbenaceae; genus Petrea; species Petrea volubilis. Next base: position 1,351,357 of record CM047877.1, on the reverse strand, counting down.
CCTTCTATGGCCAAATTCTTGTGGAAGTGGATTTGCGTAAGCCTTTACGGCATCAAATTAGTGTTTCATTCCGGGGAAAAGATGGATTCAATCTTTAGAGTTCCAACGTTTACCCAAATACTGCTCCAACTGCCAGCATTTGGGTCATGCTCTTCATGAATGTACGGCCCATGGGAGGGGGATTACGCCGACCAACCCCGGCGGAAACGGCAAGGATGCTTCCGACGATGGTCCGATTGTTGGCGAGGATTTGCGTCTCTCTTTGGGTCAGAAACGTGGAGATGTGAGGGAGATCGTGGACGATAACCAGCGTGCACCTGGTGCTGACGTCCTGCCAACGGTTCCAGCAGCAGTTTCTGATGGTCAATTGCCAGCTCCGTCGACATGTTTGCCTCCAGGACCGGAATCCAGCAAGGTTAAGGGGCTGCTCTTGGACGTCCCTACAGCTGCTGTAACTCAGCCTTCAAAGCAGCATGATTCGCAGGCGATTGCTGCTGTTCTTCTTCCCAAAGCTGGCGTGAATTCAGGGCGGTACCAATCTGCTCCTGCTGCTGTTGCTCACGTGAATCCACTTGCTGCTGTCGTGCACGTGAATTCCCCTCATGGGGAAGACCCCTTCTCCCACTCAGCAGCTGTCACTCTCGAGAAAGTTGAGGATGGGGGTCCCAAAGGCATGGTGTTGGATGGAAAGGCTGTCCCCCACTTTCATGATCAGTTTTGTGCAGCTGCAATCTCCCACTCAGCAGCTGTCGAGATAGTGGTGGATGGGGGTCAAAAAGGCATGGTGGTTGATGGAAAGGCTGTCCCCCACCTTCAAGATCCTTTTGCTGCAGCTGCAAGTCACGCTAATTCCCCTCATGGGGAAGATTCCCTCCCCCCACTCAGCTGTCACTCTCGAGAAAGTGGAGAATGGGGGGCCCAAAGGTGATGGAAAGGTTGTCCCCCACTTCCCGGTCCATCCTTCTTCTTGTGCAGCTGCAATTTCGAACCCAGCTGCTGATCACGTGAACTCCCCTCATGGGGAAGATTCCCTCTCCCACTCAGCGGCTGTCTCTCTCGAGAATGTGGTGATTGGGGGTCCTAAAGGTGATGGAAAGCAGTTGGGCATGAATCTGGGCGCCTCTCAGCCTTCACACTCCATCGCAAATCGGCCAAATACATTTTTGGCTATGTTCAGGGAGCTTAAAGAGGCTGAAAGCAGTCCCCCTTCATCGCCTGCTGCAGTTACTTCTTGCTACGGTGATGGTGAATTCATGGAGCTACCAATTAATGTGATCTATCCGTCAACACAATCAGGAAGCAAGGCTGATTTTTTTGGGTACCCAAGATGACACTAATGATTTGGTTCAGTCTAAAACCAGTCCAAATGACGACATTGGGGCGTTTGATCGGGACTTGGACTCTGTTGTAAATAATATTCTTGATCGGGCTTTGATAAGAGGCACAAAGAAAAAGAAAAAGAAAAGAAATCGGGCCAAAAAATGCCATCAAACTGCAACCCAAGTTGTTACTTTACCATCGGAGGGAGATTATTATAATTGTCCTCAACAACCAGGGGGTCCAGTTGTAATTTACAAACCCCCTATAGAAGCTGGATACCTTACAGGGGGTGATCCTGTAATTCCCAAACCTGTTACCGAAGCTGAAATCAGGCCTGGGGGGGAAAATCTACCAAGGGTTGTTCCGGTCAACAGTGAAAATGTTCCAGGGGAGGTACATGTAATTTCTGAACTTCAAAATACAGAGGAATGCAATGGGAACAAGGAGGTGCATATAGAGAGGCAAGTTCTGAGGTTGAGGAGGAATTACCATTATCCCGGTGAGTCGATGGATAATTTAAGGTGTCTGTTTTATAACTTTGGGCAGCCCAAAATTAAATCACAAATTGGAGCTGTCCTTGGACCTAGTATGGAACAACCCAGCAAATATACATGTCCCTCCGAGTCCATCAATCAATCCTTCTCCAAAGTCATCACACTCCGCAACACCCCCGGTCGCGACGCCATCCCCTTTGGTCTTTGTTCCACCAATAAGGACCTCCAATGATACTTTCAGATATCCAGCTCATCGGCAGAGCCATCATCGCACACTCCGAACTTTCGTCATGTAAAGGACATTTACTCAGATGAATACTTGCTGGAGGAATGTGCCAAGAAAAAGGTATATCCACTTCATCGAACTCACTCGGGCGAACACAAGCTGATGTCATGGAGCAGAGATGCCAAATTTCGGAGTCAGAGCCTTGAGCTACAGTCAGAGTCGAGTGACGATTGGGAAACACAGTACGATGATGACGACCCTTCTTTTGAATTCTAGACTATCAAGTCGTGTTTTATACTTGTAAAGGAGTAGTACTCCTAATTTTCTAAGTAGTATTGGATGATGATGATGTCATGGGATATAATGGAATCATGAATGTACGCCTTTTGAATTATTAATAAAATTACTTCTTTTTCGAAAAAAAAAAAAAAAAAAAAAAAAAAAAAAAAAAAAAAAAACCCTGAACCCTAAACCAAAAAAACCCAAAAAACTTTCTCTCTCTAGAAAATCCTCTGCCTTCTCTCTAGACTTTCTTCCTTTCTTGGGCCCTGTTTTAGGTGATGCCGCCGGCTGGGATGCCGCCGGATAAGAGGCCGCCCCTCCCTCTTCCACCTCGTCGGACCTTCGCGGAGGTCACCAATCCCGAAGCCAGCCTTCTTTCTGAGGTCTCTACCCGTGTACAAAAGAAGTTCTTCAACAATGCTTTGGGTCCGATGGGCACAGCTGCCCGGAAAAATGGCTTCAAGGCGCTCAAACTTTCAGCTGAAGAATGCGACCAGTTGATGAAGCCATATCAATACGCCCTTGTGGGTAAATTCCCGTGTGGTGGACCTTCTTGGAAAACTGTTAGAACACTCTTCCATAACCTCAAATTCATCGGAGTATACCAGTTTGGGATTATCGACGACAAACATTGCTTAATCATCTTCTCCAAACCCGAAGACTACAATCGCCTGTGGAAAAAGAAGATTCTGGATTTTCATGGATTCACTATGCGCATACTGAAGTACACTGCTGAATTCGATCCTGAAGTGGAGTCCTCGATTGTGCCGGTGTGGATCGAACTCCCCAAGATCAAGCCGCACCTCGCCAATGATCGATGCATTTGGGGGCTCGCTGAACTGCTGGGAACGCCGCTGCGCATGGATGAGCCCACGTCGGACCGTACTCGCCCGAGTACCGCGCGCGTCTTGGTCGAAATCGATGTCAAGCAACCCATGGACGAGACGCTGCTGGTCGAGTATGGAGCTACTGACATCTTACAAAAGGTATTGTACGATCCTATCCCTCACTATTGTGATCCCTGTCGAGGCTTTCACCCAAAGAACGAATGCAAAACGAAAGATCAAGAGCAGCGACCCTCAGGTGTTCGACAATATGCCCAAGAGAAAATTATTGATAATACTCCTTCTAACCCCCCACATGTTAGTCAAAACGCCAAGGAGACAGCTTCTCAGGAGTGGCGGATTGTATCGAAAGCTAGAAGGAAGCAATCGGACCTTCATAAAGGTAAGGCTGTTGCAGGGATAGCTGGTCCAAGCCTTAGCCCTGCAATTGGTAATTCCAACCACTTCGCAGCCCTGGATACTATTAATGAGGAGGAAGAGCGGGAAGTGGACTGTGCTGCCGCTAACAGTGAGAATTACCACCTCAATGTCACTGCCCCTGCACCGACTTCAACAGTCCAAGATGCTCACTTGAAGCCTCCAAAAGGACCCCTGCTCCACGATGACAGGTCTTCAGAGAGTAAGTACTGAGAATGGATTGTCTGAAGAAGTTCCTATTGTTGTCACCAATGTACAGGACAGCTCCATTAACCACAACAATTTAATTACCTGTTCTCCATCTTCCCCCACCCAAGCGGACATTTGCCTTAATGTTTTAGTTGCCCCCACTCAGAGTCTAACCAACCAACAAGGATTTGCAACTGAAAATAAGCTTGTATCGGAAGAAGGTAAAGAAGTTACTGCTACTCCAGAAATTGACGCCTCCAAACAGTCAGCTGCTGCACCCCCTACTTCAATCGTTCTCCTCTCTCAAGATGACTCACAAAACCAATCCCATGCTCACAGTGATTTTCTTTGTTGTTCTCCTGCTGCTCCCACCCAAGGGGATAATCGCCTCAGTGCCCCAGCTGCCCCCTTCCACAGTTTAACCGCTTGTGACGCTGCCGGGCAGCCCCAAGTTCGTTTACTTGATGGTAATGAGGCAGTCACGGACATTGAGCAAGAAGCTGATTTTGGTGCCTCTCGGCCGCATCAGTCACCCCTTGCTTCCAGCCCCACAACACGAAGTTTTCAGCCCCCTACTGAAACGACTTCCCCACCCCAAGATAATCAGCATCATCTAGCTCCAGCCACTGTCGAACAGAGCAGGGGACCTTGTTTTTTAAACACTGCTACTGCGGACGATTCTCACATCCCTGTTAACACTAATGTCCACAGCCCTATGCAACATCTTGTCTTTGAGGAGGCTCGAACTGCTGCGGCTCATAAAAGGGGAGGAACAGTTGATGATGCATCTCTTCCGAAGAAAGACAAAGCTAAGAAACCGGAGATGCCACCTAGTATTCAGAGACAAACCAGGAGCAAAAGTAAACCCACTAAAGAAGGTATTTTCTTTACCAATAATCAATGAATCTTAACATTTTGGTGTGGAATATTAGAGGTATTGCAAATTCTAATACCCAAAAGTACTTACATCGGTTGAGGAAAAAAAAGAAGTTAAATATTCTTGTTATTATTGAGCCCATGACTGGTCTTGATGCTAGCTTCATGACTCGTAGATTTGGGTTTGAGCATGTTGTGGCAAATGTGGCTAATCAAATCTGGGTTTTTTCAGACTCTTGTACTTGTATTAGTATTCTTGAGAATCATGAACAATTTTTACATATTGAAGTCTCCCACCCATCTGTTGCTAAGCCATTCTTTTGTTCCTTTGTGTATGCCAAATGCTCGAGATGGGAACGGCGTGAGTTATGGGATGGCTTGAGAAATATTTGCACCTCCTCCCCTTGGCTCGTGGCCGGGGACTTTAATACAGTGCTGTCCACCTCTGAGATGAAAGGCTGTGCTTCTCCAAAGTTGGGAGCTATCGAAGAATTTGCAGAATTTGTTCAAGACTGTGAGCTGCAAGATGCGGGTTGCATTGGGAGTCAATTTACTTGGACGGATAAGAAGAGAAAATGGAAGAGACTTGATAGGGTGCTGCTCTCGTACGAATGGGCTGACCTATTCACGACCTCGCGAGTTAGCCATTTATCCCTACACAAATCCGATCATGTCCCTTTGATGATCCAGTTGGAGAATCATGACTTCAGAGGGCCATCCTCTTTTCGTTTTCTGCATATGTGGTGCCACCACCATGGATTTCTTGAAGAAGTTCAGCGGAACTGGAACATGCCTATTGCTGAAATTGGGATGGGGAAACTTCAACGTAAGCTTAGCCGGCTCAAACAGCACCTGAAATGGTGGAATAAGCAAGTATTTGGCAATGTCTTTGATGCAGTGGAGGCGAAGGAGGCTGCTGTCCAAGATTGTGAGCGCCGTTTCGAGCAAGATCCATCAGAACAAAACCTGATCGACTTGAACCGATCAAGTGCAGAGCTCACTAAAGCCTTAGTTATGCAAGAGACCTATTGGAAGCAGAAAGCCGCCTGTAAATGGGCAGCGGAAGGGGAGCGCAACACTAAATTTTTTCACTCTATTGTTAAGAAAAAACGTGCTCGAGCAACCATCCACACTATTTTGGAAGGAAACCAAGCTATCACGAGTCCTCTTCACATTAAACAATCTGCTGTGGATTTCTTCCACAAGCTTTTGAGTTCCGGAGAGGAGGAGTTGCATCCGGATGATTTCGCTTGTATTCCAGAGATTATATCGAAGTCAGACTCTGATAACCTCTGTGTCACACCTACTCTTGACGAAGTGAAGGAAGTGGTGTTTGATATCAATTCCGACAGCGTGGCGGGCCCCGATGGTTTTTCCTCTCTCTTTTTTCAGACCTGTTGGGATATTGTGGGGTTGGACATCTTTGAGGCTGTCCGGGACTTCTTTAAAGGGAACCAAATGCCTACAGGCTTTAAAGCTACAACGTTAGTCCTTATCCCCAAGGCCATTACAGCCTCCTCTTGGGCTGATTATAGGCCGATCAGCCTCTGCAACGTGACCAATAAGATCATTTCTAAACTCATATATAAGCGATTGAGTCAAGTTTTGCCTGATTTGATCTCCGTGGCACAGAGCGGTTTCGTTGCTGGACGATCCATTCAAGATAACATCCTCTTAGCACAAGAATTGGTTCATTCGATAAATGTTAAAGACCAAGGGGATAAGCTTATCCTCAAACTGGACATGACCAAAGCTTATGACAGGCTCCAATGGCCATTTCTCTTCCTTGTTCTTGAAAACATGGGGTTCTCCGAAAAGTGGATTTCTATGATACGAAGATGTATACAGGGCTGTTTCTTCTCGGTGCTGGTGAATGGGTCTAGTACGGGTTTCTTTCAGTCATCCCGGGGCCTTAGACAAGGTGATCCCCTCTCTCCGGCTCTGTTCATTCTCGCAGCTGAATGGCTTTCCAGGAGCTTGGACTCGCTCTTTCAGCGTATCCCCTCTCTCAGATATGATGGTGATGCCCGACAGGTGATTTCCCATCTGGCCTTTGCGGACGACATAATTATCTTCGCTAAGTCCTTGGATGGGAATATTGCTGCATTGATGGACTTGTTGCGTAAATATGAAGCAGTCTCGGGCCAGCTTATTAGCTGCTCCAAGAGTCTTTGCGTGGTGGGCAAACATTGTAACACCATGCAAAGGCACTACATTCAGATGGCCACCGGATTTGCTATGACCTCTCTCCCTATCACTTATCTTGGGGCCCCCCTATACGTTGGTAATAAAAAATCTGCTCTTTATACTGATCTTTTGGATAAGATCAGGAATAAGATTGTGGGCTGGGAGAAGACTGCACTTTCTCATGGTGGGAGACTCCTGTTGATTCAAAGTGTTCTGAACTCTATACCGTTGTATATTATCCAAGTGCTACAGCCTCCTCGTTCTATTCTTAACAAGATCGACAAGCTTCTTAACAAGTTCTTCTGGGGCGACTATGGCCATCAAAAGAAGATTCATTGGACTTATTGGCCGAATGCTTGTTATCCTTACGAGGAGGGTGGGCTGAATGTCAGAAAAACTGCCGATCTTATTGAGGCCTTCTCATGGAAGCTTTGGTGGAATTTTAGAAAACATTCTTCTTTATGGGCGAATTACATGAGGGAGAAGTATGTCAAATGGTTCTTCCCCCTTCATGCCCCTTCTCATCCAAAACACTCTTGTATTTGGAAACGTTTGGTTAGTGTTCGCACGGCAGTTGAGGCTCATTTTTTCTGGGTTTTAGGCCGGGGAGACTGCTCCTTTTGGTATGACTGTTGGGTGGGTGAAGCCCCGCTCTCTACCTTATTAAACAGGCCAGTTTGCAGGCTGGAACCTGTTAACGCTTATTGGAATAATGGGAAGTGGGACGAGAGTAAGTTGAGTACTATCCTTCCCCCTCATCTTGTTCAACAGATTGGTCAAGTCCCGATTGCCCGTGGTAACAACGATATCCTCATTTGGAAAGCCTCTCCCACTGGCAGATTTACTACGAAGTCCGCATTTGAAACTATCCGTCATAGCCGGGAACACCATGGTCTTCTAACACATGCTTGGAGTAAACAAATCAGACCTACAATCTCTGTTTTTATTTGGCGTCTTCTCAATAATTGGATTCCGGTCCACACAAGACTGCAAAAAAAGGGAATCTCCATGGTCTCTAGATGTTATTGTTGTGGAGACAGTATTGAGGATCTTCAGCACCTCTTCTTTAAAAGCCCTAAAGCTAGGGATATTTGGGTATTCTTTTCTGAAATCTTTAATATACCTGCCATTGACACAGATAGCGTGGCCACTCAGCTCAATCATTGGAAAAATCATGCAACTTCCTGTATTAAAGGTAATGTTAGGTGTGTGATGCCTATTCTGATTCTTTGGCACATTTGGGAGGAGAGAAATGATTGTGTCCATCGACACAGGAAGTTCCTTGCCACACGAATTGTTTGGAGGGTCCTTCATTCATTGTTTATTCTTTACATTGCCAAAGTCTTCACTTGGAAGCACTGGAGAGGGGACATTCTATTGGCAGCCCAACTGGGTGTCAAATTCGATCTCTCCGCCTTACAGTCGACACCTACTCGTATTGTCTATTGGCTGAAACCGGACATTGGATGGATTAAGCTTAATACTGATGGAGCGTCAAGAGGCAACCCGGGAGCCGCGGGCTCAGGTGGTGTCATTCGAGATCATTTCGGTGAGGTGATCATTTGCTTCTACTCTTTCCTTGGCCATCAATCCAACACTTTCGCTGAATTACATGCTGTCAAGAAAGGACTGCAATTGTGTTGTGACCGTGGACTTCAAAGCGTTTGGGTGGAAGTTGATGCAACCTCTATTCTTAGCCTCATTCAATCCAACACTACCACCATTTGGAAGTTATCACATCTTCTTATGGAGATTCAAGAGCTCAGAAGCAAACTCAATGTGCGATTCTCTCACATTTACCGAGAGGGGAACAAAGTGGCAGACTTTTTGGCTAACTTGGCTTGCGATGATCAATCATCTGCGATGTTGGAAAGCGATCAAATTCAAGGGCCTATTCGTGGACTGCTTAAGATGGATAAATGGGGCCTCCCAAACTTTCGATTCAAATGATTGCCCCTTTGCGGTATGGTTTGGTTAGTTGCATGTGTACTTGGTCCTTTCGTGGCTTTTTCCTCCATTTGATCATTTCCTCTCTCTCTCTTTTATTGTTGTGGGTTTTGTGGTGGTTGGTTTGCTGCTGCTTTGTCTTTTTTTGGGCTGTTCTTGTGGTTGGGGGACCATTTTTTTCTCTGTTTTCCTGCCAGGGGGGTTATTGTAATTTTCGAAACATGCCCTATACGCTTTCTGTGATCACTCAGACCTGCTGCTGCTCTTTCATGACTGATTATTGGTTTGTTTGGTGTGTCTTTGTGGTGTTTTGTGCCTTACTTGCCTTCGGGGGGAGTATTTTCCCGCTGCATACCTGCCAGGGGGGTTTCTGTTATTTTTTCAAACCGGCCAGCAGCCAATCTGTGCTCAAACAGAGCTGGTGCAGTATTTGTTTTGGCACAAGGAAGTGTGTTTGGGATTTTTCTGCTCTTGGTCGCAGCAGATGTGCGTGCAGTCGAAGTCTTTTTGGGGATTACGGGATGTCGGTTGAACTGTGGCTGCTGGAAACTCCTTGTCGAGAAAACAGAAGATCAGCTGCTACGTTGCTGATGGAACAGACGCTGCTGCCCCGCCCCAGAATTCATCTTGGTACCGGAGTTAAGCTTATTAGGTATTATAGGGTGAAATGTGGTCCTTCGTTTTCGGACCTTCCTCCTTTTGGGCTGCTGAAAATCCGCGAAGCACTTATGTTTGGTGTGATCTTGGGCTGCACAAACAGAATTTGCTCCGACCATTTTCAGCAGTACAAGATTTTTTATGATTCAACTTTTTCGAGAATTTGGACCCCTTTTTTCTGCCTTAGTTATAGTTACAGTTTTTGTAAAAAGAGTAAAACTTATTCTTCTGATATGTTGGACTGTCATGCCTGCACAAATGGCAACCCTCACACTTGCCATACGAGCAACAAGATTGACCAAAAGAATGCATCCCTTTGGTTCTTGTTTGATATATATTGGGGATATGGGGCTTATTTATTTTTGGAAGTCTTTTTTGATCATTTGGCCTATTGTAAAGGGAGTAGTACTCCTTATTTTTGCTTTTACTTTACTTACAATCTTTGTAAAGGGAGTAGTACTCCTAATTTATGCTTTTATTCTCGTCACACGGTTTGTAAAGGGAGTAGTACTCCTTTTTTACTGCTTACTAGACGGTTAGGGTCTTTTGTTCGGCTTCTTATGTATTTTGTAAACTTCCCTGTGTAACTTTTGTTCTGTTATTAATAAAGGGGTGGGGTCCCCACAGAAAACCCTACGGCGGGCACGTGCCGGTTTTTTTAAAAAAAAAAAAAAAAAACCCTAAACCCTAAACCCTGAACCCTGAACCCTGAACCCTGAACCCAGTCAGAGTCGAGTGACGATTGGGAAACACAGTACGATGATGACGACCCTTCTTTTGAATTCTAGACTATCAAGTCGTGTTTTATACTTGTAAAGGAGTAGTACTCCTAATTTTCTAAGTAGTATTGGATGATGATGATGTCATGGGATATCATGGAATCATGAATGTACGCCTTTTGAATTATTAATAAAATTACTTCTTTTTCGTAAAAAAAAAAAAAAAAAAAAAAAAAAAAAAAAAAAAACCCTGAACCCAAAACCGCCGGTCTTCACCGGCCGTTCTTATGCCGGAGTCACCGCCACTCCGGCCACGGATCCGTTCGCGCCCGACGCACGCGAACGCAAGAAGAATTTTGATCTTACGACGTTTACGCCGGTTGGTAGTATTGCTGAGTACAACGGGGAGAAAATTGCTGTTTTCACCTCTCAGGAGAAAGAACATTTGTGTGAAACTTTTCAATATGCTTTGATTGGCAAATTTTCGCATGGCCGCCCATCGATAAGCACCTTGAGATTTATGTTTACTAAGATGAATCTTAAACGCCGTTTCAGGTTAGTTCCTATTAATGCCGATCATATTTTGGTACATCTTTATCATCATGATGATTATTCAAGACTTTTCATGCGTGAGGTGTGGTATTTTCGGGGGTTTCCTATGCGGGTGTTTAAATGGACTCCGGACTTTAATCCGAGATATGAGTCTCCTATTTGTCCAGTTTGGTTTAAGGTGCCGGCGTTACCTTTTCATCTTTTGCCGATTCCTGCTCTCTATATTGTTGCTTCTTGTATTGGTAAGCCGTTAAGAGTTGATGAACCCACTGCTGATATTTCAAAGGTGACTGAAGCTCGGGTTTGTGTTGAAATCGATATCACGAAGCCGCTTAAGAAATTTGTTAAAGTGAAAGATGGTGATCGTTCTTTTGAACAACCTGTGGAATGTGAGGGACTCCCTCCCCATTGCCACAAGTGTTGTCGAAGGGATCACAAGGCAATGGATTGTAAGGAGTTTGTGCATGCTAAGGAGCAGCCGGGAGAAGAAGTGCCAATCCCGGGGGTTTTACGAGAGAAATCGAATGCTAAAAGGAAAGGGAAAGACACTGCTGGAAATTTAAGTGAGCAGCAGGTTTCTGGAGCGAATTTGCAGTCCCTGGCGACTGCCCAGGCTCCAGCCACTGCAGCACAGGTTCAGGCTCCTACTGTCCAGATTCCGGTGACTTTGGGGGTAGACTCCAGCATGGATGGGGGGCTGCTCCTTGATCTTACAGCTGCTGACATTACTCACAGCAGTGGAGTTAATTTCGGGTTGAATGTGGACGTGAACAAGGCCTCCAGTTTGGAGCAGCAAACTGGACATTCCCATAATTTCAAATCTGCTCCAGCTGCTGTGATCTCGGGTGTGCAAAAAGAGCTGGTCCTCCTGGCCGAAATCCAGCATGTTTCGCAGGCCTTTGCAGCGGCTCCTCTTCCCAAAACAGGCGCGAAGAATCTGGCCTCTTTTTTGGAGCAAAGTATGGAGACTTCCAACACTTCCAATCCAGCCCATGCTGCTGTGTCTCACGTGAGTGCTCCAGCTGACGCCTTCCACGTGAATTCCCCACTTGGGGAAGATTCCCTCCCAGCTGCTGTCACCCACGATTTAGAGGTGTTAATGGGTCCCAATGTTGCCCCCCACATTCCAGACCAGGTTTGTACTGCTGCAGTGAGGGAATCTGGAATTATCTCTCCTCCAGCTGCTACTTTGGGACAGCACACCACAGCCCAAGACGTTGCTCACCTCGTGCAGCCCCCACATGCGGATGATTCCTTCTCCATCCCTGCTGCTGCCACTCACGAGAAGGTGCGGTTAGGGGGTCCCAAAGGCACGATTTTTGATGACAAAATTGCCCCCCAAATTCCAGACCAGGTTCCTTTGTGTACAACTGCAAATTCGAGGGACCTTGCTGTAATTAATTCTCCTCCAGCAGCTATTTCGGGACAGCACACGTTTTTGGCTAAGTTCAAGGATCTTCAAGAGGTTGAAGGCAGTTTTTCTTCGCCGGCTGCAGATTCTACTTGCCATAGTGATGGTGAGTTCATGGAGCTTCCAAGTAATGTGATCATCTCGTCGATACAAGCAGGAATCGAGGCTGGTTTTTTGGGTACTCAAGATAGGGACTTGGATCAACATGTGGGCTCTCAATTAAAAGAGAGCATGGCCCAAGATCACACTAATGAGCTGGATCAGTCTTTAACCAGCCCAAATGACGACACTGGGGCTTCTGAACGGGATTTGGATGTTGTTGTGGATAGAATAATTAATCGGGCTTCGTCAAGAGCCACAAAGAAAAAGAAAAAGAAACGAAATCGGACCAAAAAATGCCATCAAATTGCAGCCCAAGCTGTTACTTCAACATCAGAGGGAGAATCTTTTAATCTCCTTCAACAACCAGGGGGTCCAGCTGAAATTTTTAAAAACCGGGTAGGAGAGACCACGACAAATACAGAAACTCCCTCACGTGCTCAGCAAGCAGAATCTGACCAAAATCTTAACAGGAAGTTATTACCTGGCGATCGAGACTTTTGCTCTGTGACTGGCACGGAGTTATACATTTCCAATTTACATCCTAAGGTCACTGATGATGAAATCAAGTTTTTGTTTGAAGAGTTTGGTGATCTGAAACGATGTATAATACATTATGATTTGAGGGGTCAATCGAAGGGGACTGCGGAGGTTGTGTTCACAAGACACACTGATGCTTTAGCTGCGGTCAAGAGTTATAACCATGCTAACCTCGATGGGCAACTAATGAGAATAGAAATTATTCGGTCACACTCTTTGTGTTCTTTGTGTTCTTAACTATGTTGTAAGGGAGTAGTACTCCTAATTTTCTTTCGCATGTTGATGTGTAATTTTTTGTGTTTCTGTTGTGCTTTCCTTTTTTAATGAAGGGGTGGGGTCCCACTAAAAACCCTATGGCCTCGTGCCGGTTTTTTTTTTTAAAAAAAAAAAAAAAAAAAAAAAAAAAAAAAAACCTAAACCCTAAACCCTAAACCCAAACCCAAAAAACTTTCTCTCTCTAGAAAATCCTCTGCCTTCTCTCTAGACTTTCTTCCTTTCTTGGGCCCTGTTTTAGGTGATGCCGCCGGCTGGGATGCCGCCGGATAAGAGGCCGCCCCTCCCTCTTCCACCTCGTCGGACCTTCGCGGAGGTCACCAATCCCGAAGCCGGCCTTCTTTCTGAGGTCTCTACCCGTGTACAAAAGAAGTTCTTCAACAATGCTTTGGGTCCGATGGGCACAGCTGCCCGGAAAAATGGCTTCAAGGCGCTCAAACTTTCAGCTGAAGAATGCGACCAGTTGATGAAGCCATATCAATACGCCCTTGTGGGTAAATTCCCGTGTGGTGGACCTTCTTGGAAAACTGTTAGAACACTCTTCCATAACCTCAAATTCATCGGAGTATACCAGTTTGGGATTATCGACGACAAACATTGCTTAATCATCTTCTCCAAACCCGAAGACTACAATCGCCTGTGGAAAAAGAAGATTCTGGATTTTCATGGATTCACTATGCGCATACTGAAGTACACTGCTGAATTCGATCCTGAAGTGGAGTCCTCGATTGTGCCGGTGTGGATCGAACTCCCCAAGATCAAGCCGCACCTCGCCAATGATCGATGCATTTGGGGGCTCGCTGAACTGCTGGGAACGCCGCTGCGCATGGATGAGCCCACGTCGGACCGTACTCGCCCGAGTACCGCGCGCGTCTTGGTCGAAATCGATGTCAAGCAACCCATGGACGAGACGCTGCTGGTCGAGTATGGAGCTACTGACATCTTACAAAAGGTATTGTACGATCCTATCCCTCACTATTGTGATCCCTGTCGAGGCTTTCACCCAAAGAACGAATGCAAAACGAAAGATCAAGAGCAGCGACCCTCAGGTGTTCGACAATATGCCCAAGAGAAAATTATTGATAATACTCCTTCTAACCCCCCACATGTTAGTCAAAACGCCAAGGAGACAGCTTCTCAGGAGTGGCGGATTGTATCAAAAGCTAGAAGGAAGCAATCGGACCTTCATAAAGGTAAGGCTGTTGCAGGGATAGCTGGTCCAAGCCTTAGCCCTGCAATTGGTAATTCCAACCACTTCGCAGCCCTGGATACTATTAATGAGGAGGAAGAGCGGGAAGTGGACTGTGCTGCCGCTAACAGTGAGAATTACCACCTCAATGTCACTGCCCCTGCACCGACTTCAACAGTCCAAGATGCTCACTTGAAGCCTCCAAAAGGACCCCTGCTCCACGATGACAGTCTTCAGAGAGTAAGTACTGAGAATGGATTGTCTGAAGAAGTTCCTATTGTTGTCACCAATGTACAGGACAGCTCCATTAACCACAACAATTTAATTACCTGTTCTCCATCTTCCCCCACCCAAGCGGACATTTGCCTTAATGTTTTAGTTGCCCCCACTCAGAGTCTAACCAACCAACAAGGATTTGCAACTGAAAATAAGCTTGTATCGGAAGAAGGTAAAGAAGTTACTGCTACTCCAGAAATTGACGCCTCCAAACAGTCAGCTGCTGCACCCCCTACTTCAATCGTTCTCCTCTCTCAAGATGACTCACAAAACCAATCCCATGCTCACAGTGATTTTCTTTGTTGTTCTCCTGCTGCTCCCACCCAAGGGGATAATCGCCTCAGTGCCCCAGCTGCCCCCTTCCACAGTTTAACCGCTTGTGACGCTGCCGGGCAGCCCCAAGTTCGTTTACTTGATGGAAATGAGGCAGTCACGGACATTGAGCAAGAAGCTGATTTTGGTGCCTCTCGGCCGCATCAGTCACCCCTTGCTTCCAGCCCCACAACAAGAAGTTTTCAGCCCCCGACTGAAACGACTTCCCCACCCCAAGATAATCAGCATCATCTAGCTCCAGCCACTGTCGAACAGAGCAGGGGACCTTGTTTTTTAAACACTGCTACTGCGGACGATTCTCACATCCCTGTTAACACTAATGTCCACAGCCCTATGCAACATCTTGTCTTTGAGGAGGCTCGAACTGCTGCGGCTCATAAAAGGGGAGGAACAGTTGATGCTGCATCTCTTCCGAAGAAAGACAAAGCTAAGAAAACGGAGATGCCACCTAGTATTCAGAGACAAACCAGGAGCAAAAGTAAACCCACTAAAGAAGGTATTTTCTTTACCAATAATCAATGAATCTTAACATTTTGGTGTGGAATATTAGAGGTATTGCAAATTCTAATACCCAAAAGTACTTACATCGGTTGAGGAAAAAAAAGAAGTTAAATATTCTTGTTATTATTGAGCCCATGACTGGTCTTGATGCTAGCTTCATGACTCGTAGATTTGGGTTTGAGCATGTTGTGGCAAATGTGGCTAATCAAATCTGGGTTTTTTTCAGACTCTTGTACTTGTATTAGTATTCTTGAGAATCATGAACAATTTTTACATATTGAAGTCTCCCACCCATCTGTTGCTAAGCCATTCTTTTGTTCCTTTGTGTATGCCAAATGCTCGAGATGGGAACGGCGTGAGTTATGGGATGGCTTGAGAAATATTTGCACCTCCTCCCCTTGGCTCGTGGCCGGGGACTTTAATACAGTGCTGTCCACCTCTGAGATGAAAGGCTGTGCTTCTCCAAAGTTGGGAGCTATCGAAGAATTTGCAGAATTTGTTCAAGACTGTGAGCTGCAAGATGCGGGTTGCATTGGGAGTCAATTTACTTGGACGGATAAGAAGAGAAAATGGAAGAGACTTGATAGGGTGCTGCTCTCGTACGAATGGGCTGACCTATTCACGACCTCGCGAGTTAGCCATTTATCCCTACACAAATCCGATCATGTCCCTTTGATGATCCAGTTGGAGAATCATGACTTCAGAGGGCCATCCTCTTTTCGTTTTCTGCATATGTGGTGCCACCACCATGGATTTCTTGAAGAAGTTCAGCGGAACTGGAACATGCCTATTGCTGAAATTGGGATGGGGAAACTTCAACGTAAGCTTAGCCGGCTCAAACAGCACCTGAAATGGTGGAATAAGCAAGTATTTGGCAATGTCTTTGATGCAGTGGAGGCGAAGGAGGCTGCTGTCCAAGATTGTGAGCGCCGTTTCGAGCAAGATCCATCAGAACAAAACCTGATCGACTTGAACCGATCAAGTGCAGAGCTCACTAAAGCCTTAGTTATGCAAGAGACCTATTGGAAGCAGAAAGCCGCCTGTAAATGGGCAGCGGAAGGGGAGCGCAACACTAAATTTTTTCACTCTATTGTTAAGAAAAAACGTGCTCGAGCAACCATCCACACTATTTTGGAAGGAAACCAAGCTATCACGAGTCCTCTTCACATTAAACAATCTGCTGTGGATTTCTTCCACAAGCTTTTGAGTTCCGGAGAGGAGGAGTTGCATCCGGATGATTTCGCTTGTATTCCAGAGATTATATCGAAGTCAGACTCTGATAACCTCTGTGTCACACCTACTCTTGACGAAGTGAAGGAAGTGGTGTTTGATATCAATTCCGACAGCGTGGCGGGCCCCGATGGTTTTTCCTCTCTCTTTTTTCAGACCTGTTGGGATATTGTGGGGTTGGACATCTTTGAGGCTGTCCGGGACTTCTTTAAAGGGAACCAAATGCCTACAGGCTTTAAAGCTACAACGTTAGTCCTTATCCCCAAGGCCATTACAGCCTCCTCTTGGGCTGATTATAGGCCGATCAGCCTCTGCAACGTGACCAATAAGATCATTTCTAAACTCATATATAAGCGATTGAGTCAAGTTTTGCCTGATTTGATCTCCGTGGCACAGAGCGGTTTCGTTGCTGGACGATCCATTCAAGATAACATCCTCTTAGCACAAGAATTGGTTCATTCGATAAATGTTAAAGACCAAGGGGATAAGCTTATCCTCAAACTGGACATGACCAAAGCTTATGACAGGCTCCAATGGCCATTTCTCTTCCTTGTTCTTGAAAACATGGGGTTCTCCGAAAAGTGGATTTCTATGATACGAAGATGTATACAGGGCTGTTTCTTCTCGGTGCTGGTGAATGGGTCTAGTACGGGTTTCTTTCAGTCATCCCGGGGCCTTAGACAAGGTGATCCCCTCTCTCCGGCTCTGTTCATTCTCGCAGCTGAATGGCTTTCCAGGAGCTTGGACTCGCTCTTTCAGCGTATCCCCTCTCTCAGATATGATGGTGATGCCCGACAGGTGATTTCCCATCTGGCCTTTGCGGACGACATAATTATCTTCGCTAAGTCCTTGGATGGGAATATTGCTGCATTGATGGACTTGTTGCGTAAATATGAAGCAGTCTCGGGCCAGCTTATTAGCTGCTCCAAGAGTCTTTGCGTGGTGGGCAAACATTGTAACACCATGCAAAGGCACTACATTCAGATGGCCACCGGATTTGCTATGACCTCTCTCCCTATCACTTATCTTGGGGCCCCCCTATACGTTGGTAATAAAAAATCTGCTCTTTATACTGATCTTTTGGATAAGATCAGGAATAAGATTGTGGGCTGGGAGAAGACTGCACTTTCTCATGGTGGGAGACTCCTGTTGATTCAAAGTGTTCTGAACTCTATACCGTTGTATATTATCCAAGTGCTACAGCCTCCTCGTTCTATTCTTAACAAGATCGACAAGCTTCTTAACAAGTTCTTCTGGGGAGACTATGGCCATCAAAAGAAGATTCATTGGACTTCTTGGCCGAATGCTTGTTATCCTTACGAGGAGGGTGGGCTGAATGTCAGAAAAACTGCCGATCTTATTGAGGCCTTCTCATGGAAGCTTTGGTGGAATTTTAGAAAACATTCTTCTTTATGGGCGAATTACATGAGGGAGAAGTATGTCAAATGGTTCTTCCCCCTTCATGCCCCTTCTCATCCAAAACACTCTTGTATTTGGAAACGTTTGGTTAGTGTTCGCACGGCAGTTGAGGCTCATTTTTTCTGGGTTTTAGGCCGGGGAGACTGCTCCTTTTGGTATGACTGTTGGGTGGGTGAAGCCCCGCTCTCTACCTTATTAAACAGGCCAGTTTGCAGGCTGGAACCTGTTAACGCTTATTGGAATAATGGGAAGTGGGACGAGAGTAAGTTGAGTACTATCCTTCCCCCTCATCTTGTTCAACAGATTGGTCAAGTCCCGATTGCCCGTGGTAACAACGATATCCTCATTTGGAAAGCCTCTCCCACTGGCAGATTTACTACGAAGTCCGCATTTGAAACTATCCGTCATAGCCGGGAACACCATGGTCTTCTAACACATGCTTGGAGTAAACAAATCAGACCTACAATCTCTGTTTTTATTTGGCGTCTTCTCAATAATTGGATTCCGGTCCACACAAGACTGCAAAAAAAGGGAATCTCCATGGTCTCTAGATGTTATTGTTGTGGAGACAGTATTGAGGATCTTCAGCACCTCTTCTTTAAAAGCCCTAAAGCTAGGGATATTTGGGTATTCTTTTCTGAAATCTTTAATATACCTGCCATTGACACAGATAGCGTGGCCACTCAGCTCAATCATTGGAAAAATCATGCAACTTCCTGTATTAAAGGTAATGTTAGGTGTGTGATGCCTATTCTGATTCTTTGGCACATTTGGGAGGAGAGAAATGATTGTGTCCATCGACACAGGAAGTTCCTTGCCACACGAATTGTTTGGAGGGTCCTTCATTCATTGTTTATTCTTTACATTGCCAAAGTCTTCACTTGGAAGCACTGGAGAGGGGACATTCTATTGGCAGCCCAACTGGGTGTCAAATTCGATCTCTCCGCCTTACAGTCGACACCTACTCGTATTGTCTATTGGCTGAAACCGGACATTGGATGGATTAAGCTTAATACTGATGGAGCGTCAAGAGGCAACCCGGGAGCCGCGGGCTCAGGTGGTGTCATTCGAGATCATTTCGGTGAGGTGATCATTTGCTTCTACTCTTTCCTTGGCCATCAATCCAACACTTTCGCTGAATTACATGCTGTCAAGAAAGGACTGCAATTGTGTTGTGACCGTGGACTTCAAAGCGTTTGGGTGGAAGTTGATGCAACCTCTATTCTTTGCCTCATTCAATCCAACACTACCACCATTTGGAAGTTATCACATCTTCTTATGGAGATTCAAGAGCTCAGAAGCAAACTCAATGTGCGATTCTCTCACATTTACCGAGAGGGGAACAAAGTGGCAGACTTTTTGGCTAACTTGGCTTGCGATGATCAATCATCTGCGATGTTGGAAAGCGATCAAATTCAAGGGCCTATTCGTGGACTGCTTAAGATGGATAAATGGGGACTCCCAAACTTTCGATTCAAATGATTGCCCCTTTGCGGTATGGTTTGGTTAGTTGCATGTGTACTTGGTCCTTTCGTGGCTTTTTCCTCCATTTGATCATTTCCTCTCTCTCTCTTTTATTGTTGTGGGTTTTGTGGTGGTTGGTTTGCTGCTGCTTTGTCTTTTTTTGGGCTGTTCTTGTGGTTGGGGGACCATTTTTTTCTCTGTTTTCCTGCCAGGGGGGGTTATTGTAATTTTCGAAACATGCCCTATACGCTTTCTGTGATCACTCAGACCTGCTGCTGCTCTTTCATGACTGATTATTGGTTTGTTTGGTGTGTCTTTGTGGTGTTTTGTGCCTTACTTGCCTTCGGGGGGAGTATTTTCCCGCTGCATACCTGCCAGGGGGGTTTCTGTTATTTTTTCAAACCGGCCAGCAAACAGAGCTGGTGCAGTCTTTGTTTTGGCACAAGGAAGTGTGTTTGGGATTTTTCTGCTCTTGGTCGCAGCAGATGTGCGTGCAGTCGAAGTCTTTTTGGGGATTACGGGATGTCGGTTGAACTGTGGCTGCTGGAAACTCCTTGTCGAGAAAACAGAAGATCAGCTGCTACGTTGCTGATGGAACAGACGCTGCTGCCCCGCCCCAGAATTCATCTTGGTACCGGAGTTAAGCTTATTAGGTATTATAGGGTGAAATGTGGTCCTTCGTTTTCGGACCTTCCTCCTTTTGGGCTGCTGAAAATCCGCGAAGCACTTATGTTTGGTGTGATCTTGGGCTGCACAAACAGAATTTGCTCCGACCATTTTCAGCAGTACAAGATTTTTTATGATTCAACTTTTCCGAGAATTTGGACCCCATTTTTCTGCCTTAGTTATAGTTACAGTTTTTGTAAAAAGAGTAAAACTTATTCTTCTGATATGTTGGACTGTCATGCCTGCACAAATGGCAACCCTCACACTTGCCATACGAGCAACAAGATTGACCAAAAGAATGCATCCCTTTGGTTCTTGTTTGATATATATTGGGGATATGGGGCTTATTTATTTTTGGAAGTCTTTTTTGATCATTTGGCCTATTGTAAAGGGAGTAGTACTCCTTATTTTTGCTTTTACTTTACTTACAATCTTTGTAAAGGGAGTAGTACTCCTAATTTATGCTTTTATTCTCGTCACACGGTTTGTAAAGGGAGTAGTACTCCTTTTTTACTGCTTACTAGACGGTTAGGGTCTTTTGTTCGGCTTCTTATGTATTTTGTAAACTTCCCTGTGTAACTTTTGTTCTGTTATTAATAAAGGGGTGGGGTCCCCATAGAAAACCCTACGGCGGGCACGTGCCGGTTTTTTTTAAAAAAAAAAAAAAAAAAAAAAAAAAAAAACCCTAAACCCTAAACCCTAAACCCTAAAAAAAAAAAAAAAAAAAAAACCCTAAACCCTAAATCCTAAACCCTAAACCCTAAACCATCCGATATAAGGTTCTTCCATTGTTTAACCCAAAGCTTACTGCGGCAGAGGCCAATGGGTGCCTACTCATACGTGTCGGAGCTATGGAAGAAGAAGCAATCCGATTTGATGCGCTTCGTGCATCGGGTTCGCTGCTGGGAGTACCGTCAGCATCCCGCCGTTGTGCGTGTCACCCGCCCAACCCGCCCCGACAAGGCCCGCCGCCTCGGATACAAGGCCAAACAGGGTTATGTTGTCTACCGTGTCCGTGTTAGACGTGGTGGAAGGAAGAGGCCAGTTCCCAAGGGTATTGTGTATGGAAAGCCCACCAATCAGGGTGTTACTCAGTTGAAATTCCAACGCAGCAAGCGGTCAGTAGCAGAGGAACGCGCTGGCAGGAAACTCGGTGGCCTTAGGGTTCTGAATTCTTACTGGATCAACGAGGACTCAACTTACAAGTACTTTGAAGTAATATTGGTTGACCCAGCCCATGCTGCTGTTCGCAATGACCCGAGGATTAACTGGATTTGCAATCCAGTCCACAAACATAGGGAGCTCCGAGGGCTGACCTCTGCTGGAAAGAAGTACCGGGGTCTCAGAGGAAAGGGTCACTTGCACCACAAAGCACGTCCTTCAAGAAGGGCAACCTGGAAGAGGAACCAGACTCTGTCTCTTCGCCGGTACCGTTGATTTTGGTCGAGTTTTGTGGGGTTCCTCCGGCGAAAATCATATTTTGTGTTCTAGAAGTTTTTATGAATTATGCCTAGGAGTTGTTTTGTCAGCTGTTGCGTTATTATTGTGGGCTGTTATGAATACAGTTCACATGTTTTATTATCGATCATTTTATGAAATGCTTACAGATATGGAAAGAATAGGTATTGTATCCATCTGTTATTGGGGCCTTCTGTCTGTCTATTCATAGCCTCCAAAATGCTTACAATTGTTAGAAGTCATACCGAGCAATTTTTGCGGAATTAATTAAGTCAGTAAATTTGTCTTGAAAAAAAAAACCCTAAACCCTAAACCCTAAACCCTAAACCCTAAAAAAACAAAAAAAAAAAAAAACAAAACCCTAAACCCTAAACCCCAAAAAAAAAAAAAAAAAAAACCCTAAAACCCTAAACCCTAAACCCTAAACTCTCTCTAGAATTTGGACTTTGGCCCCGATCATGGGGGATCCTCCGGATCCGCCCCCCACCAAACGGACTTATGCATCAGTCACCGGCGGCATGGCCACTGCTACCACCATCAAGGGTGTTCGGCCAAACTTGTCCTCACAATTGCATTGTGATGGCCATTTTCGAAGGTATGCCAAGAGAGAGATCAAAAATGATATTTTAGATTTTGAATTTTCTGAACAAGAAATCGAGGAATTATCTAGTGATTTTCGTTTAGCTTTGATTGGAAAATTTTCTCATGGTTATCCATCCATGGGAAGATTAAACGTGTTGATGAAAGATATCAAGTTTAAAGGAAGTTGTATGTGTAGTCTTCTTAATGTGAATCATGTTTTATTTCGTTTTGAGATCGAAGAGGATTATACACGGTTTTGGGTTCAAAAATTTTGGTATTTTGATGGCTTTCCAATGAGAGTATTCAAGTGGACAGCCGATTTTAATCCGAAGATTGAATCTCCCATTGTTCCAATTTGGGTTACACTCAGGCACTTACCGATACAATTTTTCAAGACCGACGTCCTTTTTAGCTTTGCTGAAGAAGCTATTGGTAATCCTCTTTGCATCGACGAGTGGACGTACGGATGCAAACGGGCTTCTATGGCAAAAATTCTTGTGGAAGTGGATTTGCTTAAGCCTTTACGGCATCAAATTAGCGTTTCATTCCGGGGGAAAAGATGGATTCAATCTTTAGAATTTCAGCATTTACCCAAATATTGTCCCAACTGCCAGCACTTGGGCCATGCTCTTCATGAATGTACGGCCCCTGATAGGGGGATTACGCTGTCAACACCCTGCGGAAACGACAAGGATGCTTCCGGTGATGATCCATTTGCCGGCGAGGAGTTGCGTCCTTCTTTGGTTCAGAAACATGGAGAGTTGAGGGAGAGCTTGGACGCTAAACAGCGAGCAACTGGTTCAGACAGCCTGCCAAATCTGCACCTTGTTCCAGCAGCAGATTCTGATGGTTATTTGCCGGTTCCGTCGACATCTTTGCAGGTTCCGGTGACTTCTACAGCAGCTGTAACTCAGCCTTCAATTCAGCATGATTTGCAGGCTTTTGTTGCGGTTCCTACCCCCAATACTGGCGTGAATTCAGGGCTGCAAGTGGTTGGGAATCTTGTCTCTTTCTTGGAGCAAAGTAAGGAGACATGCAGCCTTTCCAAATCAGCTCCTGCTGCTGCTCACGTGCATGCACCAGCTGATGGTTCTCACGTGAATTCTCCACATGGGGAAGATTCCATTTCCCACCCAGCTGCTGTCACTCACGAGAAAGAGGTTCTTGGGGGTCCCAAAGGCTCAGCTTTTGTTGGAAAGGTTGTCCCCCACTTGCCGGATCCTGTTCCTCTTTGCACAGCTGCAAACTTGAGGGAATTAGCTGTAATTCCACCAGCAGCTAATTTGGGACAGCAGCCAAAAACGTTTTCAGACATGTTTAGGGAACTTAAGGAGGCTGAATCTATCCAATCATCTCCCATATTATCGCCCATTGCTACTGAAAATTACCATAGCAGCAGTGAGCTTTTCGATTTTTTAGTATCTTCGGATGGTAAGGTTTATCCACGTAAATCCTTGCTAAATCTGGACCATAATTCGGCCTTGGGTGTTAGTGATGCTCTTCACGCTGAGTTGGCTGCTCATTTGGCTCATGATGCGCCTAGTCACGCCCACGTTATGGGTGAGGTGGTGGATGGCAACGTGGCTACACGGGTAGGCCCTCTTTTGGAAGAAACCACAGCCCAAGACGTATCTACGGAGTTGGACCAGGAAAACTTGGGCTTGTATGATGCACATCAGGCCTTTGAGCGTGGGCTTGACACACTTGTGGATGCAATTGAGGATCGGGTCTTACTTCGCACTACCAAGAAAAAAAACAAAAAGAAAAGAAATCGGGCCAAAGGCAAATTTAATCATATAGTCCCCAACATTCAATCATCATTGGAGGCCAGCTCTTTTAATTTCAGCGATCCGCCAGGGGGCCCTAACGCACACTTACCACCTGCCCAAATCGAACCAGGGGGTGTTGGTGTCATCTCTCGACAATTGGTAGGGGAAAATCTACCAAGGGTTGTTCCGGTCAACAGTGAAAATGTTCCAGGGGAGGTACATGTAATTTCTGAACTTCAAAATACAGAGGAATGCAATGGGAACAAGGAGGTGCATTTAGAAGAGGCAAGTTCTGAGGTTGAGGAGGAATTCCATTATCCCGGTGAGTCGATGGATAATTTAAGGTGTCTGTTTTATAACTTTGGGCAGCCCAAAATTAAATCACAAATTGGAGCTGTCCTTGGACCTAGTATGGAACAACCCAGCAAATATACATGTCCTCCGAGTCCATCAATCAATCCTTCTCCAAAGTCATCACACTCCGCAACACCCCCGGTCGCGACGCCATCCCCTTTGGGTCTTTGTTCCACCAATAAGGACCTCCAAGATACTTTCAGATATTCCAGCTCATCGGCAGAGCCATCATCGCACACTCCGAACTTTCGTCATGTAAAGGACATTTACTCAGATGAATACTTGCTGGAGGAATGTGCCAAGAAAAAGGTATATCCACTTCATCGAACTCACTCGGGCGAACACAAGCTGATGTCATGGAGCAGAAATGCCAAATTTCGGAGTCAGAGCCTTGAGCTACAGTCAGAGTCGAGTGACGATTGGGAAACACAGTACGATGATGACGACCCTTCTTTTGAATTCTAGACTATCAAGTCGTGTTTTATACTTGTAAAGGAGTAGTACTCCTAATTTTCTAAGTAGTATTGGATGATGATGATGTCATGGGATATAATGGAATCATGAATGTACGCCTTTTGAATTATTAATAAAATTACTTCTTTTTCGAAAAAAAAAAAAAAAAAAAAAAAAAACCCTAAACCCTAAATCCTAAAACCCTAAACCCTAAACCCTAAACCCCAAACCCTAAACCCCAAACCCTAAATCCCAAACCCCAAACCCTAACTCTAAACCCCAAATCCCAAACCCCAAACCCCAAACCCCAAACCCCAAACCCTAATCCTAAACCCCAAACCCTAAACCCCAAACCCCAAACCTCAAACCCCAAACCCTAAACCCTAAAATCCCTAAACCCTAAAACCCTAAAACCCTAAACCCCAAACCCCAAACCCCAAACCCCAAACCCTAAACCCTAAACCCTAAACTGAGATTGCAAGACTCCATGTGGGCTAAATATATGAAGGAAAAGTATGTTAAATGGTTCCACCCTGCTCAATCGCCTTGTTCTTCGACGGACTCTCATGTTTGGAGGCGTTTGGTAAAGATTCGAAATAGAGTCGAATCAAATATTTTTTGGATCCTTGGTGAAGGGAAATGCTCTTTTTGGTACGACTCATGGATGGATGAGCAGTCTCTTTCTCAACATCTTAGCAGACGAGTGTGTCGGTTGGAGCCCGTTTGCACATTTTGGACTGAAGGTAGGTGGAACATTGATGCGCTTAGCACGGTTCTCCCTGATACTTGGGTGCAGCGGATTGTTCAAGTCCCTATTAACTATGGCTGTCCTGACAAACTCCTCTGGAAGAGATCCCTTACGGGTGACTTCACCACCAGGTCTGCTTGGCAACAGATAAGGGTGCCGAGACCTCCTAATACGGTGCTGCAATCATGCTGGACAAAGCAAATACGGCCAACTATCTCTGTATTCCTGCTTCGCTTAACGAGAGAATGGCTAGAGGTGGATAGTCGGCTGCAGCAGAAGGGGATTCAGATTGTATCTAAATATCAATGTTGTGAGAGCCAAGAAGATTTTGAGCATCTTTTCTTCCGTAGTACTAAAGCCTCTGTTATATGGCGCACGCTGGCGGATATATTTAACATCCCATATCCAAACACAACTTCGGTTACTCATATGTTGCAGTATTGGCGGGCAAATAATGTGACTAATGGACATGTTAGATCATTGATCCCAATGCTTGCCCTATGGCATATATGGGAGGCACGGAATGATTCGAAGCACAGGAAGAAGAAGTTCCTCTTTTCACGCATTATCTGGAAAATTCTCCATTCCCTGTACATCATTTATAGCAGCAATACTTTTGAGGCAAAGCATTGGAAAGGTTATTTGTCACTTGCTCACAACTGGGGCTTCGTGCTCAAATCACGTAAGAAGCAGGCTGTTCGTATTGTTAGATGGCTAAAACCTGATGCCATAACCTTCAAATTGAACACAGATGGGGCTGCAAAGGGGAACCCGGGTACAGCCGGGGCGGGAGGTGTCCTGCGGGATCATAGAGGACAGGTTTGTTGGGCTTTTTACTTGTATTTGGGCATCAAGACAAATAACTACGCAGAGTTGGCTGCTGTCGAGAGTGGCCTCCGAATTTGTTTGGAAAAAGGGGTTCACAATGTATGGCTAGAATTGGATTCCCAAGTAGTGATAGCTTGGATCAAGGCACGGCAAGGTCCTTGGGATGTGCAGCAGCTTTTGATCAAAATTCTGCTGCTCATGAGGAAACTTGATGTTCGAATTTCTCATATTTTTAGGGAAGGGAACCAAGTTGCTGATTTCTTGGCCAACTATGCTTGTGAGACACTCTCTTCAGCCGTATTGGAGGACATCAACATCCAAGGTAAGATTCACGGTCTTCTTAAGCTGGACAGATTGGGGTATCCCAACTTTAGACATTCTTGATCTGATATTTGCAATGCTTGAAGCAGATATTATGCAAGGTTTTGATTATTTGTTTTTGGTTTGTACTGTTTGTCCTCGGGGACTGCTCTTGAGATGGTGGCTTAGGCAAGGGGCGGTTTGCTTGCTGACTTTTGCACGGGCCCCTGCTCTTATGATTCTTTGGATTGGGTCCTTTGCATTATATGGCAGTGGGCAATCTCCCCTGCTGCTGCTGTTCTGTCACATTTTTATTCAATTGCTTGTTGTGGCTGTTTTTGTATATATTTTGGGAGATCCTGTGGTGGTGCTAATACTTTCCTATATGGTCTCTATGAATCATGTGGTGGTATGTGCATGGTGCATAGGTAGGAGGAAGTTCAACAGCTGGCTATGCTTTGGTGTGGGCAAGATATATTTTCTGAATTTTTCCCCCTGCAGCATATGTTACCTTACTCTTGAAACATGTAGTCAGAGGTTTAAAACTTGCTTATTTGGGGATTCTTTGTTGTGGTTGAGTGGGTCCACGAGCTGTTCCTTTTGCGTGGGGAGTTATTTAGATGTTGAAACCTGCCAGGGGGGGAAATGTAATTTTCGAAACTGTCTAAGGAGGCGCACTTTCGAACTGATGACCCTATTGGATCAACACTTGACTAGACTATGCACCTGTTGCTGTTATACCATCTCATTGTTTGCCATTTTGTGGCAGAACGTGAACTCTGCTGTTCTTGAGCTTGGAGGGGGACATCCACCACTTTCTAGCTAC
This sequence comes from Petrea volubilis, assembly GCA_026212405.1. Classification (NCBI taxonomy): domain Eukaryota; kingdom Viridiplantae; phylum Streptophyta; class Magnoliopsida; order Lamiales; family Verbenaceae; genus Petrea; species Petrea volubilis. The sequence continues at coordinate 1,323,927 of CM047877.1, read as the reverse complement.
TGCATTGGTGATAGCAGGAGGGGTAAGTTGTTGCTGCCCTGTTTCAGGTGCAATATACTGATTGTGGTTTTCATGGTTAGTTTGGATGATGATATGCACATATTATTATGGGACGATGTTAGTCGGCTGTCAGTAGCCAAGGCATGGATGCATGGGGGATTTTTAACTGCTGTACAGCTGCTGCAACGCTGGATATTTTTCCAGGACATCAGTTTGGGGTTAGGATGTGTTCATAACCATGCTTACATTGGGGTATTTTTGATTCAAATTGGGCTTGGGTTGCTGCAAATTATTTGGTGTCAGCAGGTTGGCTTGGTATATACCAGAGGAGTTTTTGTGTTCTCTAAAGTCTGCCGGGGGGAGTTTTGTAACTTTCGACAGAACAGTAGGGATTCACAGCAGCAGTGGAGTCTTGACAGTAAAATATTGCAGGGGGATTTTTGCAAGATGATGAGAAACTGCAGGGGGGTAATTGATATCATCTACTTTGAGTTTTTGAGAAGCTTGAAGGATTATGATGCTCTCCATATCTGCCAAGGGGGTTTCTGTAATTTTCAAAACCTGTTCAACAGACACAGTTTCTGCTTTCACTTTTGCCGGGGGGGGACATTGTAATTTTCAATACCCAGCCAGAGTTGCTGCTGCATTTCATCTGCTGCTGTTGCTCTGTATACAAGGGGTTTATAGTAATTTTCGAACTCTGATGAGGGGCCAAATTTTGAAGATGCTTGATGGGCTTCCTGTGGTTGCAAAGGCAGCTGGACCACTATCTTGGTGTTTATGTGGCCTTAATTCCGTGGCAGCAGCTGCGAATTATTTAACCAATTGTTGCATAGCTGCTGCAGTGATGGGTGCCCAAAGGGGTTGCTATAAATGCAGGTCACGATCCAGTCCATTATCTAATAATAATATCCACTTGTTGGGCCAAAAGCAGGATAGTACATGGGCGGCAACACTAATTTGGCATAAGCAAGGGAGAAGGCCTTATAATTCCAGCGTGCACGAGCTTATTGCTACTTTGGCGCGACACAACGTTCGTGGAGCGTTGGCTAACTTAATTTTAGAGTCATCTCTTGAATATTCTTGTTTCAGTAATACGAGCTACTTTCCTTTTGTTTATTTTAATTCTTTAGATCCCATTTGTAAAGGGAGTAGTACTCCTTATTTACAATTTGCGAAACACTTAGGGTTTCTCATTTTGCTACTTATGTATTTTGTGAAATTTCCTATGTAATAATTTTTGATTATTAATAAAGTGGTGGGGTCCCCACAGAAAATCCCTACGGCGGGCACGTACCGGTTTTAACCAAAAAAAAAAAATCCTAAACCCCAAGGGATGTCGGTTGCACTGTTGCTGCTGGTGCAGACGCTGCTGCTCAAGGGATCGTTGCTCTGCCCCAGGAGCACACGAATATTTTTGGGTCTTTCTTTTGGTGGTGTTGGAACCTTTTGTGTACAACTCCTTATTTTGTGATGATTGGCGTCATTCATTATACTTTGAAGTGCCAAGTCCGCAAAAATGGCAACCTTATCACTTGGCATACGATCTACAAGATTTATCATATGTATACATACCGTTGTTTCTTGGTTGATAAATATTTTGGTCTTGATGCCCGTTTTGCTTTGGAGGTGTTTTTTGACTCTTTTACCTCTTGTAAAGGGAGTAGTACTCCTTATTTATGCTTTTATTTTACTTATAATTTTTGTCAAGGGAGTAGTAATCCTATTTTTTGCTTTTATTATCTTCAAATGACTTATAAAGGGAGTAGTACTCCTTTTTTACAGCTTATTAGATTCTTAGGGTCTCTTGTTCGGCTTCTTATGTATTTTGTGAATTTTCCAGTGTAATTTTTTTTCAGTTATTAATAAAGGGGTGGGGTCCCCACAGAAAATCCTACGGTGGGCACGTGCCAGTTTTTTTTAAAAAAAAAAAACCCTAAACCCCAAACCCCAAACCCTAAAACCCTAAACCCTAAACCCCAAACCCCAAACCCCAAAAACCCCAAACCCCAAACCCCAAATCCCAAACACCAAACCCCAAACCCCAAACCCCTAACCCGAAACCCTAAACCCTAAACCAAAACCGAAAAAAATTTCTCTCTCATCCACCCCACCCCACCCCCCACCCCCACGGAAATTCTCTCCACAATCATACCCAAATTCCGACCTCCTTTGGCCGTCCATGGGTGAGCCTCCGGTCACCCACCCGCCCCAAAAGGCGCCGGATTTTTCATCCGGCAGGTCATTTGCCAAAGTGACTGCTGCTCCGGCGACGGATCCGTTTGCGCCCGATGCTAGAGAACGAAAGAAGAATTTTGATTTGTCAATGTTTACGCCTATTGGAAGTGTGGTGGAGCATCATGGGGAGAAGCTTGTTGTCTTCACCCCAATGGAGAAAGAAAAATTATGTGAGACGTTTAAGTATGCGTTGATTGGCAAATTCTCGCATGGCCGGCCTTCCTTGAGTAATTTGCGCTTTATGTTTACAAAGATGAGTCTTAAACGGAAGTTCAGGTTAGTTCCAACTAATGCAAGTCATGTTTTGATTCACCTTTATGACCATGACGATTACTCTAGATTGTTCATGCGTGAGGTGTGGTATTTTAATGGATTTCCTATGCGCGTGTTTAAATGGACTCTGGACTTCAATCCGCGGTATGAATCCCTAATTTGCCCGGTGTGGTTCAAGGTTCCAGATTTACCTTATCACATTCTGCCCATCCCGGCGTTGTACGTGATTGCCTCGTGTATAGGGAATCCGTTGAGGGTGGATGAGCCCACTGCAGACATCTCTAAGGTGACGGAGGCAAGAATCTGTGTGGAAGTGGATATTACTAAGCCGATTAAGAAGTCTGTGAAAGTGAAAGATGGTGATCGGTTCTTTGAACAACCGGTGGAGTGTGAATGGATACCTCCCTACTGCCATATTTGTTGTCGCAGGGATCATAAATCCAAGGACAGTAAAATATTGTGGGAAGAGGGAGAGCAGACTGAGGATCACGTACAGTTCCAGGGAGATTTGAGAGAGAAGTTGGACGCGATAAGGAAAGGACAAGGAGCAGAGGCCACACGGCCAATAATGGGAAGAACTAGTGTTGTTTCTGGCCAGCATGGGACAGGACGGCCATCCGGTGAACACCTGGCTTTGGGTTCAGAAGGGTTACAGAGAGATAAGGGAAGATAAGAAACGAGTTCTGCACAAACATTCCAGTTTTCGGTGACTGTGCAAAATCCGGTGCTTAACCCCCAGACTCCGGCCGGCAAGGACGCTGACGTAGGAGTTTCACAGTGGGTTGAAGTCCAGAAATCCAGCACCCGCATGACCCAGGACTCTACGGTTAGAGACGGACGGCTGGGGCCAAAAACCCCTAACACCGCGCCAGCTGAATTTATGGTTGTGGGTAACCGTTTCTCATCTTTAAGGGAGACCGATAGATTCTCAGTTGGAAGGGAGACTGAACTGACGAGTTTACAAGACGCAGCTTTCATCACGGAACCCAAAAAATCGGATAAATCCATGCAACCTGAGGGAAACACAGCTGCGGTCGTTACGGACAGCTGTTCACTAGGCAATTTTCCACCAGATATAGAGGCCGGGTTGTTTCAGGAACCAAAGATTACGGAGGATGGGAATCTTGGAGTCGTTGTGGAGAAGCTAGCGCAGTTATCCAAATCTGAAAGGATGCTGGAGTCCGAAAAATGTGAGGAACAAGTTCATGTCCCAGTTCAAGTTGACCCACTTGAAGAATTGGACCCGGCTGAGATGGCGGAACGGGCTGATGAGTCCTATGCTCAACCCATATTGGCCTGTGACGAGATGGACCCAATCTTGGATGGGAGGCCTGAGCAAGTGAACAAGCCCAGTGAACCATCCAAGGGAGGTGACCGGTCCATTGGCGTTGACCATTGTGACATGGGCTCCCAAACACCTAAAAGCGCACGGTCCAGTGGATTAAGATTTTCTGGCCCACGAGAAATACCCACGAATGGAAGGGAGCACAGCCTGCAAGTTGTTATGGATAGGTCCGTGGACTTCGATCTTCCGCAGCCCAAAGTGCATATGGGGAGTTTGGGCCCTAACCATGTTTTACGAAACCTGGATCCCGGCCCAGCCCCTCATGACAACATTCATGGAGATACAACCGAGTCTTCAATTGATTCTAAAGCCCAATCCTCCATCCGAAGTGACCCCCTCTACCGGCCCAACTCTGATGATAAACAAGGAGGTGATACCAATAGTGATGGCAGCCCAAGTTTAGCCCAATTTAAAGAATCCAATAATCTGACTCACACTACCAGTTCTGAGCATTCAAAGAAGACGACGATGATTCGTGCCAAGAAGAACAATCCAGAAATTGCTCCAAGAATCACTAGGAGCAAAGCTAAATCGGGAACTTCTTCTCAAAATGTTTAATGATTAATCTTCTGATATGGAATAGCCGGGGTTTTAGGGATCCCGCCAAGGTTCGCTATGTGAAGAAATTGAAGCAGAGACACAACATACAGGTGCTGGTTATCTTGGAACCCAAAATCAAACTACAAAGTGAATATATGGTGCGCCAGTTAGGATTCGCGGGGGTTTTTGTTAACCCATCAAATCATATTTGGTGCTTCTTTAGCGAAAATGTCACTGCTCAACTCCTTTTAAACGAGGATCAATTAATGCATCTTCTGATCAATTCATCTTATTTGCCGAAGCCGGCTCTGTGCTCTTTTGTCTATGGGAGGCACACTCGAGTAGCTAGGCGGGAATTGTGGGAGCTAATGACTTCGATTGCCACTCCAGAACCATGGTTGATTGGAGGAGACTTCAACGTGGTGAGGACGGCGGAGGAGAAAAAAGGTGGTGCTCCACCTCGGTTGGGTGCCATGGAGGACTTTGATGACTGCCTAGATGGGTGTGGTTTGATCGACCCAGGGTTTACGGGAGACCGGTTCACCTGGACCAACCGACAGGTTGTGGGAAAGACTGGACCGTGTCCTCGTTTCATCTGGGTGGCTGGATTTATTCCCCCAATTCAAACCAGCCCATCTTGTTCGGCACAATTCGGATCATGTTGTGCTTCTTATTAAACCAACGGTATTAGAAGCGAAGTCACCAGCAGCTTTTAGATTTCAGAAGATGTGGATACGTCACCCAAGGTTTCGTGAGGTGGTGGATCAGAATTGGGGGTTACCTACGGTCTCCACAGGTATGCAGCGACTTCAAGATAAGCTTGTAAGATTAAAAGCTTGCTTAAAACGTTGGAATTAGACTGTCTTTGGGAATGTATTTGATCAAGTGGCTAAGGCTGAACAAGAAGTATCCCATGCAGAGAAGGTGTTTGATAGAATGCCAAGCCAAGAGAATTTGATCCTAATGAACAAAGCCACTGCCGAACTGAACAGGGCTTTGGCTATTGAAGAAGATTATTGGCAGCAAAAGGCGGCGGTTAAATGGCTTGCTGAAGGTGAGCGCAATACAAAATATTTTCACAGCCTTGTTAAGAAAAAAAGGCAGAAAAACTACATTCATAGCATTGCGGACGGCGGCAACATCTTGACAAAGCCGGAGGACATCCGAAACTCGGCCTCTTGTTTTTTTCAGGGATTACTGTCAGCCGAAAATATTGATGATGCAAGAACTAATTTTGATCATATTCCTTGTCTAGTACCTCCTGAAATTTCGAAAAAACTCTGTGCTAAACCGTCGCACCAGGAAATATATGAAGCAGTTTTTGGGATTAGTCCCGACTCCGTGGCTGGACCGGATGGATTTTTTGCCCTCTTTTATCAACACTGCTGGGAAATAGTGAAGAATGACGTCTTTGAGGCAGTTGCGGAATTCTTCACTGGAGTGCCCATGCCGCGGGCATTTACTTGTACGACTCTTGTACTCTTACCCAAAACAGACGAGGCTGCCTCATTGACTGATTTTCGCCCAATAAGCCTCCGTAATGTGTCAAATAAAATTATAACGAAATTGCTTTATGGGCGTCTTGCCAAGGTCTTGCCCCTGGTTATCTCTCGTGCACAATCGGGGTTCATCGAAGGTCGTGCTATTGCGGATAATATATTCCTGGCCCAGGAATTGGTACACTCATTAAATAATAAGGTCCATGGCGATCGCCTCATTGCCAAGCTTGACATGGCTAAGGCATATGTTTCGTATGCTGGAAAAATTGGGTTTTAGTGACAGTGGTGCGACTTGATTCGAAACTGTATCACTAATTGTTGGTTCTCGGTATTGGTGAATGGGTCCAATGCCGATTTTTTCCCTTCTACACGTGGATTACGTCAAGGGGATCCCATATCTCCCGCGCTATTTATTTTAGCTGCGGAATGGTTAGCCCGCGGCCTAGATGATCTCATCCGACGGAATCGCTCTATGCAATATATTGAGAATTTGGAGATTATTGTATCACATCTAGCTTACGCGGACGATATTATAATCTTTACAAAAGCAGGGGTAGCAGGGTTAAAGAAGCTGATGCAGTTTTTAAGAGAGTATGAACGGGTGTCGGGGCAAAAAATTAATGCTGGAAAGAGTTCTTTAGTGATTGCAAAAAGATGTGCTCAAGACCGGATCCGACGGATAAAAAGAATTACAGGATTTTCTCAGGCGGAACTGCCTATTTGATATCTTGGAGCTCCTTTATACTTGGGAAATAAACGAGGGTTGTTATATGCGACAATATTAGACAAGATCAGGGCTCAGCTGTTATCTTGGGAGAACCGGCATTTGACCCTGGGGGGACGGTTGCAATTGATTAGGAGTGTCTTAATGTCTTTGCCTTTATATTATATGTAGGTTCTTGAGCCACCCAAACACACTCTCACTAAAACTTTCACGTATCTTTAATCATTTTTTCTGGGGATCATATGGTGGCCAACGTAAACTTCATTAGGCTGCCTGGAGTGAGCTGTGTAGTCCGGTGGAAGAGGGGGGTCTTGGTGTACGCGAGCTTAGCGATATGGTTCAGAGTTTTGCTGGGAAATTATGGTGGCGGTTTAGAGCGCATGACTCCTTATGGGCTCAGTTTATGCACGGCAAGTATGTAGGGGGTTTCCACCCAATGGAGGTGATCCGTAAGGCAAACGATTCACCCGTTTGGAAACGAATGTGTCGGATAAGACACTTAGTCAAACCACACATTGCTTGGCAACTTGGGACGGGAAATGTGCATTTCTGGCATGATCAATGGCTACCTGAGGGCGCGATGAAGGATAGAATAGAGCAGCGATTTTATAGCTCTGTTAAAGTTGCACAATTCTGGGTTGAACAGACTTGGGATGTAGACAAATTGGATAATGTAATAAGCATGGACATGGTGGAAAAAGGTGGTCTCGATCCCTATTGACCCGTCTGGAACTGACAAAATGGTTTGGAAGCTGGATGATAGGGGTCGATTCACTACGAAATCTATGTGGAATCTGCTCCGTTCCAGGTCTGAAAAATCACAGCTGCATTCTCTCATTTGGTCCCCTTCCATCACTCCTAACATCTCTATTTTTATTTGGCGCTTGCTTTGTGGGTGGCTGCCTGTTGAAGCCCGGATGCAGCGGAAAGGTTTTCACTTGGCGTCGAAGTGTCAATGTTGCTTTAATGAGGAGACAACAGCGCATGTTTTCATCAAGAGTCCGAAGGCAACACTGGTTTGGCAATTTTTTTCCTCTCTTTTTCATGTTGATGTGGTGGACACTAGTGATATTGGGCGGCTGTTGAATTTTTGGAGAAACTCAAGACATACCGGAGGCAGATTGAGCATAAGGCTTATGGTGCCGATTCTGATACTTTGGTACTTATGGGATGCAAGGAATAATGCCAAATATAGGGGAAAAAGAGTAGTAGCAAGCCAGATTGTAGGCAAAATTTGGAGGAACATTCACTTGCTGCATATAGGTGGTTTGCTCAAGCCAAGCTTGTGAGGTAGTGATGACCATGTAGCGCACTTCTTCCAGGCGGATGTTCGCCAACAGCAGCGAACGGAGACACGGCTGGTGAAGTGGTTGAGGCCGGCTCTCGCATGGCTCAAAGTAAACACGGATGGCGCTGCAAGGGGTGGCACGAGGGTCACTGGAGCTGGTGGTATCGCTCGGACGCATACGGGAGCGCCAGTGTTTGCTTTCTATTCGTATCTTGGAACCAATAGTAATACATTTGCGGAGTTGTTTGCTGTTTATGAAGGTTTACGCCTTGCTAAAGTGCGGGGATACGATAAAGTATGGCTGGAGCTGGATGCTCAGGCTGTCATCCAGCTCATTCTCAACCGAGATCAGGCTTCTTGGAACTTACAACATCTTCTTTGCAAAATCTGGATGTTAATGCAACAAATGGAGGTCAAGATTACACATATATTTCGTGAAGCCAATCAAGCTGCGGATTATTTGGCGAATATGGCGTGCGATGAATTGGCATCGCGTGTGCTTAAACCAGAACAGATTAAAGGCCGATTGCGGGGTATTCTAAGACTTGACACTCTGGGTCTCCCATATTTTAGACATAAAGTTAGGAATTGAGCTTTTTCATGTTTCATAATCATTATTTTTATTCTTTGCTACACTTAGGTCTAGAGAAGCTTTTGATGTTTTTTATAAATTTCCCCATGTAAATGCTTGAGTTTTATTTCTAATAAAGGGGTGGGGTCCAAACAGAAAACCCTACGGCGGGCACGTGCCAGTTTCCTTAAAAAAAATGTTTGTTCTCCCTAATTTTTTGAATTTCACTTCACAATATGTGTCTGAACATGAGTGTAAAGTTTCGACAATATCTAATGCGGACCAAATATCTGCCCGATTTCGTGATGGTACCCCTTCCGCTGCCGAGCGATTTACTCGGGGGCCCTTAAAACCTTCTGTAAATGCCCTCTCGCCCGAGTTTCTGGAATTTAACCTCACAATATGTGTCTGAACGTGAGTTTCAAGTTTCGACAATATCTCAAACGGGCAAAAAAATAGCCTGATTTCGTGATGGTACCCCTTCCGCCAATGAGCGATTTACTCGGGGCCTATAGAACTTTCTCAATATGTCTGCTCTCTCTAATTTTTGTAATTTCACCTCATAGTATGGGTTTGAACGTCTGTGCAATGTTTCAGCAATATCTCATATGGACCAAAAGACTTCCGGCTTTAATGATGGTACCCCTTTTCGCCCGCGAAAGATTACTCGGGGGCCTGTTGAACCTTCCGTAAATGTCCGCTCGCCCTAGTTTTTTTATTTTCACCACACAACATGTGTCTGAACGTGAGTGCAAATTTTCGATGAAATCTCGTATTAGCCAAAAAACTGCTCGATTTAGTGATGGTACCCCTTCCTCCGGCGAGCAATTTACTCGGGGACCTGTAGATCTTCTGTAGATATTCGTTCTCTCTAATTTTTTTAATTTCACCACCCACTCTGTGTCTGATCTTGAGTGTAATGTTTCGAAAATATCTCAAACGGGCCCAAAAACTACCTGATTTCGTGATGGTGCCCTTCCGCAGACGATCGATTTACTCGGGAGTCTGTAGAACCTTCACTAGATGTTCGTTCTCTCTAACTTTTTGAATTTCATCTCAAAATACGTGCCTGAATGTGAGTGCAAAGTTTCGATAATATCTCAGACGGGCCAAAAAACTGCCTGATTTCGTGATGGTACCCCATCCGCCGGCGAGCGATTTACTCGAGCCATGTAGAATCATCACTACATGTCCGTTCTCTCAAATATTTTAAATTTTACCGCACAATATGTGTCTGAATGTGAGTGCAATGTTTCAACAATATCCCAGACAGGCTAAAAAACTGCTCGATTTCGTGATGGTACCCCTTCCGCCAGTGAGCGATTACTCGGGGCACGTAGAACCTTTCTCAAGATGTTCGTTCCCTCTAATTTTTTGAATTTCACTTCACAATTTATGTCTGAACGTGAGTGTGAAGTTTCGACAATATCTCATATGGACCAAAAAATTGCCCGATATCGTGATGGAACCCCTTCCGTGGGCGAGCGATTTACTCGGGGGCCTATAGAACATTTGGTAGATGTTCATTCTCTCTAATTCGTTCAATTTCACTTAACAATATGTGTCTGAACGTGAGTGTAATGTTTCGACAATATCTCATATACATCAAAAAATTGCCCGATTTCGTGATAATACCCCATCCGCAGGCGAGCGATTTACTCTAGGGCCTTCAAAACCTTCTGTAAATGTCCGCTCGCCCTAATTTTTTGAAATTTACCTCAAAATACGTGTCTGAACGTGGGTGCAAAGTTTCCACAATATCTCAGACGGGCCAAAAAACAGTCTGATTTCCTGGTGGTAACCCTCCCCCCGGTGAGCGATTTACTCGGGGCATGTAGAACCATCTTTAGATGTCAATCCTCTCTAATTTTTTGAATTTAACCTCACACTGTGTGTCTGATCTTGAGTGTAATGTTTCGACAATATCTCAAACGGGCCCAAAAACTGTCTGAATTCGTGATGGTGCCCTTCCGCAGACGATCGATTTACTCGGGAGCCTGTAGAACCTTCACTAGATGTCCGTTCTCTTTAATTTTATAAATTTCAACTTAAAATACGTGTCTGAACGTGAGTGCAAAGTTTCAATAATATCTCAGACGGGCCAAAAGACTGCCTGATTTCGTGATGGTACCCCATTCGCCGGCGAGCGATTTACTCGAGGCATGTAGAACTATCTCTATATGTCCGTTCTCTCAAATTTTTTTGACTTTTACCACACAATATGGGTCTGAATGTGAGTGCAATGTTTCAACAATATCTCTGACGGGCCCAAAAACTGCCTGATTTCGTGATGATACCCCCTTCTGTCGACGAGCGATTTACTCGAGGCTTGTAGAACCATCTCTACATGTCCGTTCTCTCGAACTTGTAAATTTAACCTCATAATATGTGTCTGAACGTGAGTGCAAAATTTCGATAATATCTCAGACGGGCCAAAAAACAACCTGATTTCTTGATGGTACCCCTTCCGCCGGCGAGCAACTTAGTCGGGGCATGTAGCACCTTCACAAGATGTTTGTTCTCCCTAATTTTTTGAATTTCACTTCAAAATATGTGTCTGAACATGAGTGTAAAGTTTCGACAATATCTCATGCGGACCAAAAATCTGCCCGATTTCGTGATGGTACCACTTCCGCTGGCGAGCGATTTACTCGGGGGCCCTTAAAACCTTCTGTAAATGTCCTCTCGCCCGAGTTTCTAGAATTTAACCTCACAATATGTGTCTGAACGTGAGTGTAAAGTTTCGACAATATCTCAAACGGGCAAAAAAATAGCCTGGTTTCGTGATGGTACCCCTTCCGCCAGTGAGCGATTTGCTCGGGGCCTATAGAACTTTCTCAATATGTCTGTTCTCTCTAATTTTTGTAATTTCACCTCATAGTATGGGTTTGAACGTCTGTGCAATGTTTCAACAATATCTCATATGGACCAAAAGACTACCGGCTTTAATGATGGTACCCCCTTTCGCCCGCGAAAAATTTACTCGGGGGCCTGTTGAACCTTCTGTAAATGTCCGCTCGCCCTAGTTTTTTTATTTTCACCACACAACATGTGTCTGAACGTGAGTGCAAATTTTCGATGAAATCTCGCATTAGCCAAAAAACTGCCCAATTTCATAATGGTACCCCTTCCAACGGCGAGCAATTTACTCAGGGGCCTGTAGAACCTTTTGTAGATGTTCGTTCTCTTTAATTATTTGAATTTCACCTAACAGTGTGTGTCTGATCTTGAGTGTAATGTTTCGACAATATCTCAAACGGGCCCAAAAACTGTCTGATTTTGTGATGGTGCTCTTCCGCAGACGATCGATTTAGTCGGGAGCCTGTAGAACCTTCACTAGATGTTCGTTCTCTCTAATTTTTTGAATTTCACCTCAAAATACGTGCCTGAATGTGAGTGCAAATTTTCGATAATATCTCAGACGGGCCAAAAAACTGCCTGATTTCGTGATGGTACCCCATCCGCCGGCGAGCGATTTACTCGGGCCATGTAGAACCATCTCTACATGTCCGTTCTCTCAAATATTTTAAATTTTACCGCACAATATGTGTCTGAATGTGAGTGCAATGTTTCAACAATATCCCAGACGGGCCAAAAAATTGCTCGATTTCGTGATGGTACCCCTTCCGCCAGTGAGCGATTACTCGGGGCACGTAGAACTTTTCTCAAGATGTTCGTTCCCTCTAATTTTTTGAATTTCACTTCACAATATATGTATGAACGTGAGTGTAAAGTTTCGACAATATCTCATACGGATCAAAAAATTGCCTGATTTCGTGATGGAACCCCTTCCGTCGGCGAGCGATTTACTCGGGGGCCTATAGAACATTTGGTAGATGTTCATTCTCTCTAATTCGTTCAATTTCACTTAACAATATGTGTCTGAACGTGAGTGTAATGTTTCGGGAATATGTCATATACATCAAAAAATTGCCCGATTTCGTGATAATACCCCATCCGCTGGCGAGCGATTTACCCTAGGGCCTTCAAAACCTTCTGTAAATGTTCGCTCGTCCTAATTTTTTGAATTTCACCTCAAAATACGTGTCTGAACGTGGGTGCAAAGTTTCCACAATGTCTCAGACGGGCCAAAAAACTGTTTGATTTCCTGGTGGTAACCCTCCCCCTGGTGAGCGATTTACTCGGGGCACGTAGAACCATCTTTAGATGTCAATCCTCTCTAATTTTTTGAATTTCTCCACACAATATGTGTCTGAACGGGAGTGTAAAGTTTCGACAATATCTCAAACGAGCCAAAAAACTGCCCAATTTCATAATGATACCCCTTCCAACGGCGAGCAATTTACTCAGAGGCATGTAGAACCTTTTGTAGATATTCGTTCTCTCTAATTTTTTTAATTTCACCTCACACTTTGTGTCTGATCTTGAGTGTAATGTTTCGACAATATCTCAAACGGGCCCAAAAACTGCCTGATTTCGTGATGGTGCCCTTCCGCAGACGATCGATTTACTCGGGAGCCTGTAGAACCATCACTAGATGTTCGTTCTCTCTAATTTTTTGAATTTCACCTCAAAATACGTGCCTGAATGTGAGTGCAAAGTTTCGATAATATCTCACACGGGCCAAAAAACTGCCCGATTTCGTGATGGTACCCCATCCGCCGGCGAGCGATTTACTCGGTCCATGTAGAACCATCTCTACATGTCCGTTCTCTCAAATACATTAAATTTTACCACACAATATGTGTCTGAATGTGAGTGCAATGTTCCAACAATATCCCAGACGGGCCAAAAAACAGATTGATTTCGTGATGGTACCCCTTCCGCCAGTGAGCGATTTACTCGGGGCACGTAGAACCTTTCTCAAGATGTTCGTTCCCTCTAATTTTTTGAATTTCACTTCACAATATATGTCTGAACGTGAGTGTAAAGTTTCGACAATATCTCATATGGACCAAAAAATTGCCCGATTTCGTGATGGAACCCCTTCCGTCGGCGAGCGATTTACTCGGGGCCTTCAAAACCTTCTGTATATGTCCGCTCCCCCTAGTGTTTTGAATCTCACCTCACAATACGTGTCTGAGCGTGAGTGCAAAGTTTCCACAATATCTCAGACGGGCCAAAAAACAGTCTGATTTCCTGGTGGTAACCCACCCCCCGGTGAGCGATATACTCGCGGCACGTAGAACCATCTTTAGATGTCAATTCTCTCTAATTTTTTGAATTTCACCTCACAATAAGTGTCTGAACGGGTGTGCAAAGTTTCGACAAAATCTCAAACGAGCAAAAAAACTGCCCAATTTCATTATGGTACCCCTTCTACCAGCTAGCAATTTACTCAGGGGCCTGTAAAACCTTCTGTAGATGTCCGTTAGCCCTAGTTTTTTGAATTTCACCTCACAATATGTGTCTGAACATAAGTGCAATCTTTCGACAATAACTCAGCCGGACAAAGAAACAGCCTGATTTCGTGATGATAATCCTTCTACCGGCCAACGATTTGATCGAGGGCCTGTATAACCTTATTTAGATACCCGTTCCCCCTAATTTCTTGAATTTCAACTCGCACTCCGCGTCTGATCTTGAGTGTAATGCTCCGACAGTATCTCAAGCAAGCCTAAAAACTGCCTGATTTCGTGATGCTTCCCTTTCCGTCGGCGAACATTTTACTCGGGAACCCGCAGAACCTTCTGTAAATGTCCCTCCCCTTAGTTTTTTGAATTTCACCCCACAATATGTGTCTGAACATCAAGGTAAATTTTGGATAAAATCTCAAATGAGGTAAAAAAATTGCCCGATTTAGAGATAGTACCCCTTCCGTCGGCGAGCGATTTACTCGGGGGCCTATAGAACATTTGGTTGATGTTCATTCTCTCTAGTTCGTTCAATTTCACCACACCATGTGTGTCAGAACATAGGTGCGATGATTCGAAAATATCGCAAACGGACCTAAAAACTGCCTGATTTCTAGCATTTCCTCATGCGATCGATTTACTCGGGAGCCTATTGAACCTTCACTAGATGTTCGTTCCCTCTAATTTTTTGAATTTCACCTCACAAAATGTGTCTGAACGTGAGTGAAAAGTTTCGACAACATCTCAGACGGGCCAAAAAACTGCCTGATTTCGTGATGGTAGCCCCTTCTGCCGGCGGGCGATTTACTCGGGGCTTGTAGAACCTTCCCTACATGTCCGTTCTCTCCAATTTTTTAAATTTCACCTCACAATATGTGTCTGAATGTGAGCACAATGTTTCAATAATATCTCAGTCGGGCCAAAAAACAGATTGATTTCGTGATGGTACCCCTTCCGCCGGCGAGCGATTTACCCGGGGCACGTAGAACCTTTCTCAAGATGTTCGTTCTCTCTAATTTTTTGAATTTCACTTAACAATATGTGTCTGAACGTCAGTGTAATGTTTCGGCAATATCTCATATACATCAAAAAATTGCCCGATTTCGTGATAATACCCCATCCGCTGGCGAGAGATTTACACTAGGTCCTTCAAAACCTTCTGTAAATGTCCGCTCGCCCTAATTTTTTGAATTTCAACTCAAAATATGTGTCTGAACGGGACTGCAAAGTTTCGACAATATCTCAAACGAGCCAAAAAACTGCCCAATTTCATAACGGTTCCCCTTCCAACGGCGAGCAGTTTACTCAGGGGCCTGTAGAACGTTTTGTAGATGTTCGTTCTCTCTAATTTTTTGAATTTCACCTCACACTGTGTGTCTGATCATGGGTGTAATGTTTCGACAATATCTCAAACGGGCCCAAAAACTGTCTGACTTCGTGATGGTGCCCTTCCACAGACGATCGATTTACTCGGGAGCCTGTAGAACCTTCTGTAGATGTTCGTTCTCTCTAATTTTTTGAAATTCACCTTAAAATACGTGTCTGAATGTGAGTGCAAAGTTTCAATAATAGCTCAGACGGGCCTAAAGACTGCCTGATTTCGTGATGGTACCCCTTTCGCCGGCGAGCGATTTACTCGGGGCATGTAGAACCATCTCTACACGTCCGTTCTCTCAAATTATTTAACTTTTACCACTCAATATGGGTCTGAATGTGAGTGCAATGTTTCAACAATATCTCTGGCGGGCCCAAAAACTGCCTGATTTCGTGATGGTACCCCCTTCTGT
Organism: Petrea volubilis; assembly: GCA_026212405.1. Classification (NCBI taxonomy): domain Eukaryota; kingdom Viridiplantae; phylum Streptophyta; class Magnoliopsida; order Lamiales; family Verbenaceae; genus Petrea; species Petrea volubilis. The sequence continues at coordinate 1,308,347 of CM047877.1, read as the reverse complement.
CGACGAGCGATTTACTCGGGGCTTGTAGAACCATCTCTACATGTCCGTTCTCTCCAATTTGTAAATTTCACCTCATAATATGTGTCTGAACGTGAGTGCAAATTTTCGATAATATCTCAGACGGGCCATAAAACAACCTAATTTCGTGATGGTACCCCCTTCAGCCGGCGAGCAACTTAGTCGGGGCACGTAGCACCTTCACAAGATGTTTGTTCTTCCTAATTTTTTGAATTTCACTTCACAATATGTGTCTGAACATGAGTGTAAAGTTTCGACAATATCTCATGCGGACCAAAAATCTGCCCGATTTCGTGAAGGTACCCCTTCCGCTGGCGAGCGATTTACTCAGGGGGCCCTTAAAACCTTCTGTAAATGTCCTCTCGCCCGAGTTTCTAGAATTTAATCTCACAATATGTGTCTGAACGTGAGTGTAAAGTTTCGACAATATCTCAAACGGGCAAAAAAATAGCCTGATTTCGTGATGGTACCCCCTTCCGCCAGTGAGGGATTTACTCGGGGCCTATAGAACTTTCTCAATATGTCTGTTCTCTCTAATTTTTGTAATTTCACCTCATATTATGGGTTAGAACGTCCGTGCAACGTTTCAAAAATATCTCATATGGACCAAAAGACTACCGGCTTTAATGATGGTACCCCCTTTCGCCCGCGAAAGATTTACTCGGGGGCCTATTGAACCTTCTGTAAATGTCCGCTCGCCCTAGTTTTTTGATTTTCACCACACAACATGTGTGTGAACGTGAGTGCAAATTTTCGATGAAATATCGAATTTGCCAAAAAACTGCTTGATTTAGTGACGGTACCCCTTCCTCCAGCGAGCGCTTTACTCGGGGGCCTGTAGATCTTCTGTAGATATTCGTTCTCTCTAATTTTTTTAATTTCACCTCACACTGTGTGTCTGATCTTGAGTGTAATGTTTCGACAATATCTCAAACGGGCCCAAAAACTACCTGATTTCGTGATGGTGCCCTTCCGCAGACGATCGATTACTCAAGAGTCTGTAGAACCTTCACTAGATGTTCGTTCTCTCTAATTTTTCGAATTTCACCTCAAAATACGTGCCTGAATATGAGTGCAAAGTTTCGATAATATCTCAGACGGGCCAAAAAACTGCCCGATTTCGTGATGGTACCCCATCCGCCGGCGAGCGATTTACTCAAGCCATGTAGAACCATCTCTACATGTCCGTTCTCTCAAATTATTTAACTTTTACCACTCAATATGGGTCTGAATGTGAGTGCAATGTTTCAACAATATCTCTGACGGGCCCAAAAACTGCCTGATTTCGTGATGGTACCCCCTTCTGTCGACGAGCGATTTACTCGGGGCTTGTAGAACTATCTCTGCATGTCCGTTCTCAACAATTTGTAAATTTCACCTCATAATATGTGTCTGAACGTGAGTGCAAATTTTCGATAATATCTCAGACGGGCCAAAAAACAACCTAATTTCGTGATGGTGCCCCTTCAGCCGGCGAGCAACTTAGTCGGGGCACGTAGCACCTTCTCAAGATGTTTGTTCTCCCTAATTTTTTGAATTTCACTTCACAATATGTGTCTGAACATGAGTGTAAAGTTTCGACAATATCTCATGCGGACCAAAAATCTGCCCGATTCCGTGATGGTACCCCTTCCGCTGGCGAGCGATTTACTCGAGGGCCCTTAAAACCGTTCTGTAAATGTCCTATCGCCCGAGTTTCTAGAATTTAATCTCACAATATGTGTCTGAACGTGAGTGTAAAGTTTCGACAATATCTCAAACGTGCAGAAAAATAGCCTGATTTCGTGATGGTACCCCTTCCGCCAGTGAGCGATTTACTCGGGGCCTATAGAACTTTCTCAATATGTCTGTTCTCTCTAATTTTTATAATTTCACCTCATAGTATGGGTTTGAACATCTGTGCAACGTTTCAAAAATATCTCATATGGACCAAAAGACTACCGGCTTTAATGATGGTACCCCCTTTCGCCCGCGAAAGATTTACTCGGAGGCCTATTGAACCTTCTGTAAATGTCCGCTCGCCCTAGTTTTTTGATTTTCACCACACAACATGTGTCTGAACGTGAGTGCAAATTTTCGATGAAATCTCGAATTTGCCAAAAAACTGCTTGATTTAGTGACGGTACCCCTTCCTCCAGCGAGCGATTTACTCGGGGGCCTGTAGATCTTCTGTAGATATTCGTTCTCTCTAAGTTTTTTAATTTCACCTCACACTTAGTGTCTGATCTTGAGTGTAATGTTTCGACAATATCTCAAACTGGCCCAAAAACTGCCTGATTTCGTGATGGTGCCCTTCCGCAGACAATCGATTTACTCGGGAGTCTGTAGAACCTTCACTAGATGTTCGTTCTCTCTAATTTTTTAAATTTCACCTCAAAATACGTGCCTGAATGTGAGTGCAAAGTTTCGATAATATCTCAGACGAGCCAAAAAACTGCCCGATTTCGTGATAGTACCCCATCCGCCGGCGAGCGATTTACTCAGGCCATGTAGAACCATCTCTACATGTCCGTTCTCTCAAATTTTTTGAATTTCAACTGAAAATATGTGTCTGAACGGGACTGCAAAGTTTCGACAATATCTCAAACGAGCCAAAAAACTGCCCAATTTCATAACGGTTCCCCTTCCAACGGCGAGCAATTTACTCAGGGGCCTGTAGAACCTTTTGTAGATGTTCGTTCTCTCTAATTTTTTGAATTTCACCTCACACTGTGTGTCTGATCTTGAGTGTAATGTTTCGACAATATCTCAAACGGGCCCAAAAATTGTCTGATTTCGTGATGGTGCCCTTCCGCAGATGATCGATTTACTCGGGAGACTGTAGAACCTTCACTAGATGTCCGTTCTCTCTAATTTTATAAATTTCACCTTAAAATACGTATCTGAACATGAGTGCAAAGTTTCAATAATATCTCAGACGGGCCAAAAGACTGCCTGATTTCGTAATGGTACCCCATTCGCCGGCGAGCAATTTACTCGGGGCATGTAGGACCATCTCTACATGTCCGTTCTCTCAAATTTTTTAACTTTTACCACAGAATATGGGTCTGAATGTGAGTGCGATGTTTCAACAATATCTCTGAAGGGCCCAAAAACTGCCTGATTTCGTGATGGTACCCCCTTCTGTCGACAAGCGATTTACTCGGGGCTTGTAGAACTATCTCTCCATGTCCGTTCGCTCCAATTTTTAAATTTCACCTCATAATATGTGTCTGAACGTGAGTGTAAATTTTCGATAATATCTCAGACGGGCCAAAAAACAACCTAATTTCGTGATGGTACCCCTTCAGCCGGCGAGCAACTTAGTCGGGGCACGTAGAACCTTCACAAGATGTTTGTTCTCCCTAATTTTTTGAATTTCACTTCACAATATGTAAAGTTTCGACAATATCTCATGCGGACCAAAAATCTGCCCGATTTCGTGATGGTACCCCTTCCGCTGGCGAGCGATTTACTCGGGGGCCCTTAAAACCTTCTGTAAATGTCCTCTCGCCCAAGTTTCTGGAATTTAACCTCACAATATGTGTCTGAACGTGAGTGTAAAGTTTTGACAATATCTCCAACAGGCCAAAAAATAGCCTGATTTCGTGATGGTACCCCTTCCGCCAGTGAGCGATTTACTCGGGGCCTATAGAACTTTCTCAATATGTCTGTTCTCTCTAATTTTTGTAATTTCACCCCATTGTATGGGTTTGAACGTCTGTGCAATGTTTCAGCAATATCTCATATGGACCAAAAGATTACCGGCTTTAATGATGGTACCCCCTTTCGCCCGCGAAAGATTTACTCGGGGGCCTGTTGAACCTTCTGCAATGTCGGCTCGCCCTAGTTTTTTGATTTTCACCACACAACATGTGTCTGAACGTGAGTGCAAATTGTCGATGAAATCTTGGATTAGCCAAAAAACTGCTCAATTTAGTGATGGTACCCCTTCCTCCGGCGAGCGATTTACTCGGGGGCCTGTAGATGTTCTGTAGATATTCGTTCTCTCTAATTTTTTGAATTTCACCTCACACTGTGTGTCTGATCTTGAGTGTAATGTTTCGACAATATCTCAAACGGGCCCAAAAACTGCCTGATTTCGTGATGGTACCCTTCCGCAGACGATCGATTTACTCGGGAGCCTGTAGAACCTTCACTAGATGTTCGTTCTCTCTAATTTTTTGAATTTCACCTCAAAATACGTGCCTGAATGTGAGTGCAAAGTTTCGATAATATCTTAGACGGGCCAAAAAACTGCCTGATTTCGTGATGGTACCGCATCCGCCGGCGAGCGATTTACTCGGGCCATGTAGAACCATCTCTACATGTCCGTTCTCTCAAATATTTTAAATTTTACCGCACAATATGTGTCTGAATTTGAGTGCAATGTTTCAACAATATCTCTGACGGGCCAAAAAACTGCCTGATTTCGTGATAGTACGCCCTTTTGTCGGCGAGCAATTTGCTCGAGGCTTGTAGAACCATCTCTACATGTCCATACTCTCCAATTTTTTAAATTTCACCTCATAATATGTGTCTGAACGTGAGTGAAAAGTTTCGATAATACCTCAGACGGGCCCAAAAACAGCCTGATTTCGTGATGGTACCCCCTTCCGCCGGCGAGCGATTTACTCGGGACATGTAGAACCTTCACAAGATGTTTGTTCTCCCTAAATTTTTGAATTTCACTTCACAATATGTGTCTGAACGTGAGTGTAAAGTTTCAATAATATCTCATGCGGACCAAAAAACTGCCCGATTTCGTGATGGTACCGCTTTCGTTGGCGAGCGATTTACTCGGGGGCCTTTAAAATCTTCTGTAAGTGTCCGCTCGCCCTAGTTTCTTGAATTTAACCTCACAATATGTGTCTGAACGTGAGTGCAAAGTTTCGACAATATTTCAAACGGGGCAAAAAGTAGCCTGATTTCGTGATGGTACCCCTTCCGCCAGTGAGCGATTTACTCGAGGCCTGTAGAACCTTCTCAATATATTTGTTCTCTCTAATTTTTTGAATTTCACCTGGTAATATGTGTCTGAACATATGTGCAATGTTTCAGCAATATATCATATGGACCAAAAAACTACCGGATTTATTAATGGTACCCCCTTTCGCCGGCGAAAGATTTACTCGGGGGCCTGTAGAACCTTCTGTAAATGTCCGCTCGCCCTAATTTTTTGAATTTCACCCCTCAAATTTTCAATAAAATCTCAGATGAGCCAAAAAAAACTGGCCGGTTTAGTGATTGTACCCCTTCCTCCGGCGGGCGATTTGCTTGGGAACTTGTAGAACCTTCTGTACATGTTCGTTCTCTCTAATTTTTTGAATTTCACCTCACACTGTGTGTCTAATCTTGAGTGCAATGTTTCGACAATATCTCAAACGAGCCCAAAAACTACCTGATTTCGTGATGGTACCCTTCCGCAGACAATCGATTTACTTGGGAGCTTGTAGAACCTTCACTAGATGTTCGCTCTCTCTAATTTTTTGAATTTCACCTCACAATACGTGTCTGAACATGAGTGCAAACACTACTAGAAAACACGATTTTGGCCACGGATTTTTAGTCACGGATGAAATCGGTTGTCAATAGCGACGGAAATGCCCACGGATTTAAAAAAAAACAAAAACATATGGCCACAGATTTATCCGTGGCCAAATATCCACAATTCCGTGGCCATTTCAATTTATTTAAAAGAAAAACATAAATAAATAAATTTATTTTTTAAAAAAAAAAATTGGACTTGGCCACGGATTTTTCCGTGGCCAATAAATAAATTTTTTTTTAAAAAAAAAAATTGGACTTGGCCACGGATTTATCCGTGGCTAATAAATAAATTAAATTTTTTTAAAAAAATTTGGACTTGGCCACGGATAAATTCGTGGCCAATAAATAATTTTTTTTTTTTAAATTTGGACTTGGCCACGGATTTATCTGTGGCCAATAAATAAATTTAATTTTTTTTTTTAATTTGGACTTGACTACGGATTTATCCGTGGCCAATAAATAAATTTAAATTTTTTTTTTAAATTTGGACTTGGCCACGGATTTATCCGTGGCCAATAAATAATTTTACTTTTTTTTATTTTAAATGACTCAAGTGTTTCTAGATATAATTTTAATATTTTTTTATTATTACTCTTCTTTTAGTTTCTAGATATATGATTCAAGTATTTGCTGAAAAAATATTATTTAGAAAAGAATATATTATCATGTTGTACCGAGAGTTGAATTAATGTGCTTAGTTCAATAAACTATTTTATTTAATTTATTACTTTACTAATATTCATAAAGTATATGGAATAATCTTTCTTTTAAGAAAAACTATAATCTTCTGTATGATATCATGCGGAACTTATCTATTTAATCTTTACATACCATAATTTATAATTAATTTAATTTGATTATTAGAGAGTTATCTAGTAAATAATATCATTTTATTGTCTAATTTGTTCCTAATATAATTTTCATTGTCTAATTTTCATTGTGTATGAATAATTGGTGACTTAATATTATCGATTTTATCCCTATCCCTCTCAAAACGATAGAGCTAAATATTTGAGTTTCGTTAGTCTTTGTATTTTTATTAACCTATATATTGAATGCTTTCGTTTTTCTAATGTTGCTAGAGTTTCATAAAATCGTACATTTGATGCATATATTTCTCTTATTAGTGACTCTATATCGAAAATCTAATTTTCAATTCTAAATTTATGAAAATAATTCTTTAAATTTCCAATATTGTTCCATGTAAAAAGTAATTTGATCCAATATTTATGCATATATTTCATTTGATGCTTTCGTTTAAATTTATTTTTGCAATTCATCTAGCTTTTCTTTTTTCTTATCTACTTTTTTAAAAAAATAATTTTATAATATAATTTTCAGTAATATTCTTCCCAAATACTACAAAAAAAAAGTAAATTAGTGATATTATTACAAATAATAATAATAATAATAATAATAATAATAACAATAATAATAAATTTGTCACTAATTAGATATATTTAATGGTAAAAAAAATATTAGATTTAGTCAAAATTCTTGCATTGACTTCTTAAATTGAGTCAAAATAATCGATAAAAAATTTCAAATTTTTATAAGGTCAAAGTTATAATTTTTTTTAATTTTGATTTTGTATCCCAAAATTATCTGTGGATAAAAGTAAAATTAGAAAGAATTATAATTTGCACGATTTAATATTTCCTATTTAAATCATAATAAGTATGAATTAATAAAATATATTCACATATAGATATAAATTAGTAAAATTTGATAACAAAACTCAATATATAAATATATATAACTATTCTTGGCATGCCTTCTTAAACAAGAAGTTCATCATAGCCTGGCGGTAATGCGGTTGGCAATATACCAAGAGGTCTCGAGTTAGAGTCCCACTGGTAACGGTGAAATTTGATTAATTGAAATGGGCAAGCTGAGCTGGGCCGGGTTGCACCGCTGGGCTGGTAGGCGTGCGGATGGGCCTGGTTGGGCTAGATCCAATTTTCTTTTTTTTTTTAATACTTTTTTTTAGCCACGGATTTATCCGTGGCTAGATTTAATTTTTTTAAAATATTTTTTTTAATCTTAGCCACGGATAAATTCGTGGCTAAATGAAAAATTAAAAAAAAATAATTAATATTAGTCATGGATAAATCCGTGGCTAAATGTAAATTTTTTTAAAAAAGAAAAAGGTTGGCCACGGAAATATCCGTAGCCAAGTTTATCATTTTTTTAAATTTTTTTATTTTTGGCCACGGATTTAGCCACGGATAAATCCGTGGCTAGATTTAATTTTTTTTTGAAAAATTTATTTTTGGCCACGGTTAAATCCGTGGCTAAATTGAAAAAATCCGTGGCCAGTGTTCGTGGCCTTGTTTAGCAACGCCAATTTTGGCCACGGAATTTTTCCGTGGCCAAATCCTTGTTTTCTAGTAGTGAAAGTTTCAATAATATCTCAGACGAGCCAAAAAACTGCCTGATTTCGTGATGGTAGCCCTTCCGCCGACGAGCGATTTACTCGAGACATCTAAAACCATCTCTACATGTCCGTTCTCTCAAATTTTTTAAATTTTACCACACAATATGTGTCTGAATGTGAGTGCAATGTTTCAACACTATCTCAGACGGGCCAAAAAACAGCTTGATTTCATGATGGTACCCCTTCCGCCAGCGAGCGATTTACTTGGGGCACGTAGAACCTTTCTCAACATGTTCGTTCCCTCTTTTTGAATTTCATTTCACAATATGTGTTTGAACGTGAGTGTAAAGTTTCGACAATATCTCATACAGACCAAAAAACTGCCCGATTTCGTGATGGTACCCCTTCCACCGGCGAGGGATTTACTCGGGGGCCTTTAAAACCTTCTGTAAATGTCCGCTCGCCCTAGTTTTTTGAATTTTACCTCAAAATATGTGTCTAAACGTGAGTGCAAAGTCTCAATAAAATATTAGATGAGCCAAAAAAATAGCCTGATTTCATGATGGTACCCCTTCCGTCGGTGAGCGATTTACTCGGGGGCCTGTCGAACCTTCTGTAGATGTCCGTTCTCTCTAATTTTTTGAATTTCACCTCACAATGTGTGTCTAAACGTGAGTGCAATGTTTCGAAAATATCTCGAACGGGCCCAAAAAATGTCTAATTTCGTGATGGTACCCCCTTCCGCAGGCGAGCGATTTACTCGGGGGCTTGTAGAACCTTCACAAAATGTTCGTTCTCTCTAATTTTTTGAATTTCAGCTCACAATATGTGTCTGAATGTGAGTGCAAAGTTTCGACAATATCTCAAACAAACCAAAAAACTACCCGATTTCGTGATGGTACCCTTTCGTCGGCGAAGCGATTTACTCGGGGACCTGTAGAACCATCTGTAGATGTCCGTTGGCCCTACACCTCCGAGCGATATATTCGGAGGCCAATATCACCTTTTGTAGATGTTCGTTTGCTCTACGTTTTTGTATGCCACCTCACGATATGTGTCCGAACATGTATGCAATGTTTCAATGATTTTTCATGCGGATCAAAACCTGCCCAAATTTGGTGATGACACACCTTATGCCCATGAGAGATATATTCAAGGGCATGTATCACCTTTTGTAGATATTTGTTCTCTCTAATTTCCTGCATGCCACCTCACTATATTCGTCAGAACATTTCTGCTAAGTCTCAATGATTTCTCAAACTGACCAAAAAGCTGTCCGATTTCGTGATGGTATCCCTTATACCTGAGACTCTAATTTTGTGCGCCACCTCACATTATGCATCTCAACATGTGTGCATAGTTTAAATGATTTCTTAGGCGTACCAAAAAACTACCTGAATTCGTGATGGTACCCCCTTACGCCCGGGAACAATATATTCAGGGTCCTATACCACCTTCTGTAGATGACCGTTCACTCTAACTTTTTGTGTGCCGCCTCATGATATGTGTCTGAACATGTGTGCAATGTTTCAATGATTTCTCAGGTGTACAAAAAAACTATCCAAATTCGTAATGGTACCCCTTAAACAAGCGAGCGATATATTTGGGGGGCCTATAGAACTTTCTGTAGATCTCCGTTCGCTCTAATTTTTTGTGTGCCACCTCATGATATGCTTTTGAACATGTGTTCAAAGTTTCAGTAGTTTCTTAGATGGACCAAAAACCTATCCGATTTTATGATGGTACCCCTTACGCCGGCGTGCAATATATTAGGGGCTTGCAGAACCTTCTGTAGATGAACGTTCGCTCTAATATGCGTCTAAACATGTGTTCAAAGTTTTAATGATTTCTCAAACGGACCAAAAAACTGTCCGATTCTGTAATGGAACCTTTTTGTTTTTGAGTAAGAACCGGTGTGACACCGTGGGTTTTTCGGTGGGGACCCCACCCCTTTATTACTGAAAGTCATGAAAAGCAAATATTGCACAGTGTAGTTCATATGGATTACACCGCAAGCTTTGTAAAAAAAAAACATATGAAATTAGGAGTACTACTCCCTTACAACGCAATTAGAACGACAAAAATTCAAAAATAAAAAAACATCTGCAAGTTTGTCCATGTCGTTGAATCCTTGGTACGAAATCCAATCATCCGAGTCCACATTCACGTTATGGTTCCAAGCAAAGAAGCTGTCGTCACACGGCAGACCCATATGCGTGCCGGGTCACTTTGTTACAAGGGCATCGAGCAAGCGTTCGTTGGATGGTCCTTGATGTGTAGGAAGAGCAACCTTGGGACTTGATGGAGCACTAGAGTAATCAAAAGTGTTCATTTGATCCATGTTCGTTGTGCAAAGGACAGTGGAATCGATCGACTTTGGTGCCGGAGTTGGAGTGGAAAAAACATCTTGGTGTACGTTGATAAGCTTAAAATATTTATTCTTTTATGTGCATATTTTGTGTGTTTTTCATTGATTTTATTAAGTTTTTTAAATTCTAAAGTTGCAATTTGTGCTTTAGTAAATAAAATCTTAGTTCGACCAATTAAAAATATTTTTTGAACCCTTTAAGCATGATTTTTCCGACGTTTTGATACCCATATTCACCCACAAGAGTTTTGTGACATATAATATAAAAAGATCCAAAAATATTTTATATTTTAATGATAATATTAATTTAGTAGGAATATTTAGCAGGATTTGCAATAGTAAACAGTCCAACCTCCTTAGTCGGACTTGGAAATGGAATTTGAGAGAGAGAGAGAGAGAGAGGGAGGGAGGAAATTTCCAAAGTTGTAGGTAAGTAAAGCAATTTAGCGAACAGTTAAAAGAAAAAGAGTCCATTTTACATTGAGTTTGGAAATAAGAAGGTTTTTTCTACTTCTCTGTGTGTAAGGAAAAAGCTGAAAATAACTACCAAGCAAAATTTTCTGGGCTTTTAAGAAACCCCTGTAATTTTATGGAACGAGGAACAATATTAGTGTGTTTATGCACATATTGTATGTGAGAGAGAGAGAGAGAGAGAGTCAAAAACATAATACAGAAAACCCCCAAATCGAAGCTGCTAATTGATACCAAAACACAGAGAACAGTGGTGGATGGTCAACTGCACAAGTGTTGCATAACAGAAACAGTGACTAGCAGCTAAGTACTGAAAGGCACAACATACAAGCACTGGAAATTGCCAAAAATTCAAGCACTGATATTCATCAAGAGATGCAACTAAACTGTATACAGAGAACAAATCCAAGAAAACATTGTCATATAATAGAACACATATTCAAAATCAAGAGTTGAAGTTCATGCGATAAAAAACCTTTGGTCTCCTTTTCTCGGAGAAGCAAAATCAGAAACATATAATATTTGGTCCAGAACGACGAAAATGAAAAATCTGACATAGAAAAAGTATCTGAAACATCATTCCATCATCAATTCAAAACGATTGCAGTAGGGTTGCCTGGTGATGGTGGGTTAGATTTCAAAACAGACGCATAATCCCCAGCCCGAGCAATAGCATCAGCATTGGTTGCAGACAAAATGTCCAAACGTTCGAAGCCTAACTGCCGCTTAATCAAGTCTGAATTCTCCATAAGAACCTCAATTTCACCAAAAGGCAGTTTAAGGTCCAGTGCTTGAACACCAACAGCCTTAGCTTCATCCTTCTTGAACCTCAAAAAGGGCATGCAAAGCTTCTGTATTTGTTTGAAATTGCCCGCCTGGCCAACTTCACTTTTTTGCAGTTCAGAGAGGATCTCTTCATCAGGTGCAAACGTGCCAGTTGCCTGATTAAACTTCTTCTGGAGTATGATCAGACATTACTTTTTCCACCCATCATATTGCTCGTTGACAAATATCAAGCCGGCTGTTGGCTTATTCTGAACATTGGGTGTGCTTGCTTTGCCTTTCTTTGAACCAGTAACCTGCTTCTGCAAAAGCTTCCTCATTGAGACAATCAAATCGTGCAAATATTTATTGGCCCTTTTGAGGCTCAGATCAGGTGCATCAGCTGCAGGAAACCCCGCTTTTACCACTTATCGATCCTTCTTCAGTAGCTCATTCCAGACATGTTCTGCATAATGCGGGCAAATTGGAGCGATAAGATGCGCCTGAACATCCATAAATCGCCATAACAAATCCCGGTTCATCCCCCCCCACTGCCACAAGAGAGCCTATACTCTTCCCTAAACAAGTATTCAGTGTAGTTCTTCTCTGTTGTCTTGACTGCAAAGTTCATTCCATTAGCAAACACACGATCCACATACGTGGTAGGTGGAGTATTTCGCAAAGATGACTCAGCAGTAAAAACCGCCTCCATACATGAAATCTCTTTTGTAAGACATAATATCAGCAAGTGAGTGTCTTGTGGCATCAGCTTGAAACTCCTCAATAGCTTGGCGAAGAGTCCTGAAATTACCTGTGGACTTCGATATTTTCTCAGAATTCAACATAATGTGCCCATTGCATCTAAATCCCCTAGGCCAATGATGCTTTGGCATAAGTGCTGTGTGATTATATATACAAAATGTTAGATGTTCCAGATGAGATCTTTCCCGGATACTCTAAGATCAAATGGATACCAATACTCAAACTCTTGCTTCATCTTATTAAGAAGAGGTGAAGGTATTTCTCAGGATTTAGGATAGGGGGCCCCAACAAATAAGAAATCCCAAACCTCATCTGTTAGCTGTTCTGGTTTTACTGAAGACCTATCATCTCCATATATATCCCCCTCTGCAGCATATGAGCTACTGTGTAATATGCCATATAAAGAGTTGAATCAGATGACTCAACCAAAAACTGCTCATCCCAAGGAATACACATTCCAAGCCCAAAATTTCGAGAACATGCCCATTGATTCAACCAGCTCAAGGTGTGTTCAAAGCCACGCCCAACGAAAATTTCATCAGAGATCAATTTGCCTTGCTGGTAATTGAATGTCCTGAAGTTGACACAGAAGGTCAAGTATGTTTCTTATCTAGAAGCATACAACATTTCTCAGTCTTGTATAGTTGCAACACATTTCTATGTGTTACATCAGATATATTTTGATTGTAATGAAATTTGAGATTGCTATTTTGCGTTTTGTAGTCTTCAAAGTATTTCCAGTATAAACATGAGGTATCATCCAAATAAGTTCTCAAACTTATGGCACTTCAAATTTTCTGCTACATAATCATGTTACATCTCCTTCTCTCTTCACTCAGTCAATACATGCCTCGTGTATTGATAAACGGTTGACATAAAGAAAGAGAAAAATTTATGATATAAAAAAAAAAATTAAAGATTTTCTTTCATTAACTTAGCTATAGCGTGCACCAATACACACACATGATGAGTATTGATAAGTGGAAGAGAACGCGGTTATGTAGCACAAGAGGCTAACTGAACTTGTGGAGCAAAATGTAACAAACAAAAGATCAAACGTTACAAGCACCATCATATCAACAAACTAAACTTTCATAACTCATTAGAGAAAGCCAAAAAAAAAAAAAAAAAAAAACACTAATAGGTACCTTAAGGATCCCACTTCAAGATCAAAATATCAACATTCAAAATCAGCAAAAATCATTTCACCAGCCTTCAATCATCTTCATCACTCTCATCACTAAAATACCCTTTCCTCTTCTCTCTCTTCTCCTTTCTCACTCCTCCCCTCTCTCTCTCCCCCACACCCATCAACAACCTCTCCTGCGCTGCCCCTCCTCCATCCACCACCGACGCCCAATTTTCCATCTCGAAATCATAATGTCCATCTTCCTCATCCTCCCCCTCGAAATTGTACTCGTGATTCTTCCCTCCACTTTCCCCTCCTCCGCCACTCCTCCGTCCTCTCTTTGCCACGGGACGTTCCCTCGGCCCCAGAAAATTCCTCGGACACTCGTACGACAAATGCCCCTCCTCCCCACACTCATAACACCTGCTCTTGTCCTTGTACACCTTCTTCCTAATAAACTCCGCCGCGCGCCCGTTGTCAACGGCTATCGCGGCACGTAGGGTTCTCCCATTGAGTATCTTCTTGTCCATCCCCTTCACGGCCTTGGCGGCATCATCGCGATCGACAAAGAGGACGAACGCCACGCCCTTGCTCCGATGGGTGGCGCGGTCCTTGAGGACTGTAACCTTCGCCACCTTGCCGAAGGTGGAGAAGATCGTGTGGAGATCAGAGTTCGTGAGATTGTAATCAATGTTGCTGACGTACACTGTGGATTTCGACGGGGCTAGGCCACCGCTGTGCCCGCCGCGGGACGATTTGGATGTGGTGGCAGGCAGCAGTTGCGCGGAGGCAGAGGTGGCGGCGGAGGAGTAGCGATAGTAGAAGATATCATCTTCTTCATCGTCGTTGTAATTCCCCTTGCGAGACATTTTTTTTTTCTTTTTTTTGGCTTGATTTTAGGAATTAACACAGAATTAATAAGGTCTGGCTAACGTTGCACTCGCTTTTTATAAGTTCGGGTTGGGCTTGATTGATGTCTTTCCGCCCAAGCCCAATTAGCGCTCAATTCCCTCCCTGAAACAAATCACCAGTGGATCGTCGTGAGTCCAATAAATAATATTCAATGATTTGATGATATTTTATATATATACATACATTAGGAATTAAATTTTGGAAAAGTTTTCGAGCTTTCGAAATTTTATTATTGTTAAAATGTTTGGATTTTGGAAAAATAAATTTATTGGGTGAAAAAGGAAAGAATATGAATATTAGAAAAAAAAAATAAGAGACAAAATATACTATTTGTAGTGAAATAAATACATTTTTTATTTCATAATATTTTGTCATTGAAATCATAATTCAAATAGAAGATAAAGTGTTAAATGGCATCCATTAATCTAGCATGAATCCATTTGCTTGAGTTTATTAGGTTGGATATACAAAGTTATCCAATTTAATTTACCATCTACTTTAGGTTGACCAATGTAATAATAGGATTAGCGTTGCTTGTGTACTTAAAATTTAAAGTTATAATTATTTTAGTTCTTAAAGTTTAAATCTTTGTACCTTTATGTTACAAATTAGTAATACTTTAATTATTTTGATGGAATTTTTTTTGTTAATTTCAACAAACAACTTATTGTTTTTGGTGATACAAAATGCAATAAGTATTTTTCGGTGAAATTTAACCAAAAAAATTTATCAAAAGGACTAAAGTATCGTTTATTAATAACATGAAATCTCAAAACATGTCATTTTAAACTTTAGGAACTAAAATAATTCTAATATTAAACTTCAAGAAGACAGTAACCATTAGGGACGTTAACCCTTATAAATACAAAAGATCTTCATTTGCAACAACACTCGGTTTAGTGATATGGATATTAATTTTGTGGCAAGTAATTTAAACTTGTCACGTAGCCCGCATATATTTTAGAGACAATAATTAATTAGTCACATGACACATGTAAAAGTACTTGCTACATGATTTTCTTAATTCGACTAAGTCGGATCTAATTATAATTTTTGACATATGTATTTAAAATATCAACATTTAGGACACGTTTAGAACACACACATCGCCACGTGTCCACCTCCTTCCGAATCTATATATAAACCGTTGAGGCTGACCCACTAACCACATTGAGGAACCTAATTCGCCTCTCAACAATCCTCGGAGCAAGGAAGAAGTGATTCCTTATAGAACCAGCTAAATGTTGAACCTCCCCCTAGGGAACAAGTTGAGTTCTCGGAGAAGCTTGTCGTGGGTATGGTGCTCGAAGCCTTGAAATTTTTATGTTGGCACAAGTTCCAAACCATATATTTGGTGTCATGTAGCACATTCTATAGATGTCCGTTAGCATCAATTTTTTGCATCTCACATCACCATATGCAAATGAACATGTTTGCAAAATTTCAACGATTTCTGAAATTGTCAAAAAAATCACCCGATGCATAAACCTATATTGACACGAGTTTATTATAGTTAATTTGATCAATTGATTTGGGTTTATGGTCATCTTAATGTGTTCTTCAACTTCCAAATTATGTACTTCATATGGTCATCGTAATTCTTCAAAATGAATATGTGATCTGCAATTTGAGGATTATATACTTCATGCACATCAGTTGAGTTGGGGAATATGCCCAATTTACATGGGAATCACACTCAATTTCATCGACTTGTCAATTTTTTCAATTGAATTGAAATTATGGTCAGATTTATCAATTGAGTTGGGGACTATATATGGTCAATTCTACAAAAGTAATATGTGTTTTGCCCCTTTGGGGATTATATAACCCAAAATCAGCCACATTTCAGACAAAAATTTGAAATTGACACTGCTTGATTTGTTAAGAATAACTCTCTATAGAAAAAATATTTTCATAACACTGTTTTTTTTTTTTTTTGTTAAAAAAAACTAGCCATTCATAACTTTCTAATGATATATGGTTTATATTTTTATTACATTCCCAATCAAAGTAGTTATCGTGAGAATCAAACTCAAAATCTATCACATTTTCGAATAGAAAATTTGAAACTAGCACTATTTGGTTTTTTTAAAGTATAGCTCTCTATAGAATTTTTTTTTTCTTTTTTTTTTTGTTGAAACTAGACAACTGTAGCTTTCTAGTCGTATATGACTTATAATTTGTTTCATTCCCAATCAAAGCAATTTTCGAAACTAGCATTGCTTTATTTTTGAAGTATAACTCTTTGTATAAAAACATTTTCTTAATACTGTCTTTTTATACATCTTAATCTTTCTACTGGTGCACTACTAGAAAACTAGTTTTTAGCCACGGATTTGGGGAAAAAATCCGTGCCATAAAATAGCCACAAATTAGCCACGGGTTTTTTCAGCAACGGATTAGCCACGGCTCATCCTTAGCTAAATTCCAGACACGGGCATTAGCCACGGACCATTCATGGCCAAATTTGGCCACTTAAGGCTTAAAATGCCAGGTTATGGCTAATCTGTGATAAAAAAAAATAAAAATTAAAAAAAAAAAAAAAAACCATGGAACCCCACACCCAGCCACACCTTTGATTTTATCAAAATTAATACCTTAAAAATATTTATTTCAACAATTTCAAATACTAATTTTATTTTCCTATTGAGTAAAATGAATAATAACCCTAAATCAATTTAAATACATAAATCAAATATTTGAATTTATTTTATTGAATTAGTTGTTTAAATTATTTTTTGACAAGTTATATCAAATGATTTTTGACTAGTTAAATCAAACTCGATTTATTCTTTTGGTTCATAGCCCAATCAAGTATAGTTCTAACTTTATATTGTGGGATAACTTTCATAATTTAATGAAATCACTTATTTTGACAAGTAGTATCAGGATGATCGGAGGGGTTGTGGCCACATTTAATCTTATATTCCAAATACATGTTTCATTTTCTTCTTCATTGCATGAATATACATCAACTATAAAGATTTTATCAAGTGTATAATTAAGAAAATAATTTTAAACACATAGTTGTATAGCATAAATGTGTATTAATTGTTCAGTGTAAAAAAATAAATAAAATAAAATAAAATATGCTACATATTAGCCATGGATTTTTTTTTCATGTCTTAAATCCGTGGCTAATTGCTTTTTTTCTAGCAGTGGCATATAGTTTATAATTTATTTCATTACCAATTAAAGCAATTTTTCGTAAAAATTCAATCCAAAATCCGTCATATTTTTGCGCAAAGAATTTGAAACTGGCTTTACTTGGTTTTTTTATGTATAATTATAAGTATAACTCTCTATAAAAAAAATGATTTGTTAACATCATCTTTTTTGGTTCAAAATTAGACATCCAGAGCTTCTAAAGGTATATAGCTTGTCATTTATTTCATTCCCAATTGAAGGAATTTTTCATAACAATTAACCTTATATCTAACACGTTTTTTAGCAAAAAAAATAAAAAAACGGGCACTACTTGGCTTTTTAAGTATAACTCTCTATTAAAAAAAATAATTTCTTAACGAAATTTTTTTGTTGATAACTAGATATTCATAACTTTATTACAATGTATGGCTTGTAATTTATTTCATTTCAATCAAAGGAATTTTTTCACTACAATTCAATCTAAAATATAGTATTGTTTCAAAAAATTAAGAAGTGAGGGGGGAAAACAAAAGGAGGAAAGTGAATGGCGGAAAGAAAAAAAAAAAGACAGAAAATCTAAAATTGAAAGGTTTTTTTTATATACAAACAACTCGAGGCACTCTATAGATATCAACCGGAAAGATGATTACACAAGAGGACAAGTTGGAGTTTGACTTTACTTTGAAAGGTCTGTGTAACTTTTTAGCACAATGAAAAAATTAAGTGTAAAAAATAACAAAAGGTGAGGAATATGGACTAATCCTTCTTAAATTGGAAAGTAAAGTATAACTTAAACTTGTAGAAGGTATTTAACTGTACTTATTCGTTAAAACAAAATGATACACACCATGCTGGCCATGTAATCACAAGTTAAAGAATTTGTAAAAGACCATTTATTAATGTGAGAAGCAAGATGGTTATATTCATATGGCGTTAGTTGTTCAAAATTTTTCCTTTTTACCCTGACGGCACAAATGAACATTGTTTATGACTAAAAACCATTATATTTCCAGTTGTTTTAAGATTTGCCTAGTTTTGAATTTTTCTTTTGGGATTGGTGAAACAAGTCAGTAAATAATTAACACACGTATCATTTGAAGCTTCTAATGTCTTTTAAGATTCTTCAAGCTGAAAGTAAAAAGAAGATAAATTGGAAGAGTTCGTGTTGCTTAACTGAGCTTGTAAACTGTTATATCACATGCAACAATTCATAATCAAAATTCATACCTTGTATTTTGAAATAATATTTGATTTTTATTCAAATTTATATTATATTTTCAATTTATATTTTGTAGATTCAAAGGAATACGAAGGCGTGGAAGTCTATTTATTAATTACCACCCGAATCAAATAAGAAGATGCCCAGAATCTGCGTGCATGTGCTCCCCTTTTTGCCCGTCTTTAAGTTTCATTGCCTAATCATTATCACTCACTCTCACACACATGATGACACCTCCCCTCCATGTGACCCAGACAAATGTTCCCTTCCAAATCCCAATCTATCTTCACTCATTAATATATATATATATATATTTTTTTTTATTTTATTTTTTTTTTCAAAGACCGATTGGGGTATTGACTCCGAGAAAAAGTTTTTAATGATCAAAAATAAAAATATTTGTTTGTGAAATACAAAGATTATCTTTTTTTCTTTAGACTAAAATTTGAAATTTATTTGTGCATTTTCCTTTGACCTTCATCCAATATTATTTTTAGAGAAAAAAGCATTCAAAGAGGGGAGAGTAGGCGAATCAGTATTTCGACTTCCTGCATAACTTAAAACTCGTAAATAATGCTTACTCAAAGATAAAATATAAGGAATGATACTAGTTATAACAGGCCTATAACTCCACACAGCCATGCAGAGTAAGAGGGTTGGTCTACCAGCACTTTAGCTTTCTCCTTCAAGTTCATGCACCAAATTACAAAGGGAAACCAGGGACCACTACTCCTCGATACCACCTGTCCCTGTTGCTTTTCCTTTGTGAAAAAGTAACAAGAGTCCCATGTCCCAATCCCTATCTCTGTGTGGCAATACATAGATGGATACACAAAAATATACAATGCCGTAAAACAACAAAAGAATTCAAGAAATTAATTTCAATTCATTGTTGTAATTTGTAACACGTGCCGTAGCTTACGCGGCAAGCCCTGTTATTTTGCAGAAACCGCACTGTTACTATTACTTACCCGCCTTCCCCCTTCGTCTGGACTTTTCCTCATTGTCACTCCACACTTCAAAAAACACAGGCATATTTCAAAAGCACCGGCAGGCAGTACTATACTTTATGTGCAGTGGTTGTACTTTGTAGTATGATATTTCTTGTGACTCGCAAATTAGTAGAAAGAATTTTTTGTTTTCCTTTAAGCACTTTATGGAAACAATTAGGAAAGGGGAAAAGGGTAAACTTGATTGCAGGGAATCTCATACTAAGGGATGGTGAAAATGGAAAGTGTTGGCATAACTGCACTTACAGTTAATGGGTAAAAGTAAAAAACTATGATTGGCAGTGACACAAGCATCAGAGAATTGCAGTGCAGAAATGCGCACAGATATACAAAGAAAAAGTAGTAAAAATAAGAGGAAGCAAACAAAATTACTAAAAACTAAAAGGAGGAGCTTTTATTGAACTGCGTGGTTCTTTAAACCTGTCCCCAAAATGGGATTGGTTGCAGAGAGCAGCTTCTTTTAAAATTTACCTTGATATATTGAGGGAAAAAAGCTTTCTTCTCTCTGAATCCATATGGGGAAACTTGAGACATGAAATAGAGGAAACAGCAAACTGTACAACTTAGCTTAAACTAGAAATTCAACTTAGGGAAGTAGATCGAGAAGCCATTCGGCTTAAGCTTTATATTAGTGGAAAAGAGATTATCAGTCCGATTGACGAATTAATTTCATTTACTTCACTGATGAGCTTTTCCTGTAAGAAACAATTAGCGAGGCAGCCATGTGGATGAGTTGCAAATATTTTCTTATTTCTTCATCATGGCTTTAATTGAATTTGAATCCACTCAAAGCGCCCCTCCAGTGGCTGATCCTTCGCTATGTCATAGTTATACCTGCGCATTGTTCATAAGCACGGAGGTCAGCAGTATTACTGACTTGGGGTTTTCTTATCGAGTAAGAGTAATTGATCTTGTAAACCTACAGTCTGTGAGTGCGCGCGCGCGTGTGTGCGTGAGAGAGAGAGAGAGAGAGAGAGAGAGAGAGAAGTTACTTGTCAATGAATTGCTTCTGAAGGTTCTTTTCAGCCACGGCGAAGAATTCTTCGATTTCAGCTTCGGATGGCATTTTCTCCACTCTAGAACGTCGGGGATAACTCAATTCGCGTGGCCTATCTGTTGACTCCTGTTCGCCTGACTCCGCTCGAACCTCTCTCAACGGAGTCGCTCCTTTCCTGAAACATATGACGTTGTACCTCTTGTTTGTTGAGAAGGAAAGTTATACTACCAGAAATCATCGCATGGAGAGAGAGAGAGAGACAAAGAGAGGGAGAGAGAGAAATATCTCTAGGCTCTAGTGGATTAAACAAATTACTGCTAGAAAGCGCAGCCGTCAAGGATTACTATATATTCACTCGACAGTCGAGATTCAAAATTTTGAAGTCAAGAGACGCATCTTCGAAAATAACCGCATTTACCTCTCTGTGCAATCCAACGAATGGCCAGCCAATATTGGGAAAAGCTCCACAGTCACCTCAGTCTCCTACGAGGAAATTCAAATTTCTCTCATCAAATTTGCAGTACAATCGAAGCAGTTTTCAAGATATTCACTCCGCTATCTGCAACTTCAATGGAAATTAAATAATATGACACCCTAAGATATAATTAAATTCTTTTCAAGGTCGACTATGTACCTCCAGATCTACGCATTTCGAACTTCCCTCAGCCAGCTCACTCGATCCGTTACTTGAGCAACAAGATGCCGAAACATGATCTGTGCCAATGCTATCGCACGTCGAATTTCCCGAGCTCGCCGACGAAGCTGAATTCTCCGAAATCACCACCGCTAAACGCCTCGCTTTCTGCTGATCAACTGAGGACGCAGATGACTCTGATTCTTCTAACCCGATTTTTCTCTTTCTCCCCGCCGTCGTCTCAGCTGCCTTTTCCATGATCACTCCCTCTCCCAATCTTTTGCACTTCCTCAGATACCTTCCCATGTGAGGAATCTTCCGCAATTTCTCGTTCCCTAATTTCTCTCCCTATATCTCTCTCACACACACGGGGTCAGTCTACACCATAACTGCGCAGAGAGAGTCCTTTAGGAGGTCGGAGAAATTCTTCGCTTCTTTATACACTTTTCTCTGTAGGTATATACGAGTATCGTGTGCTGGCGAAGGGTCGCAGAATTATCCGCTTTTTGCTGCGTTTTTCTGTTACAAAAGTTTTTATAGAAAGAGAATGTTTGAGAGAGAGAGAAAGAGAGAGTGAGTGGTGGTGGTGGTGATGATAGAGATGCTGCCCAAGGGCATAATGCTCCGTTCAAACGGTTCAGATTGTGTGTCTACTACTTATTTTGGCTTATCCGCTAACGGTGACGGAAGTCTTGAAGTCCACCGTTACACAGATCTACCATGCGAACTATTTCGTCGAGCCCCCGTCGAAGTTGATAGCTAACCACTTAACGTCTGACGCGTGTACTTCAATGACTGCTAGCCGTTTCTCTGTCGTGAATCGAAAGCCGTTAGAATTTAGGGACCGTATAATTGTAAATTGTTACATGATTTTGAAATTTTAATTTGACCAAACAGCCACCATTTTTCTTGACTTAATAAATTAATTTTGTTATTTATTTCCTGAGAAGAGTGTAGAAATTAAAATACATTCTCTTATCTTAAAAAACCCAAGAAAATTGATTCCTCCAATTTTTTATTCTAAATAGCTTAACAGCTAACAATTTCTAGATTTTACAATTTTATCAATTGAATTATTTAATATAATTTTTTTAAATCGAATTGTACCAATAAATATTTTAATAAATTACACTTTTTAAAGAAAGAGTACTTTCTTTGAATTTTAAGTTATTTAAATACATAAAATATAATTTGAAGTTTTTGAAAGTAAATATTATATCTTCAGGAGATAGTTTTAATTAAAAAAATGTTAATTTCTTAATATAAATTAGGTTGGTAAATCAAACTTAATTTATAATTTGATAACAAAACAGCTAATGTGAGAAAGTAAGAGATCATTTTGTTCATATATATACATGGGGGGTATAAATGATAAAATGAAAATTTATTAGAACGGATTTCACGGACTGAAAATTGGACCATGGTTCTTTTAAATATAAAAATTAATTTAAATAATTTTTCAATGATTGCTTGGTTAGTAATTCAAAAGGAAAAAGTATGTGGTTGATTTTATTTTTGAGATAAATATTTTGAAAAATATATATTAAAGCGAGGAAAAATGAAACCACAAGTAAACGTTTCCTTTTTCACGTTTAATTTTTTTTGTTTTTTTGCATGGGAAAAGATATTAAGAAAGAAACGACAAAGCAAAACTAAAGCTAACCTTTTCCTTTACTTCTTTTTTCCCTCTCACCAATTTAACATCAAAAGAGAGAGAGAGGTCTGTACATTAATTAATTTAAGGAAGTGCAGATGGACCCTTCTAACTTTAAAATCATCTAATGTATACATTATTAAAATATTAATGCATTTTACTTGCTTGTTTGGAGTGATAAGGCGTTGTATTCTTTGATAAGATAAAATTAACAGTATCAACAAATACTAATCGTATCTTACTTTGCTAATGATTTTAATATTTTCGATTGCATATTTACTTTGTTAAATATCTCAATAATATTTTTGAGATTATATATTATTTAATTATATTAATAACTCATCAAGTACGAATGATGCCTTTATTGTTAGCCACTGTGGTAACTAACAATTCACACTTAAGTACCAATGAATCGAAGCATTAATTCATAATTCTACTTACGATGATTACTTTGACATACTGTTTCAAAAGATAAATTTCATAACATTCCAATTTAAAAAATGTGACAATTAGTTGTGATCATTGCAACTTGTGAATATACTATAATTCAGAATTAATTAATCTTGATGAGCAGTGACCAATGCTGAAAATGATGAGATTCTCGTACGATAAAGAGAAAGCAACCGAGGCAAGCTTTGATAATTGCTTATAGGGTACTAAAATAAACAATACACCACTATATTCTGAATTCAAATTAAAGGTACGTAACCAAACATTGACATTATGATGTTTAGATCAAAGGCAAAATAAAGTGAGATTCCTTAATTAATCCAGATAAGAATTGATTGCGAAAAAGCACATGGACCTTAGAATGGGCGATAAATTGATAACGGGGTTGGCACGGAAAACTAGAATGGATTGCGTGCATTATTATAAAACTAGGCCCCGTCATATGCAACATTAATAGTACACTGTTGTGCCCTTTTTGTGGCTAAAATACAGCTTTAATTTTATCACAGCCTTGTTTCCCCATTTAAGTGGACCTAATTATAAGACTAGTTAATCAAATGGATTCGTTATGTCCCTTCATAAAATAGGAAAAATTCTTATATAGATCCGATTTGACCTTATTCAATTAATCAGATACTCTTTTTGTCTTATAATAGCTATCGCTTTAAAATTATTTTTTTGTCTCATAATATATGTCGTTCTCACATATTAAAAAGGAATCTATTAATTTTTTTCTAGTATACCCTTAGACTTTAATTAATATCTTATGAAAATTCCTAAAAAAAATTCAGCAATTTATTAATTATGGGTAACTCAATTCCTAAAAAATCTCCCAACAACACTAATTGTCTCATATTAATCGTTAATTTTATCTCAACAAAACTATTTTTTCAAGGTAAGATTGTGGTATATTTAGATCAAACTCAACTAATGGGGCTCTAGGCCTCTTTCTTGAAGCCATATATTTGACAACAATTGAGAAAACCATCATTGTATTAGAAAAGTTTAGGAGGTAATGTAAAAATTTGAGACTTTTTTTAATTTTCAGGTACCACTATTTTGTGTAGTGAAATTTTTTGGGATTTCTTAGAGGGAACTCTTAGAAGGAGTGATTTTAGTTTTGATTAAATTTTTCATCAAAATTTGAAATTATTCTAGCTATTAAATATGCCTACTTTTTTTTTTTAGATAGGTAAAAATATGCAAACTTGAGATTGAACAGTAATGGTGAAAATTGAAATGACATTGTATGTAGAAGATAAGACATCTCGAAAAGATACTAATGGTTGATGAGAGAAAATTAGTAGCGTAATTTACTAAAAGGGTGTTTTAGTCAAAATGATTTATAATTAATGTTGTTAATCCATTTTCTTAATTCTCATGCATAACCTTAAAGCAAAAAACTATTAAGGGACGGATGGAGTACCAAATATTAATGTACTTATCATGTGATTATTTACTCTTTTTAAATTGTACACCAATCACGGGAAATTCTAGCCCAGACCCGGCTCGGCCGAACCAGCGTTAATCACATGATAAGTGTAAAACATTCATCACATTGATTAGTTCCGGTATTACGGAACTCAATGCGGGTAAGATTAGGGATAATTACTCCCACTACCCCTGAGGTTTGGCCTAATTACAAATAACACCCCCTTGTATCAGAAATTACCGATACCCCCCTGAGTTTTGTGGACTTTTTTGTAAGGTAGACGGAAATAATAAAATGTCATTTTTACCCCTTGAATATTTAAAATATTTTTTATTTAAAAAATAAAAAAATAGGTATAAAATTAAATTACCCAAAATACCCCTCATTAAACAAAACCCTAACTTAACCACCCCACCCCCACCCCAAACACCGTACACCGTACCACCTTCCACACCCCTCCTTCTCTCTCACCCGCCACCCCATTTCTGTCTGTCTCTCTCTCTCTCTCTCTCTCTCTCTCTCTCTCGGCCCTCTCGATCTCTCTCTCTCCCAGCGGCTGAGGCGGAGGCGGAGGCGGATGGCGGCGGCGCGGCGTGGAGAGGCGGAGACGGTGGCGCCTCGCCCCTCTACATCTCTCTCTCGCCCCTCTCAATCTCGATCTCCAGCGGAGGAGGAGGGCGGCGGCGGAGGTGGAGACGGTGGCCCCTCTCTCTCGATCTCTCGCCCCTCTCTCTCGATCTGTCTCTCCCCTCTGTATCTCTCTGGGGCGGCGGAGGCCGGCGAGCGGAGGAGGCGGCGGACGGGCGGCGGTGGAGGGCGCCGGAAATGTTCGTATATATATGTGTATATATATATATTTATAAATATTTTTGTATATTATGTGTATATATATTTATATTATGAAGATAAATTTTAAAAATGTACAAATATATTTTTTTTATCACAGTAAAATATTTATATTATGTATAAATATTTATTATGTGTAAAAATATATATATATATATATATAGATATTATAAATAAAAATGTTTAAATATATTTTCTTATTTATTCAATATAAAATAAAAAATTAGCCACAAGGGTAAAAAAGTCAATTTAGAATTGGCCAAATAGTATTTTTTTTCCTTCAAAGGGGCAATTTTGGAAGTTCAATTGAATTTTCGAACGTTGACCGTTAGTCAACCTAACGGAAGGTGAAAATTGTAAGACGGTAACAAAACTCAGGGGGGTATCGGTAATTTCTGATACAAGGGGGTGTTATTTGTAATTAGGCCAAACCTCAGGGGTAGTGGGAGTAATTATCCCGGTAAGATTATTATCAATACCACCAGCTTTCGTATTTATTTCCAAGTTAAATATAATGGGTTACTTACCCAAAAAAAAGAATGGAAAGAAAAAAAAATTATTACGTATGTATTAATTAGTACGTGATCAATGAAGTCTAGTTCAACTAGTGAAACTGGTTCGATTTCCCACCGAGGCATGTGTGGTTCCTTAATCCTAACCTAATGATAGTTTATTATTTTGCTTTAATAATCGCTTGTTCGTTCACTTGTGATAGAATTGTTTGATTTGTAAATAATATAATTTAAAATACGATGTAATAATTTAATTTGTACCAAAGAAAGTACGCGGCTTCGCCTTTCTAATAAAGTATTCGAATTTACGATTTTGTATCTTATGGTGTACGTGGCGTCGTTGATGAGTCGATCTGATGCATTATTCAAGGATTTAGCTTAGTTTTCATTACTTGTATTATACAATATCAAACAACATTACACACATGATATAATTTGAAAATGTAAGCATCGAAAGTTAATGTTACAAAATGAAAATCGTAAATTCTTCAAAAGACAACAAGCTACTTGAAATGGAGATTAATTTGTATCTCGTTAAAAGAGTACGTGAGTAGATATAAAAAGAAAGGGATTGAAAGAAAAGATATGTCGCTCTTTTTGTATCATTTGCTTTCCTTTTTGGATGAGAAGTTAACCACGAAATTTTGAATTTTGACCTATTTCAATTCTTCCCCTCCCATAGCCTAAGCACAATGCATTTTAAAACTCTAATGCTATGTTTGAGACATGGATTTTGATAAAAAAAAAAAAAAAAAAAAGAAAAGATAAAAGGAAATCGCGAAGGATCAAGAATTGCAGCACAAAGTACTATCATTTAAAGTGAAGAAGAAATTTCCCTTCATGTTTTCTTTACTAAAATTATAGAACCAAACATAGCATAAGTATGCTGCGTTTGGTTCACGAAAATGAACTTTTGACATGGGAAAAGAGTAATCCTCATTACATTTTATCTAAGGTATCTATCAATATTATATTCGATTTCGGTTTCGTATTGGTTATTGGGGAAATCAATAAAAGATTTTGTTCTCCCAACAAGTGATGACATTAATAAATTCTGAAACCAATAGATAGAATCGATCATAGTCTTCACTTTTCATGTACTAGCCCTCAAACAAATCCAACACAACACAAAATTTAATAATGGAACGCATACAATGTAGCATTTTTAAAAAATATCTCAATTACATATTTAATGTGATACCTTATAAAAAGTAGCTCAAGAAGGTATATCAAATTTTAATTATAATGTGTGTGTGTGTGTGTGAGAGAGAGAGAGAGAGAGGGAGGGATCAAAATGTAAAATTAAGTGGTGGATCCAACACATAGAGCAAGAAGAAAGACGACATGGGATATACCCTTGGGTCAAAAGGGCTAAAAGATCATCTTTTGCTGTACGTCTTTCCATGGCACAAAAGTCGTCCAAACACAAGAAATTAAAATTATTTCAGATTGAAGATTGAGAATATAATTGATGATCAGGATTCAGGGCTATATATGAATAAAGGAGACGAAAATTATAAAGGTAAACACCTTATAAAGAAAAAGAATAAAATAATCAC
The DNA here is from genome assembly GCA_026212405.1 of Petrea volubilis. NCBI lineage: Eukaryota > Viridiplantae > Streptophyta > Magnoliopsida > Lamiales > Verbenaceae > Petrea > Petrea volubilis. The sequence goes on along the minus strand of CM047877.1, from coordinate 1,280,559 downwards.
ATATATATATGTGTGTGTGTGTGTGAAAAATGAGCTGGTTTGAGTAGTGGGAAAAAAAACAACTTTGGAGGCATGAATATCATTTCCCTGTCCGGGACATGTTTTCCATTTGAAATCCCTCAATGGACCATTCACTTATTAAAAGCATTTCCTTTTACTTTCCATAAATCTAATCTTTTCGGCTTTCGAAACTGACAACTTTGGCCCCTCCTCTTGAACCACAACACAAGAATCCTCATTAAATTCACACTACACTCTACAAAAAATTAGAATTCTAATAAAAATATAAATGTAATATGAATTACAATTTTGTTTTTAAAATAAAAAATCAGAATTTTAATAAAAATATAATCGAACAATTGGTGGTTAATTTCCACTTTGCGCCCTTGAAATAATTAATCAACTTGGAGCATTACACTATTAAATTGGAAATATGCTTAATGCTTGGCATCGTGCACCCTCAATGTGGCTGCTCAAGATATATCAGAAAACTAATAATTATTCGATATCTATAAGGAAAATTTGTTAATTGTGAAAAAAGAAACACCTTTTACTAAAGAAAAAAGCCTTTGTTTTCCTTTTTTTCTTTACATTATATCTATTTTATTTCATTCTTTCCATATTCTTTATGTTCGTCCTATTTTTCACCGTATAAAGACTAGTGGAAAAAAGGAAAAGAAATCATTTTTCTTCCTATTTTTCATTGAACTAGAATAACTAAGCAAGTGGAGAGAATCAATCTTTTTTTCTTATTGTTTTCCACAAAATAGAGAGAACAAAAGAAGAAGAGAGGATAAATTGGAATGCTATTGGCTTGTTGTGCTGCTATATTCTTGGTTGTTGCTGATCTTCGTATTATGAGTTCGTGGTTTAAGGGACGACATAAAGTGGTGACAAAATAACAAAGCTTATTAGCTCGATCTATATTGAAAATTGATAGAGAAAATAGACTCGGTGCCCAAAGACACGAAAGAAAGAAAAAGGGAAGGAAAGAGAAATATATATATATATATATATATATATCTAATCACCAATTTTGCCCCTAATATATTAGTATTTGGTCAATAATATAAGAGGGCGCATGCCAATAATTAGGTTGTTGATGTGGCTGAATTTTGGCAAAAAGAAATATGATTCGCCTTGAAAAGTTCGATGTTCGATTTGAAATGAACTTTTTATGGAAATTTGTATTAGTATCAAATGGCCTAAGCAAAGAGGGGATCAGATGTGTAGGCATTTAGAGTTATAAAGTGAATTAGATTATGTACAGATATTTTTTTATTTTAGAGAATTTTCTCTCTATCTTGCCGTAAATGTAGACATCTTTGGCAAAATCACATTAAATCTTGTGTCAATTTTCTTCCTTTCTCGCTTATATCTTGTTTGTGTGTATGATTGTCGCTCTAAATTTTTAATTAGGTTATAGGTATGTTTATGGTGCAAAATGTTGTTTTTACAATCTAAGAGTGCAATGTGCCAAACGGCCCTAGTGTGAGTTTATAGTTTTCCTTTTTCTCTTTGATTTTGTACATTCTAATGCTGGCCCGATAGAAAAATTTAAGATTGCACACCACTCATTAGGAGCTTATTCAAATGCAACAGAGATATACGTGAAGTACTATACATGATTGTCGAAGTACAAGCTGTTAAACACGACAATGGACTCAATGATTCCCACCCCCCCCATCTTGACTTTCCTTATATATAGTCCCATTTAGTCGAATATATAGTCCAAAAGAAGATTCAAAAAATAAAAGTAAAAAAAAAAAAAAGAGCCTCATGGAATGTGCATGCACATGGTACGTTGATACAATAAAGGTTTGACATTATATTAGAGGTCCATAAGTTGAAAAAGATAAATTAGCACCTAACCCCAAGGTGAAAAGTTTTTACCAGAACCTGATTAGATCGTATCCAACCAATCGTATGACAAATATATTACACTTGTTAAGTGATTAGTCATTCTCTCTAAATTATCCATCAATCGCAAGACAAATATTGTAAAACGCTAATCACATAATTAATACTGATTTGATTGAGTCGAACGTCGATTAGAATTTCTAACTATTGTAGAAGAGTGTGAAAAAAAAGATGTACTATTACATTCTACTCGTTGAGGACCATCATACATGTGCGCTTTACCGATGACCTCACCTAATTTGCACTTTGATATATGTACTGCGAGGTCCAAATTTACGAATCTTATTGCTATTTTCTTGGTTACACGAATCGTTTTAATGCCGTTACCAACTATCCCCTCAAGGGTCCCCCTATATGAATATTATTTACATATATATGCAAGTAGGGCCGGCCCTTTTTATGCATGCTTGTTATCCATCCCCCAAAGATTTATTCTTTGTTTTTTTTACATCATCTCATTCTGAACTTATTCTTGCATGTGATGCCTCATCTCATTTTCCTCTTGAAATGACTACTCCTTTGCGAGGAGATATTTACAAGTTTTGATAACTAATAATAATAATAATAATAACTAGAAATCGAGCACACTCAATGCGTGTACACAATTAAAATAAAGCATAATTTCATTACATATAAAATTATGAATATTTATCAAATACATGAAAAAAAAGAAAAAAGAAAAAGAAATTTTAAGGAAAAAATTGATAAAGTAAAAATGTAAGAAACTGAAAAAATATTGATAGATAAGGAGAAAGAAGAGAAATAAAAACGAAGAGAAATAAAAACACATTAGACATTAGTGCTTCTTGTTCAAGACGAGCCTTAAAGCCCATTTGGATGTGCTTCTTTTGGAAGATAAACACTTATTTTTTGAGGAAAAAAAAAACTTCAGTGAAAAATGTTGTATTTGGATGGACCTTCAAAAACTCAGAAAAAAATATCAAAAAGTAGCTTTTTTTAGAAGCTATCCAAAATAGCTTAAAATAAAAATATATTTTAAAGTACTTTTAATTACTATATTCAAACGCAAAATTGATTGGCTTAAAAAAAGCTCTATTATAAAAAACATAGATTGAAAAGTATTTTTTTTTTTAAAAAAAATCATCCAAACAGGCTCTTACATTCAAATTTGCAATCAATTCTTTTGTGACAAATGTAGACATAATAGCACCAACGTCGGTAGCCCCTTGGTGGTGGAGCGTAGATGTTATTATACAAATGCAAAATAGACAAGAGCATTCGAAGAGTAACAACTATTTTGGCTGTTTCACCGTAAAATGTGATGTCCGAGCCCGTGAAGAGTACTTGGAAAATCAAGTTGGCAATCATATACACTGACAGTATAGACAACACAACGTGGACTTCGAGCTCAATCATATTCAAACCCAAGAAAAATAATCAGTGGTGGGGGACTAAAGAATGTAACGCACCATGGCCATCTTCCTTGTACTCTCTTAAAATTCTAGAAAAAGAGACCTTTACTCAGTTAGAACATTAGGAAAGTGTACTGTGCCTCGAATTATTTATAATTACTTTATGTTTGCAGCATATAAACATAAACTGGCCTTTATTAATCCGCACACTTGGAAGTATATATTGGCCAAAGGAGCTCATATTAATCTTACTGAAATTAGATCTACCGGGACCAAGGAATTTTAGGATATAATTCACTCAAAATACTTTATAAATATCAAACAGAACGCCACACAGACACTCACTCAGGGGGGAAGGGAAGAGAACACACACTCACCCAAGGAATTTTATTGAAATTAGATCCACCATGATCATAGAATTTTTGGATATAATTCATTCGACATGCTCTATAGATGTCAACTATAATGCCATACACACACACACGCACCCAAGGGGGAAGGCAAGAGGACATACACATACTCACCCAATGAGGAATTAACGGCACACACACACACACCCAAAAGGGAAGGGAAGGGAAGGGAAGAGGACACACACACTCACCCAATGAGGAATTAACGCCACACACACACACACACACCCCCTCAAAAGGGAAGGGAAGAGGACACACACCTAAGGAGAAATTAAAGAGGAAAAGAAGATTCGAATCCAACACCTTAATAGTGGCAGATTTAAACCTCCACCATTGTAGTATAACTCTAATGATGTACAAAGTACAAAACAAAAGACCCCAAAGGTGGGCCTACACTCAGACGACCAATGAGGGCTTAGACAGACGACTTTGGATTCCAAACTTTGTCCTGATGGTTCGGCAAATTGGACAACGACTGGTCATCTTCACTTGGGCCTCATCTATTGGTTTTAACAACTTTAAAATGAAGGCCCTTACGACTGCTCTCATATTCTTTTGTAATAATCTGCTTGTCACCTAGCAATTAAAAACCCTTAGTTTTCAGAAAAATCAGCTTGATTTGGGGTTTCAGGTGAGGTTTTTTTTCTTTTTTCTTTTTTTAATCTTATCTTCGTGAATTTGTAGGGTTTTTGTGTGTGTGTGGGGGGGGGGGGGGGGGGGGGGTGGTTGGGGTGTTATTATTTTGTTTGTTCGTGGGCCATGAACACGCGTGCATTGCAGTGGGCCAGTATCGAACATGACAAGAGGATGGTCAGTGACAAAATGCTTTTTGCCTCGTTAGCAAGGTGAATTGGGAACTTTCCCAATGAGGATTGGTTTTTAGCTTTGAAAGAAATTATCCGCAAATATTGTTAAATGTCCCTCGCCGATAAAATATAATAATGTGGTGTAGTTTATAACAACTTGAACAATCCTCATGAGCTAGCTTTTAAAGATAAAATAAATCCAAATTCATTCTTTAACATGATATCAAACAAATGTCCTGCACTCAAATTTCCACCCACAAATGTCAATCATCCCCATTCCCCTCATTTTTTAGGGTGAGTTAGACCCAAATCCATTCTTTTACAAATCTCTCCTAAGTCTCAACAATTCTCAACAATACGGTTGCCACCATTTAAAAGCATGTTCTGATGATCTTTCTAATTGAATTCCATCAATAACTCAAGTCAAGGTTGTAAGAAATGCAGTTGAGGCAAATCTGCCACTATCCATAATGACATACACATATTGATCTCCCTTCGAAGAGATTATTTGCACAACTTGTAACCAAACCCATTATTTCAGCTTTGTCGGATAAACTCTACCGATAAACTACAACAATCTTGTTATCAGTGAATGGAAGCAGACTTCATCTGACGAACCAATAGAATAAAATACAAAATTGAAATTCAAATAAGAACCCAAAGACACCAATTAAATTAACAGAAATGGTGAAGGACTATTATTTTCTTACTTAAAAACGCTATTCACCTTCACAACACTGTATATACTAATACAAGTCCTCAGGCATCCTCTGGTCGATTACTCTTGGATCTCCTCAAAATTACACCTCTTTGCCACATAAATTTTTTAGCTCACCGCATAGCATGACCTGCAAGTTCCCACATTTCCAGAAGGCTGGCACCCCAAGATTCGACCTCATAAAAGTTAGTCATTTGAACCCATCTCTAAAACTTTGGATATTCATGTTGCTTATCTTTCAGAAACTGCTTGGTTTTTTCCAGATTTGAAGGATAGCCGGACAATTTTACAATCGCATCAATCACCACTCAGCCTGTGAAGAGCACAGCTAACAAGTATTTACACGCGCGAATAAGTCAACAAACCATACAGCACGCCATCCCTGCAGAGGACAGGCAGCAGAAACCGTGTTTAAATTGGCTTTTGAGCTGCACGTATTAACAAGTACCAATAGAGGCAAAGGGTAGTATAATTCCAAATCAAACTAAAATGATATTCATAGATACACAGAAGGAGACAGAGACGACACTATAAATTAATCTACACGTGTTCTCCCCAGAGCTTCCCGGAAACTACTATAAAAACAGCAAGATACCAAAATGTTCGTAAGAAGCTATAACATATTGCAATCACCCAAATAATATTGCACCGCCCATCTAATAAATAATTTGTAAGAAACTGAGACTGCTACCAACAATTTATCATGCTAAAGTAGACAAAAGGTTGAAGAGAAACTTGAAAAGATTGCAATCAAAGAATTTCAAAGGTTAAAGAAAAAGGGTTGTTACAAACCAAAAATCATTTTGTGGTGCTGAATCACTTCTAGGTTAAATTTACTTACAGAAAACCCACATATGCACCAAGTTCTTTGTCACCCTGAGCATATCAATCTCCAATTTCGGCATAGAGATTCGTACACTTCAAACTGAAACACAATCTACAATGATTCTCTATCTTGAAGTTGGAAGGGCATTGCTGAAGTTACCAACAAAAACACATAACTATGAAGTAATTACTTGTCATGGCAATGCTACATATAAACCAAATTCTCAACCACATAGAGTTCGATATTATATCAAATATCAAAAGCAACTCTACTATTGTCTTTCTTTCAAGTAATCTGCCTTTATGGATGAATGTCAATAGTTTGAATTCTGGAAACAATTTCAATTTGCGTAGATATATCTCATGCTCAGTGCTAACAAACTTAGCATTATTGAGGATGTCAGTAACTCAACCCAATAAATTATTGGCAGACTGAGGCCTGTCTGAGGCCTGTGTAGAATTGCCTAATTTCAGTCAAACAACTTGCACACAGCAAAACAAAATCAGAAATGACAAGCTGAAATCTTGAGAAAGCCAAAGAGAATGAATACAGGATAAGCAGTATAAAACCAAGAATGCATTATCACGTACCAAATTCCATCACTTGCCCTGCACCACTCTGTAATTAAGGATAAGGTCTTCAGGTTTCTTCCATATGTATGCACGGACAGTGGCCAAGCTCATGTCTGGAGGTAATAACTGGAGAATACAAGAGAAGTTTAACGAAGCAAATAGATTCCCCACTTCAATGAAATCTAAAGCTAAGAGGAAACAATCTGAAACTCCTTTTTTTTGTGCCCAAAACAGAATTATGAGATCGGGAAAGTTGAAATAATACCAATTAACTAAACGAGAAATGATCCGAACAAAAAAGTGAAATAAGAACAATAAACTATAGCGAGAGGAAGGTAACAGAAATTCCTATATCTTGAGCCACATTTTTATAAATTCATAAGAAATTCACTATGGACAGGGAATAGAAACAGTTTAGAAGCTTCTCCAAACTTTTACCACTGGTCCAATAGTAGCAGGCAAATAGGGAAAATAATATTTTTAATAAATGATGAAAATGGCACCTAATCTACAACCCTTTTTTTTTCATGTTTTTTACACCCCTCAAGTATAGTATTCATTCAGCGTTTACAAGTACATAAAAGAAGGGTGGGTAGAACAGCCTTTAGATTTATAGCATATCCAAGCTTTATTTTGCTTTTATTTCAAGAATGTTTTTCTCTTGCTAAACCAGTTCGGAAAAAATGGTTTAAAGATTCATTTCCTAGATGGTATTTGGGGGTTACATCACAGAAAACAGCCAACGGATCAAGTAAACTTGCCTGGTTATTGCACAGGATCTCTATACAAGGCTTGAGTTTTTGCCAAGGTTTAAGTCCAGAACGAAGAGAAGCATCTCCAAGAACTGGATGCGAAATCTGACCTCCAGGAATATTCAGGCCTTGAGTTACTGCTCCATCAGCATTCATATTATCCACTGGCTTATCAAGAAGCATCTTTTCTATGACATAGTTGACCACCTATAAAAACAAAAGGTAGAGAAGATGGGCCAGGTGCAACATTTTACTGGAAATAATGTTCATTGAAAGAAACTAAGCAACAGGATATTAGATCAAGAACTACTATGGGGGCCGTCAGCCTTGTTTCAATTTGTACCGGCTAGAGAACTGAGGAGTTTCCTTCACCCTACAATAACTCTTAGTTAATCTGACAATCAATTTTGATTTGCTTATTGGTAGTCCAGATTACTGATCATACTTAAAATGATCATTGGCATTTCTTGAAAACGTTTTATATAGAATCTGTTTGAAATTAAAATTATTAAACTCAAATTTGCCTGAATTAAGTTCAATTTCCAACAATAGTAGCTAGATTCATCGTCATATGCAAATTAACCAGCAGAAAAAGCCTATATATTTGATTGCCAGCATTGAGATGTTAGTCAAACAAGCATGCATGACCTGAACTCAATGTTTTTCCTTTTTCTTGGAAAAATGAGAAGGTGGCCAACTGACCAGCCCAAATGCTTTCATACTAGTTTTACAAACCAGCCCTGAGCTACCCAGTGGAAGTTCTTACTTTATGTATTCTCAAAATGCGTGGAGCACTGAGTTTTCCTTGTGTAAGAATCTGCACAGAAGAACCTTCACATGGGTGCAAATGAAAGCTGCATCTGCAATAGGAAAAATTTACATGGAATCAAAATACCATAAAGAGTAACAACCAGAAAAAAAGAAAAGGAAAAAAAAATGAAATTAGAGGTGTTTCAATCTTTTTATGACTGATCAAAACAAGGTTTTGGCACAAAAAAAAAAGTGAGGAGAGAGCTAGAAACTGATAATTGCAAGCAGATTTCAAATAAGATAGGCAGATGAAAACAATGAACGGAATTCAGTTAGAGGTCTAATAAAAGGAACACCAGAAAAGAATCAACACAATTAATAAAAGATTGTAAATTTATTTGGGTTAGACCCCCGCCGCCCAAAAAAAACAGGAAAAAAGCCTCCAAGGGCAAATTTAGAAGTTTGCAAGCATCTGCAAGGACAGAACTTTGTTTTGTGCTGAGGTGCATGGATACTGTAAGTTTTCTTAGTCTTGACAAAATTGGTTGGAAGCTATACTCATGCAACTAGTTAATGGGAAACTTAGGATGGCCTTTTCAACTTATAGTTTTTGGACATCTGAGGGAAATTACTTTAGCTTGCTTCACCAATAACTCCAGTAGAGGGGACCGATCACTGGAATAAGAGATGGGAAGACTCAAGTAGGGTTTAGCAATAGGATTTAAATTGTTCGTAAGTGAAAGTACATGAGAGAAGAGAACAATACATGAATTTAAGTTAAAGAATTAATGGATGCAAAATCAGGATTATAAATTAGTAAATGAAAATTCAGGTATAAGGTACCAAGAGGGGAAAAAAAAAGAGCAAATAATTAACTTACTAGCAACCCCAGTCCCCCAACCCACCCAAAAATAAAAAATAAAAAATAAAAAAATGAGTGTGTGTGTGTGTGTGTGGTGGGAAGACGTCTATGACCAAAGGGACTTGGTATTTTCCCTTGCTAATGACAAAAATAACACAAGACAAGTACCTAGCAGCAAACTCCTGAGAATGCAAGGGAAAACCAATCCGAGCAAGAAAGAGAAGATATGTTGGAAATTACTTGGTATTTTCCCTTGGAGGCAGACGATTATTCAGCACACAATCAAGAACCCACCATGGAAAGTCTCTCTCATCTTCAGTTCCATCTAAGTCAGTCGTTTTCTTTCTCCATGGGCCTCCCTGAGAACCTTCAGTAACAATGGAAGGAGGGGAAGCCACTGAGAATTCAAAGGGTGAATATACCAAAGAATCATTCTCAGAAGCACCATCTGCTTCAACTCGAGACAGGGTTAAAGTCCTTGTAGATATATCCTTTCCAGGAGGAATTTCCCCATTTGCTAAAGTTTGAGCTCCAAATCTCTGCCTTCTTTTCGCTAACCAATGCGCCAATAGCCCTTTGAGGGTTTCTCTTGCCAAATTAATCTACATAATTAAAGGTCAATTATGCTTGATTTGCAATGACAGGGAAAGAATAAAAGATAAAATAACAAGCGCTCAGGAAAGCCTTCTATGCATATGAGTTTATCATCACAACTCAAAAAGGAGCTCCACAAAGATATTAATACTAAAACCAAAATGATCCAACTGAACCAACTATATAATCAGCCAGGAGTAATAGAAAAGAGTAATGTTGATTTTAAATGTAAAAGATATTAAAACAGAGTAAACATAAGGTGATATCATCCTGGTTCAAACAAGTACACTTAATACATATATATAAACCTTCACAAATAAAAATAGAAAAGAAGGTGAACTTGAACAACTGATCTTGTACAGAGGGAGTAATCAAAGATGATTATACTAGTAAACACCTTGTCATCCTCAGGTTTCCCTGAAATGCATAGATCAGCAGAGTACATCTCAGCAGAAAAGCATTGTGGTGTGTCTAAGTGCACCGACAAACTTCCAAGCCTTGTATCTACCGTGAACCATGCAGGAACACTCACCTGAATAAGCAGAACAAGTCTAAGGACGCAGAGAAAGTATGTACATGCTAACACAAGATAGTGCAATACATACCATCTCAAACAACTCTTCTTTCTTTTTCTTAAATGAAACCTGCTAACAAAAACTAAATAGGTGACAGCATGAAAACAACACAAAAATCCTATAATGATACACTACAGAAAACAATGCCATATTATCAGCAGACTACCCCCAGCATCTCCTCCCAGAGAAACACCCACATTTATAAATTATCAAGTCTAGAGCACTGACCTCTCCGTAGTTTTCAATAACCATCCCTCTTGTTATTTCCCACAACTTCACTATACCAGCAGTGTCCTTGAAAATGCAAGATTCAGGTATCAGTTTAAAAAACTAAATTTGTCAATGGTTAAGGGAAATCAAAGAAGAAAAATTGTGGATGAGCTAAAGTTACCTTAGTCAGGACGTGCCTTCGATTGTTCAAAATCTCATGCTGCACGATAGCCGAAGTTCCAGGAATGCTAAGAGACGGTTCTCTATAAACAGGAACCTAGAGGAATATTAAGTAGTCACTAGCTTGCTTTGTCAAGTTATCCTGCTAAACTTTCATAAGAGGACCAGATAATGGTGTTGCAAAACATCCATCATCCAGAAAGACTTCGAAATAATTTATAAAGTAAAACTTTTTAAGTTCAAAACCCAGAAAGAAACATAGGATGTCACTACAGAAAGATATCCAGAGATATGGGGTTTTTTTGGTCAACAGGAAGCACATAGAGACTATAAAATTAGATTAACTTAATATTGCCAATTTTCCATCACTCATTATTTTAATCATTAAATGACGGAGAAATACTTCTACTTCACAAATCACAAATACGATGAGGAGAATAAAAAGACAAAGGAAAGCCAATTTCCTGCTATCTATTCAAGTGAAAGCAGTCAGAAGTGGTGCCCTAATGCAGAAGTTTCCATGTCAAGTATATTTTGGTCCAAGATTGAAGAAATAAGCCATGTAAAGCAACACCAATTTACTCCAACTTAATTCAATCCAAAAAAAGATATGGGCAACTTGTAAACAAGAACCGCATTTAATTAATGATTTTTTTACTTTGGATGACTCAAAGTTCAAAACCTGCACTTGAAGCACAACAAAGTGAGAGTAGGTGACTCACAGGTGTAGAACCTTCCAGGGAAACCCTAGCCCTCGAAAATGACAAGTTGCCGGCTAAAAATGAACCACCTCTTTCATATACTTTCAGGGGATTATGTGCTTCAGCTGGCCATCTAGCTACAGAAGAATCGCTCGTGGCAACCCATATACCTTCATCATGCAGTGCCAATTGCAATATGGGATGTTCTTCAGTACATAACAATACACTTTCTCTTGTTGCCAAATCTGTCAAATATAACTGAAAGCACAAATAGAGGTTAGTTTTAAGAAGAGTAAAAGCGGAATTACTGGTAAAGTTGTAAAGCTGCACTCACAGAAAGATCCCTTCCACCGCTATAAACATGACTAAATGTTGGAGTGCTAGCAAGAGCCCACACAGAATCTGTGTGTACAGCATAGGAATGAATACATCGCTGCTGAGCAAGATCCCATAACCTATGAAGTTTACAGAAAGAATAATAAAATCATGCATAACCCAATCCAACATTATCAAAGAAATTGGAAATCATAGTAGAACTTATACAAGGGAAAAAAATGCTAACAGCAATATAAAGCTTTATTCAGCAGGCAACATTTGACAGCATACAAATACCTTGTAACTAAACTCTTGATATTAAATAATGCAGAAGAAAAATTTTAACAACCAATAAAATTCAAATGACCACAAGGAAAATAAAAGACCAGGAAAAACGAACAGACGAACAAAGTGAGTTCTGATGTAGTCACACAATCTATTGGAGGTACAAGGCTGGCTAAAATATTTGCATATCACACTTTTTATTTACTTTTTAATATAAATGTTTAAAAAGATTAAAACTGCATGTAAGCGGTTTCAAATCATGTGCTCCAATCTCTTCAAGAGCTAGTCTCAATCTAAGAGAAAGTGATTCTGAAAACTACAAATGAAGAACAATCATAATAAATCAATGAATTAGAAGCTTTTAGGGAACCACTAAAAGGCTCGCGGGCCACAACATGGGTTTAGGTACTTTCTCTAATAATTGATGATTCTTGCAGTAATTATTACAAGCATTCAAGTGCACATACCTGATCATAGAATCAGACGACCCAGACAAGCAATATCTGCAAATTATAAGACAAAGCCATTAGTTAAAAGTTACAAAATTCACCTTGAAAACAGAAATTACAGAAAATAGGGAACCACACATCGGAGAACCAAGATATCCTACACAGGTAGTGGAGGGAAAATGTCGCTGGAAGAAATAAAGTGGCGCAGCTTGCTCTAGTTGTGCAAAACACAGACCATTGATGAGTTGATGGGATATAAAATGTACTTTTACAATCAGTCTTCCCTAACTACCATCATCCGGGCAATGTTCTTCTCTCACACCACTTGGCAGAACTTTTATCACATTATTTTGACATTTAAAAATGATCAAGAACTTTGAGGTTTCCAAGCTTTAACATGAATTCTTACGATACAGTGGCTATTAACTTCTTCCTCCATAAATATTTGGAGACAAAATGTAAACTCCAATGTCTGTAGAGGCCCCTTCTGAAAATATGTTTTAAGGGAAACCTGTCAAACAAACCTGCCAGTAGAATCCAACAGAAGCGCCCTAATATTATCTGTGTGCCCTCTAAGCTTCATGGTTTTAGAACCAGTTCTTGGATCCCAAACACGCACAACCTACAAAATTCACCATGTAACAGTGGAACAGCTACAAATTCTCCAATGAGCAAATAGTAAATTAAGACATGCATAAGAAATAAACGAGATACAAGGGGGGGGGGGGGCCGGGGGGGTGGAGATTGAGAATTTGAGCACAGATCACATCAGATAAACAAACAGAATAGTCAATCAAAAAACCAGCCAAACTAGAACCAACCTTCTCTGTTCCACCAGAAACAAGAAGTGTTCCCCGGTCATTTGTTGCCAATGCATAAACTGACTCTTTATGGCCTTTTGCGGCAGTAGGAACATAGCCTTGAGGTTGAGAGGCATGCACAGAAATGTTATTGCTTGAGCTGATAGGCCGAAGACTTGTATTTGACAATGAAGACCCTGAACCATTAGTACTAGTTGAGCAATCATCTACATTTGCATCATTTGATTTGGAAAGCGGAGCAAGTGCAGCTTCAAGATCCCATATGAAAACCTCCCCACCAAGGCCACCGGTGGCAATGATGTTGCTCTGTAGTGCATTAAAACAGAGGGATCAAAATGATGAAAGACTACATTGATGATACCTTGATATACCAGACACAAGATCAATATCGAGTGTTGAAGAATATAAATAAATATATAATGACTCTCCCTCTCTATAAGCTTAAGCTTTTAGCTAAGGTGTTCATTCAACATTGTATCAGAGCCAGGCCAAACAAGAGGTCCTGTGTTCGAAACTCACTACCACCCATTTATCCAAAAAATAAAGAATTTCACGTGCAAGGCTTGACACAAACAAAAAAGAAGTCTGCTTGCACGTGCGGGGGCATGTTGTCTGCCTGCACGTGCGGGGGCATGTTGAAGAATATAAATAAATATATAATGACTCTCCCTCTCTATAAGCTTAAGCTTTTAGCTGAGGTGGTCATTCAACATTGAGGAACTCAAAACAATTGAAATGTATGAAGGGGAAAGATTACATTTTTCTCTGCTGCAGCAAGGCAGGTCACATAATCAGAGTGTTGACGTAACGTTCTGGCACATGTTCCATCAGACAAGCAATTCCATACCTGGTATTATCACCAAATACCAGAAATCAGTTCATGACCAAAGTTAAGACACATATCAAAGCATAAATGCAAAGTACACAAACCTTAACAGTGGCATCTGAGGAGCAAGAAACTAATGTGCTCCCACCTGCAAGAACAGCATCATTGACCTGCCAAGCCAATACTTGCAGACATAAATGTTTAAGAAATGCAAATTATACAGAAAAGAATTCCAAAACCATGGATATAGAGCTATAATTTTTCAAGCAAATGTAAATCCTAATCTCTAAAGCATCACTACACTTATCACGGCCATTTCCTAGAAGAGATTCTCACTGAAATAGATCTCTCAAACTTGGAATGTAACAACTCCAAGAGCACAATTCCACTAGGGGATATACTAAGTTATAACAAGTTCATTGTGATACACATGAAAAGCCGTCGAATCAGATAATTCAAAAAATATTAGATGATATCAAAGAACTAACCCTGTATTTTCTTGCCCCATCAAACAAAAGATTAAAAGATAAGGTATACTGCAGACTTTAACCAAAGATGAGAAGAACTTGTACCCAATCAACATGAGATTCATAGGTAGCAGAAAAAGTAGCACGATCTTCAGACAATGCCCATCTCTTTAGTGTTCCATCACGGCTGCCAGAGAAGAGGTAATCACAACCATCTGGTCCAGGCGACTTCAAAACAGCTAAGCAGTTTATGCCAGCACAGTGCTGCAAACAAAAACAGCAGTGTCATAACGAATTAGTATCATTCAGTAAAATGCAGTTTATTGTGTAACTGAGGGTAACTAGTTCATGTTATTTGGTAATAATATGACCAGTTGAGTGATTTCTTCCATTTTTTGGGCATGGTAAAAGGCTACAAGGAAATTGAACACATCCGGTGTACTGTTCATCATCGTGCCAATTTATTAGCCATGTAAACAACCTGATTAAGGACCTGTTTGATAGGCTTAAAAAAAGTGCTTGTCGAACCCTTTTTTTTTTAGTAGAACTTTTTCTTAAGCTAAACAATTTTGCGTTTGGATGTAGTAATTGTTGGGCTTATGGAAAAGCAAAAGAAACAGAAAAAGAATAAAAAAATGAACAAGTATGGATTTATGTTTGAACTATAATTAAGTAGCACCTTTGTATTGTCTGCGTCGTTCAACACATATGTTAACCTCTTTTCCCTGCGAGTACGAACTGAGGTAGATGTATTTCCTGCACTCCCAACACGGTGCATCTCGAGAATTCCTGAGACAGAATAGAGGATGTATAAATATAACAAAAACACTAATTAATCTTCCTCTCTTAAATTAGTTTGGTGTTGTTGTTCCTTTGCTAGAAAATAGAGAGTGGCATAGATTTTCAATATCTTCTATTTTGATCAGATATGTACCGGCCTTGAAGTCAGTTGGTACTAACATCAAATAGACAAACTAAGCCAAATTGAGATCTCAAGTAAAGGTTTATTACATTGTTTGTTTTTTATGTTGCTTTATTAGCTGCATCCCCTAAGGGAAATTTTCCAATACCAGTAACCAATAGTAATATAAAGAAATTGTTAATAAAGATAAATTTGAAGAGATTGGAAATGCAAAGAGTTTTAGAAGAGTGCTTATTGTACCCTTTGCTCTTTCTAGGACACTGCACTTATCTATGACCTCATTTTTGTTATTGTTTTCCTCTTTTCCTTTTGAAGGGATAAGACAACCAAAAGTTGCTTTAAGATGCATCTAATCGAGCTTACTAGAACAACACGGAAGGAAACTCATCCTTAATGAAAGAATCAAAATGCCAATTATTCATAATTCGCGGAGAATGTTTGTCTCCTAAAGGAAGGGGGGGAAAAAAAGAAAATTGTACTAGTTTCGGAAAATATTTAGTAATGGAACTTCCTGGAATCAAAACGATGTTCCCTGTCAAAAATGGAAATCACTACCTCAAACTGATACCCAAGGGAGCCAGAGTGCTGAAAATAAAACAGCACACAGAAATTAACTCTGAATAAGAAAAAGAAAACCCACGCCAAAAGAGACTGGAGAAAAATAAAATGATGAAACTTGAATCTAGAAAATAACTAAAACAACTCGAAGTCAACAATGATAAAATTCCACAATACATAATCGTCACAGACACTAGATAGTGTAGATACGTCCCTAAGAGCACCAGCATCTCGAAAAAAAAAATTTACAGGCAGCTAGATAGAATGATCGCCATTGAAAGAACCAGTGCGCGTCGGAGTAAATTAAATAGAAAAAGAAAAAAAAATCGAATTGATGGAAAGCTTGCCTTTGCCAGTGGCTTGGACGGCGAAATTTCCAACTAGATGGGGAGTGAGCTGAGGCCGATGCCTCGGCGGGAAAGTCGGAGACGGCTAGGGCCAATTGAAGTGAAATTGAATACTTGAACGACTGTAATTGAGAAGTGGCGGCGGCAGTGGAAGAGGACGGCGGCCGCGGCGGCGGATAGGGGGGGAGGAGAAGGAGGAGACGGAGGGGGAGAGTCTGCAGTCTGCAGAGTGTGTGGGTGTGTCTCGCGCCGGCTGTTCTGTTTCTTTTTGCCGAAATGAGGACGAAAATAATTTCGTTATTGTTCATACTTCTCCAACATTTCTTGCTAAATCAATAATGCCCCCAAAATATTACGAAATTCACTGTTAACTTTTACGATATGTTTGGCTAATTTGGATTTTGAAAGCTATTATTCAGATTTTTTTTTTACGAATCATATCATATCCATGTGAACTGTAGTTCACATGTATCCATGCACACACACAATTAAATATTTTGCTACTATAATGTATATTATACAGTAATTACAACCAGCTAGATTCTTAAAAAATATTCAAAGTTCGAATTTTAGTATTATTAATGAAACAATTAGATTGAGAGGACTCTATCCAAATCAATCGATCAATAAATTGAAATTGGTTGGTTAAGATAAAAAAAAAAACAATAATAATAAGGCTAAGGTCTTAACAATTATAGATTTTTAACCTAATTAGCTTACATTACTACAGCTAATATAGGCAGGCCCAACTACGGCCTGGGAAAATTAAAATGTTTGGTGCCCGCTGCCCAGTAACTTAGTCTCTATACGGGCTCCTCTGTGGGCTTCCAACTAACGTCCACATTGTCATTGGGACTATAGTTCAATTGTCGGATTTAAAATTATTGAGATCCTGAGTTCGAAATATCTTGTTTTTCTTTTCTTTTATTCTTTTTTGGGTGAATATATGTGTGCATGTGTGACGTTTCGATTGACATCTATAAGATGTCCCGTGGTGAGGGTTCGAACCGATACTATTGAGGTCTTGAGTTCGAATACTCTTATCCCTGTCCCTTTTCCCTTTGGATGAGAGTGTGTATACATGTAGTGTTTCAATTGACATTCATAAGGATGAGTGTGTGTATGTTTTTAGCTTTCCATTGACATTTATAAGCTGTAATTTGTTGATTGTATTAAAAAAAAACTAATATCTACATTATTTAACGGTAATGGTCCCAAAATTATAGATTTTTTTTTCTTTTTTGACAGACAAAATTATTGATATTAATTAGTAACGCCAAATTTCGTGGATTCAGATCTGAATTTAATTGAATCGGCTATGAATGAATTATTCAAGTAAATATGCCGAAACCAAATTCGAATTTTAAATTCCAACTGCACGAGTTTACGTTGACTGCCTATAATTAAATTATTAAGGGTATAACTCTCTCTCTCTCTCTCTCTCTCTCTCTCTCTCTCACACACACACACACATGTATATATACATAGATAATTGGAATTTAAATAGAAGAAATTAATCCAAGCTTATACATTCAATTCCCAGGGGTCAAAGCAATCACCACTTTAAAGCTCCATGTTCCAATTTTAAATTTTGAAAGTAACTTCATAAATTAGGGGATTTTCACGCGAATCGTTTTCTTATATTTTTTTCTTTTTTCATAAATTGGGATAAGTTTGTTTAGCCACAAGATTTACCAAGTTTAAACCTTCAAAAATCCTGAGCTGCCCCCTATTAGTATGTTTGGGAAATAGGAAGTTCAAATTATAAATTGGGCTATATGAGTGCACTAGTATTTTTATTTAATATAAACCAACAGATTACAAGCATTTCTTGCAAATAACTTTGATAAAGAGCCACATACCAAAATAAGAGGTGCTCAAACCAAAACCTTTCTCCTAGTGACATACGAACAATCGTGTTGAAATATGATAGATAAGAGCTACATACCAAGAATTGAATTATTATTATTATTATTATTATTTGAAAAAAACGCACTCGAAGCAATTGTAAAGTCACTTAACTCATCAAATAAATCGATAGGGATAAAAACGCCTTACCCTAAATCCTAAATTATGGTCATTTTTATAGTATGATAATTAATTATTCCTTATTACGCTTTATAAAAGTTTCATTGAATTTGTATTTTACCCCTTACAACTACTTTTCAAGCAAAAAATATTGCCGAACCATCATGTTGCTAACACTGGATTACATTTCCACTCTATCATTAAACTCTCTCTCTCTCTATTATGATAAAAAATCTCAATACACTACAAGAACAGCACTCCATTTACTAATTAAAGTTTTATGACAGATAGATTTCCATACAAATTTAAAGTAAACGTGATAGATTAGTGATGTAATTTAATGTAAATTGAAGTATTAAAGAAAATAATAAGTGACAAGATATTTACTAACAAAATTGTATAAATGAAATTCATCACAAAAATTAAATTTATAGTATATTGATTTGTCATTGATTGAGTGCATCCTTGTAGTGAAATAATTTCAAATTGTAACAACTTTTGCAGGTTAATTGTATCTTCAATACACTTACATTGCAGTCATCATTGATTTCTAACAATGTTTTAAATCGCATAGCGACCTTTCGAAAGTACAGATCTCATATATTTATATAACAAAATATAACAAAAATTAATTTAATAATTACAATGTAAAAATAATCATAATTTGAGTGGCAAGATATTTCTATCCCTATATTTATATACTTGCAACAAATGTGATTTAATTTTAAAATTTCAAAAATTCGCCCTTGGTGCACTGATAATGGAGATCGGAAGGGGCACATTGATCTCTCATCTTAAAAATTGACGGCCATTACAGGGACGTTCTTCTCAATTCAATTGCTTTATTTATAATTTTAAAACTCAAACGTTACACATTATTCAAGAGATCTAGCACATAATTCGTCTAAATTAACTTGTAGTTGGTCTATTTTTGTGCTCGTGCAAAAGACTTCAAATACAAAAATCACTCACACCCAAAAATTTTATTTAAATCAATAAAATAATACTAATTTTGTATTTCACATTTTCACTCACTGGAGAGATCGCAAGGAAGCTGTGCGCCGGAAATTAAAAAATAAAGAATAGATAATTAATTTTAAATATTAATATAAGATACTTTGACTATTAGAAGTGTGTGTACGTTTGGTTGATTAATATTCAAATTAATGCACAAAATCAGATTTCATTATTAAAAGGTTTTGACTTTGATGTGTGAGTTAATCTTTACATCCAACTTACTGTTAAGGTTATAAATTGTCATATTAGTACAAAAATGTTGATAGTGATGTTATTAATGATTAATAGGCTCGTAGTTAGTCTGGGATTTTCGTTAAATGAATGTTGAAAATTAGGTAGATGCTGACAGATAAATAGGCCTCACATTATTAAAAAAAAAAGTTGAAAATCAGATTTCTTGGGCTAATTCTATACTGCATGAGATGATAATGGCTTTGCAATGAGGGTGAAAATTATCTTTATTTATTTTTCACTGAAATATCACTCTTTCAAGTAATTTGCTTTTCATAAAACATCAAGGTATATAGGATAAAATATGTTTTTTTTTTCCTTCAAACTAATTATTGGAGGAAAAATTCTGGTCGAAACTAATAACAAATCATATAACAAATGATTGGTCATTCTTTTAAATTTGTCTATTATTTATAGAATAAATGTAAAACACTCATCGCGTAATTAATATTGATTTAATTGAGTCGGGTGTGAATTAAAATTTTCCTTGAAATCGGTGGAATGTGGATTCAGAGATGTGCCACAAGAACAAAAAGGCACTATACGATTATGGAAAATGAATGGATTAATGTCGTGAATTATAAGCAAAGAGTCCAAAAATTAGAGCACGAGGCGCTCCTCATAGATACTCTTTGCCCATATCACCACCTCTTCTAATCATAAAGCTAACCCTGCCTAATTCTTAAGATACACCTTAATGATTATAATATTATTTCAATTAAGTATATGTGATATGGGTACGACCCAATTAGCTATTACACCCTAAAAGTTTCTATTGAAAATGATTTATGTTTTAGTAACTCATAACTTTGTTTTTGGTAAGAGAGTTCGAATTCGGTATAATTGAGGTTTTAAGTTCAAGTATGTGTTTTGCGTTTCAGTTGACATTAGTGTCATGAGTTTCATTAAATGTCCCGAATTATTTGTAAAAAAAAATACAACTTTGTTCTTTTTTTTTTTTTTGGTTTTTACTTATACTTTTTCGCACATATATTAATGTCATATAATTAAGCGGTGTACTGTCTAAACATTCTATCTGTGTATTTTCTTTACGGAAAAATAAACATTTCTTTGCCTAACGCATCGCAGACCAAAACAAAAGTCAGACCAAGTCTGCGTCAGCTCTACCCATTTGCACGTCTGAAAACCCCGTGTAATGCTCTCTTTCTTTCTTCTTTCGCGTGGGAACCTTATTACAATCAAATTTGTGCAAAATCTAACATAAACACACACACACACACACACACACACTCTTCCAAGTCTGCTGCCGACTCGAGTCAAGAGCCCTTAAATCTATTCTCCTCTGAAAAGTGAAAACATATGTGCATTTTTATATACTTGATGGTGGGTGGGTGATTTAACAAGTTTGAGCTCTTTGGGAAGGACCTCTTTGGCATTTCTTTCTTGGGAGGTTATGGCTGAAGAGATCTGTCTCTTCACCAAGGTCAGTTTTTTCATTCTTTGATATTTTCTTTGAGCTCATTCGAGTAATGGGATTGTCACTTAATACTGGAATTTCAGTTAAAAGTTCTCTTTTTTTGGTTTCTTGCTGAACATATTTCAAAAATCCCAGTTTTTGCTGTAGATTTTGTTATGGGTCTTGAGTTCATTTGACTAGTGTGATTTTTACTGAATACAGGATTGAGCTTTACCAAATGCGCGCGCGCGCGCGCACACACACACATATGTTTGAATTTCAAGTTTCTATCTTTGGGTTGTTTGGTTTATCTCGGTCTCATACTTATTGAATTAGAATGGATTTTCCATTTTCTGAGGTTTTTCCAGTTAAAGAAGTAAATTACTTAGCGAATTTTCAAGAAATGCTGGTGAATATATTTCTTACCAGAAAGCTTCTCCAAGATTTTACCTATGTGCATTGAATTGGAGAATAAAAAAGCAAATTTTAGTTTATGCTTTTAGTTTGGAATTATCTTAGGTTCTCTGAGAAGAGTCTGTTTACATGTAAGCCAGAGAAACAGGTACAATGGGTTAGATGCAAGTACAAAGACATGTAGTGAACTTTGTAAATCCAACCTTTTGTGAAAATATTAACTCATCTGAAAACTAATCCTTCGAAATTAGATTTTGGCTTACCTTAATATCTTCAGCTCTTTCGTTAAGGGAGACGTTAGAGCACACCTAATGCTCTAAATTAGTCTTTCCGTGAGGCATAGGAAGTTTAATTTTAGCGACCCAATTCCTACAATTTCCTTAATTTTGTAACTTGTCACTATTTTCGTCTCAATTCTCTGTAATTTCTATGCATTTCCGGAGTAGTGCTTTACTTTTGACAGCTCAATGCAGTTGTTGTCATTTCCCATCTCAGTTCATAACTATGCATCTTTTTGTATCATTCCCTTAAACTTTTGTATTGAAATATTTGCTATTTGTTACTTATCTCGATTTCCGTTCCGCGGATGACAGGATGCCCTAATTATAAAAACTCCCAAGAAATCTCCAGCTTCGTTGAGGATGTTAGTCTTAGTATCCGCAATGGTGTGTGGTGTTTATATCTGCTCAGTCTGTCTAAAGCAAACTAATATTCATACAAGTACCAAGTTCCTAAACGTCAAAGTGAATCAGAGGACTTGTCATGGTAACGACATCGATAGATCTCAGATTCCCTACTTACACTACCCAAAGCCCACTTCATTTAGCAGGTAAAATTTGTTATACTTTTGTTTCTATCAAGATTTTATGTCTCGTACGTAATTTGTAGGAATAATGTTCTATCTTAGGGCTGAATGTGCCTGTAATCCTGTTCGGCTTTTCGCCATTCTGTCGATGCAAAGATCCGGAAGTGGATGGTTTGAGACTCTGTTGAACAGTCATGTTAACGTAAGCTCCAATGGAGAGATATTCTCTGTCAAAGAAAGGAGACACAATGTTTCTTCAATCTTGTCAACTTTGGATAGAGTTTACAATTTGGACTGGTTCACTAGTGCTTCCAAGAATCAGTGCTCGGCCGCGGTCGGTTTCAAATGGATGCTTAATCAGGTAACACATCACAAATGTGTTCTAGCCAGTGGTCATATATAATAACTTCGATTTTCCATATTCTTGTTAATAATGTATATGAAAATGTTGACCCTTTCACATTATATTGCTAAATCAGGGGTTGATGGAGTACCACAAAGAGATTGTAGAATACTTCAATAATAAGGGTGTTTCCGTAATATTTCTTTTCCGGAGAAATCTATTGCGCCGGATGGTGTCAGTGCTAGCTAATTCTCATGATCGCCTTGCTAAGCTCCTCAACGGGACGCACAAGTCCCATGTGCACTCGCATGAAGAGGTATAACTTCTCCTGTTCAACCCCCACCAAACTCTGTGTGTGTGTGTGTGTTGGGGATCTGAATCATCTGATGTTTGGAGGTGGTTGATGTAGGCTGATACTCTTTCGAGATATAAACCAGTAATCAATTCAACATCGCTAGGGACGGATCTGAGGCTCATGGAGCAGATAGCGTCAGAGGCATTGGAGTATTTCAGCAGCACGAGACACATGATCCTCTATTACGAAGATCTCATAAAAAATCGAACTGTAAGCCAATTGCTTTACACCATTTGAATGGTTCAATTGTTAGAACCACTAACTTCTAATGATTCTTTGTTCATGTTAGAGTACTATTGCGCTTTTACATTATGGGTATCTGTTAAAATTCTTGTATTTCCGTTGTGTTAACATCTCAGAGCCTATGCAAAACTAACCCTCCATTTGGGTCTTGGATTTTGGTGAGGAAAATATGATGGAAAGTTTTTTTTTTGCGTCAAATGATAGTACTCTATGCTTTTATGTCTGATCCTTTCTATTTTCCTCACCAAAATCCTTGTTCCAGACATAGAATAACAGTTCATCGTGTTGCAGAAACTGGTGGATGTTCAACGGTTTATAGGGTTGCCCGAACTGGAGTTGAGTAGTCGCCAGGTGAAGATACACAGAGGATCATTGTCGGAGCATATCAAGAACTGGGACCAAGTTGCCAAGGTTCTCAGAGGAACCGCATACGAGACCTTCCTCAATGCTGATTACACTAATTAGGTTCCCATTAAGCCTTGTTGCCGCTCATGTGTTAAGCATTAATTATTAACGAGCTAACCCTCATACAGACTTGTCCAGCTGATCAATGCAAATGTTGATCTTCATTTGCCCACATTTTTTTTTTGTTTTCGGGTTTTTTAGAGCTCACAAGATGTATAGATCTGTATAGACGTTGCCAATGTAATGTGACATTTCAATGCAATTTTCGGCTATCTAGTTGTTCCATTTACAAGTTCAGGATTCAATTTTTTTTTTTATCCCCCTTGAAATGCATTGTGATGGGGCCTAAGCCTATGTTGAGCTGAGTATATGCTTGGTTTTAAAATTTCAAAAATGTATTTGTCAATTTTTTTCTTTTTAATATGGAATTATGGGCTTCTATTGTTGGTTCGTGGCCAGAGACTCGCAACCGAGGCTGTACAAAACTAGATTGCAAGTTACGAATTTTAAAAATGGATTTTTGCGAATGTGGATATATGTCTGAAATACAAGTCCAATAAAAGATAAAAATTTCTCCCTTTACGAGTTGGGGTTGGGATAATAAGAATTAAGAAGTCCCCTTTAGGGCTATCAGTTTCGATTTTGATTTGAAGACGATTCACATTTTAGTATATTTGATAGATTAGAATATTTGATGATTCAAATCTAATTATAAATTCCGAAATATTTGATGATTCAAATATGAAATCAAGGGATTCTTTTTTATTAAATTCCGAAATATTTGATGATTCAGATATGAAATCAAGGATTCTTTTTTATTAAATTAATAGCCAAATAATATTAGTAAAAATGCTTAAACAAAATGCATGTCATTATAACTAATAATATATTAAATTTTATTTTTTCGATCAATTCGTTTATTAAGATAAGGTAAATTTTCTATATATAAATCATCTAAAATATTATATATTCTACTCTATTCAATTGTCATTTTTAAATACGGTATTGATTTTTTTTTATTTGATTTTAAAAATTTTGTGTTATTCTGGTCTGATTTTTGTGTCGAGTTTCAAGTCTTTTGTCAGATTAGAACTCTGTATCAGTTAATATAGATACCATAAGATTTTCACCAAATTCAAATGTCAAAAAGTCAAGTCAGATTCCAATTCAAAAATTTCAGATTTAATCCAAATTCAATTAATTGACAAGCCCAATGAAATCAACTATGCAACGCACAAAGAAAGTGTAGTGTGCACATCATAAATGCCTAGAAAACATTGATAGCTAGGGGTAATTGATGTACGCACCCGATTAGAGTTTCATGCGTACACCACACAATTTATATTGTATCATTTAATTAATTCACTTTAAAAAATATGAATAGTTGGAGTGAAAAAAAATCAAAATTATTAAGATTTTTGATGATATGGGATATCTGACACAAATCCATATGTACCATCTCCCGACAACCACGTGTATATCAAAGTCACGTGGCCCATGACCTACCACGTAAACCACCATATCCTCGATGAGACGCGATAGGTTGAGGAGAGGACCTGTCTCGAGGTGGCGCCGTCCTCCTGAAGACGAACTTCCTCTCCAACTGTCCTCACTATCCTCGAGGAAGATACATCAAGCAGAGGGTATAATTCGTACCCTGACGTTATTTCTTCTAACACAAATTGTGGTTTCTTACAGATAAAGCACTTGCACACCAACTACCTTATCAGAACAATGCGGGTTTTTAGTACAATGGACCATCATGCTATAGATGGTCATAAACCCTCCATCTCAGCCCTAATCATTCGTCTGAGTATGATCATTTCTTATCTATAAATACCTTTGAGAAAATTTTAAAAAATGTAACATCTCTCTACATACTGAAACTTTGCTCGATTGTTTACTCACATTCCTTATACACTCTGTTGATTTAAATATCAAAAAATCTTAATGAAAGTGTTTCTAACTAGACTCACATGTATTTTATTCTAGTAGATTGAGGAGCCACCAACATTTCATCGAATTAGCGTCCCACCTAGGACCGTGCCCCATCACTTGGTCTTTCCTTTCGGTTTGTGGTCACTATCAATGAACACCAAATTTATTTTATATTTTTGTTGTTTGGGCATAAACAATGAGCCCCAGTTTTTCTTAAACTAGTACCGGTATCCACGATAAATTAATAGTCAATATATAGTAGTATCATTATTATAATATAGTGGTTCAAAATTTATTTTCAAAATTTGGTGGGGACAAATTTGAGAGAGGGGTTCCAAAATTTAAGGAGGGCCAAGAGGCAAGCACCGTTGCTTTCTTACACTTTTTGAGGAATCTCTAATTTTCAAACAACAATGGAAGGTTGAGGCCATTACACTACTATACTTCCAAACTCGTGATTAATTATAAATTGCTTCCTTTGACTTGCTTCATATATCAAAAGTGCGTCGGCCCCTGTCAAGATTTGCTCCCTTGCAAAGATTCTCTTTCCTCATTCGCAATATCAACTACTACTCTACCTAAGAAAATTCTAATTTAAATCCAATTCGATCGAATGAGTGTCAATCCCACGACAAGTGTTTATACTTGTTTCATGAATAGTCGATAATTAATAGACAGTGATCAATCACTTGACAAGAGTAATTGTTCTGGCTAGAAGTATTTAATGAATAATTAATCCTTAATTAATTATATATGTGATCAACTAGATCCAAATGGGATCGAATTGATTTGAAGTTGATACGGGCATCTAAAGGTATATATACAGCATGATTAGAGTTAATATGTTGGCCACCAACACAAATCCCTTGATAATAAGATTAACAAAGTTAGGAGAAATTAATTAATAATTGCTCAATATAAGTCACGCCTTTGTATTTTGGGGACAATGGTACTTATATAAGAGTGACCCAAATGTGGCATGGATGCATTAATTAAGATTTGGGATGCCAACATTATTAAAGATTTAGAGGCAATTATACCAAGCTTTGTCTTTAGGTTGGATCAATTCGACCTCGTGAATAAAATTAAGCATGTAAATTCACCAAGTGTTTGGGTATTACATTTTTATCTTGTAGGATGATATAATCAATGACGATTCCAAAATTGTCAGTCATTGGAGTTAAAACTAAATGAACGTAGTATTTTGCACTATAAATAATGGGTCAATCATAAATGTTTAAATTTTTAATGTAGGGTTAAAGAATTATAAAATACTATATTAATTAACATAATATATATATATATGTATATATATTTGTATAATAGCAAGAAAAAAAATTCAGTGGTGCATGGTTGTGCAGCCGCCTGTGGTTTTCTTATACTTGGTCAAATTACGGCTGTTTATCAATAGATGGTTGGCCTACAATCACTCCATGCCATCAATCCTTAAGATCCCAAAATGAGGTAAAAAAGAAATTGAAAGGGAAATTATAAAGAAGAGCATAAAAATGATTGCATGCGTTGAAATAATATTTACCAAACAACCAACACACAAGTCACTCTCCAAACATCTAATATCAGAGTAAGACCAGCATACACACTCTTGCCATTTTTAATGGTAACCAAAGAAGTCCAATATTTGGTAATTTCACACTTCAATGTATATATATATATATATATATATATACATATATATAGCTATACAAACACAGTACACATTGATTAATAGGACAAGAGCAATACATTTGCCACATAGTTAGTTTCACTATAAGAATGCATACACTTCAATGATAAACTAATACACTATAAATTAGTCTCCATGACGGATTTAGTTTATAAGAATTCCGTTGTTAAATATTTTGTCACTAATTGTTTCTTTTGTTCTATGTACATTAAATTATGTTACTAATCCATCACAAATACCTTAAATTTGTGACAAAATATCTTCATCACAAAATTTCCGTTAGTAAAAGAGGTGCTTTCTTTTAGTGTTTCGATATGATCGAACTAGGTTCGGACTAGGATTTCCAGCCGATCGAAATTTTTTTGTCCAAACCCAATTTGGCAGGATGACAAGTGTTATTACATTACTTTTTAACTATCCCACATCGAATATATACTGAGACGTGGCGTACTCTATAAAAACTTGAGCAACCCTCACCTTACAAGCTAGCTTTTGGAGTTTGAGTTAGGTCCAAATCCCTAATATTTTTACATCTAAATATATAATAATGACTTTCCTTCCCTATATATAAGAGGATTTAAGTTGGAAAATTTAAATAAATATATACTAATGACTCTCCCTCTCTATGTATAATAATGACTTTTCTTGTCTAACAGCTTAAACTTTTAGATGAGGTGGTTATTTAATTAACACTACTTGCCATGTAATTGTCGTCACTTTTCTTCAATCATATATGAATTACATTACAACTATAATATACTTACTATGTGACTAGTTTCAGTGTAGACTAGAATTTTTTTGTCGATTTGTGGAATATTCTTGATCCTTCAGGAGGTGGGTCGGTAGGTTAGGTAGGTACATAATGATGCAGTTCATTGAAATGCTCGAGCATGCTATAAATAAAACTAAGTGAATTAATTTAAGCTAGAAGACAGATGTGTTTCAATTGAATTTGTAGACCGAAAGAAGTCGAAGAAGGCATATGAGCCATCCACATAAAGAAGTAGAGACATGGCCAAGTGGGAAGTACATTGAATCCATGCCTTTTTTCAGTCGCATTTCCTCTGTTAATTTATTGTTACGACTTACAAGAAATCTAATTAAGTTTCCCAATTTTAATTTGCCAAATTAAGGATCATTCATAAATGCTATTAAACAATGAAAGAAACATTTGAGGACCGTGAAAGGTCATTATAGTCATGCTTCAATTATTCAAAGAGCTTATTAAAGTTATATGCATTAGATGTGTTTGAACTTTGAACCGATTTATACATTAAATGTGTTGAATTTGATTCATGTTCATCCATTTGTTGGACTATATTGAGTTCATTAGGGGTTATCGAGTATATAAATGATGAAACCTTATTAATTAACCTAAAACCACGTGGAGTACGATGAGGGTCGTTGAAAGTATTACTAATAACTTTTCGATATTCACTACAAGAAAAAACGATATTTTCGGTGGAATTTCGGCGGAACGAATCCGCCGGGAAAACCTTGGTCGCTTTTCAATTTTCGGCGGAATTTCGGCGGATTTTTTTTTTAATTAAATAAATTTTCGGCCGAATTTCGGCTGGAAATTCCACCGAAATTTATTTTATATTTTTGAAAATAAAATTTCAATCGCCACACCAAGGAGTCGAACCCGGGACCTCGCCCCAACTCGCGCACGTGTGCGTACACGCCCCCGAAAATATCCCAACTTTTAGAGTTGCTGGGCATCGAACCTTCGACCTCTCGGTTGGCAAACAACACTCTTACCGTTGAGCAATGTTCACTTTGTTGACATAATTCATTACATTATATATTTATATCATACAACAATTCAAATAAAAATAATTAAAACTAATTAATAATAATAATAATTATTATTATTATTATTATTATTATTATTATTATTATATAGTAATAATACGTTTTTTATTGTTTGAAAATTTTAATATTTTTAAATTTTTAAAAAATTTATATATATAATACATAATATTATATACATATATATATAGCATACAAAATTCATTTAATTCTAATTAAAATAATAATAATAATTCAAATAAAAATAAAAATTTTAAATTTTAATATATTTTAAAAATATATAGAAATATTATTATTTTTATCTAAAAATATTATTTTTTATTATTATTTTTTAAATTCAAAAATATTATTTTTTATTTAAAAAATATTATTTTTATTTTTTTTAATTTTTTAAATTTTTCGGCGTGAATTTCCCCCAAAAATCCGCCGAAAAATTTTTAAAAAATTATTTTTAATTATTTTTTATTTAAAAAATATTATTTTTTATTTATTTTTAATTTTTTAAATTTTTAGGCGGAAAATTCCCCCGAAAATTCGCCGAAAAATTTAAAAAAAATTATTTTTTAATTATTTTTATTAAAAAAATATTATTTTTTATTTATTTTTAATTTTTAAATTTTTCGGAGGGAATTTCCTCCGAAAATCCGGCCGAAAAATTAAAAAAAATTATTTTTTAATTATTTTTTATTTTAAAAATATAATTTTTTATTTATTTTTAATTTCTTTAAATTTTTCGGCGGATTTTCGACGGAAAATTCCGCCGAAAAATTTAAAAAATTATTTTTTAATTATTTTTAATTTAAAAAATATTATGTTTTATTTATTTTTAATTTTTTAAATTTTTCGGTGGAATTTTCCGCCGAAAAATTTAAAAAAATTATTTTTTATTTATTTTTAATTTCAAAATTATTATTTTTTATTTATTTTTAATTTTTAAAATTTTTCGGCTGGAATTTCCGCCGAAAATTCGCCGAAAATTTTTAAATTTTTTTTTAATTTTTCGCCGAAAATCCGCCGAAAATTGAGCATTTTCTTGTAGTGATTTAAATTAAAATCGGTCAAATGAAGGGGCATGAATATATATTTTCAATAAAAGGATTAAAGCACTAGAATGCATATCTCGAAATGAAAACATGTCTAATTAATATGGTCTTGATATTGACCTATCACATTAAGCAAATGCAGGCTGACCAACCAACGATGCTATGCCTAGAAGGAAAATTGTGATGGGTCATAACTTGTAAAAAGAGACCAATTTTAACATATTCAGAGTCGAATTGCGGAGTTGTGAATAGGACAATTGAATTACGAGGATCGCTTTCATAATAAGTCTCTGCAGTATTCGATCTAAATTAATCGATCTGTGAATTGGAATAAGGTGGTTAAGGAGGAGAAAAAAACAAAAGATTCCTTTATAGTATGAAGTCAACTTTGCCGTTATCATTAATATGAACTTTCTCATCTTAATTCCCTTTTATTCACTTGTAATTTGTAAAACACGATCTGTAAATGGACGAATCCATTAGCATGCAGTAAATGATATATATATATATATATATATATATATATATATATATCTGTGTGTGTTGGGGGGGGGGGGGTTCAAATTTAGAATCAGTTTAGGGAAATTTACATATATACAGTTTGTAAGGCTCACAATCAAGCTTAATTACATGACTCGTCTTACATTACTCCAGAGAAATAAATAAATAAAGAGAATATGAATTGTAAAAAAATGGCAATCGGTTTGTACATATCAAATGTACTTAGTCGAGAAATTAAATTAATATGAAAATATCTAAAACATATTACGTTCATGTGAATAAGAACATTAAATATATTATATATGTAATCAAAGCTTCTTATTGGAAATCGGTTATACTTGAAAAAATCTAAATAAGCCCCATCAAATCTCTCAAAAAAAATTCAATCCAATAACACTTGAGAGAATACGAAAAAACAAAAAGTGACGATTAAAAGTTAAACAATGGAGCAAACGATGTGATACTTAGTGAAATAAAACGAAGAGAAGCACTAAGAATTTAGAAGACAAATTGAAAAAGCGAATGAATATGAATGAATACAGTTTTAGTGGTTATGATCCCCCCATATCACCATATCCCAAGCTTATAAATACCGGAGAATCCAAACCATTCTTCTTCAGACCAAACCATCATCTCTCTCTCTCTCTCTCTCTCTCACACACACACACACACACAATGGCCAATTTCCAGCGTTTCCATGTGTGTGTTTTCCTAGTTCTCGCACTCGTTGCCTGCCTGGAAATTCAATTCTCCGAGGGAAGGCAGCTGAAAATAAGAAAAGAACATGAGTTTGAAATTGATCGTGCCGTCAAATTAATGGAGAAAAGGATGAATCTCCATAGTCCAAGCGGTTACGAAGCCATGAGGACGACGACCCCAGGAAACAGTCCCGGGGTGGGCCATTCTCTATCTACAGGACATGAATTAGACAACGTGCAACCCAAAATAGATGACTTCAAAGGACCAGGCCACAGCCCTGGTGTTGGTCATTGGTTCCCTAACGCAAAGAACCAAATGCTTAATTAATTAAGCACGATTATAAATTGCATGAAGGTTTATGGCTCTGTATTGAATAACTAGTAATTATTGTGATTTGTGAATTAATTCTTGCTTGTGGATCAGAACCAAGTTATTAAGGTTCTTAATTGGTTTGATATTGTACGTGTTACTTATGCAGGTGAACTGTGTATGCTTTGATTTGAATCATGTGTGTATCTGGAAAATCATGTAACGGCTTATTGATCAGCTGTTTACTTATATATAAATAAATCGATTAGTGTGGCAATTTCTTCTTCTGTTTCTCATGCATTGTTTAATTATCTGCATGCCTAAGTTCATTTGAAATTTTGTTTTCTTTTTTTCTCTCGCCCACCACTCAATGTTCCTTATTTTTTTTTCTTTTTTCTTTTGCTTAATCTCATCTCTCTTCTCTCTCGTGTCACACTAATATTTAACTTTTTCTAACTTTCTTACTAAATTACTTTTTTTTTATATAAATAATATCATCTCATCTTATTAATTTTAAGTTATTTTAGTTTTCACTTATCACAAGTTTAATAAATACTAAAATTTACATTAAAATTTTAATTAATATTTAACAACATAATTAAATTACAAATTTTTATTTTGAACATGCAAGAGCACACAACCGGTTAAAAAGTCTTTTTCGTCGTGTAGGGTGAAACACCATTTTGAAATAGAGAATCCTATTCGCAACATCACACGAGATCCTTTATTCCAAATTTTATTTCATTTCCCATTCCAATTCATGGATATACGCCAAGTGTAAAAATCCCAGGTCAAGTATATAATTAAGGAAATAAATTTATACAAATGTCATGAATGTGAATTGTGGAATAAGAGATGAAACGTTATTTTGGAATAGAGGATCCTATCCATAACATCACACGAGGTCCTTTATTCCGAATCGTATTTCATCTCCTATTCCAATTCATGGATATGCGTCAAGTGTAAAAACTCCAAACCAAGTACATAATTAAGGAAATAACTTTATAAAAATGGTATGAATGTGAATTATGGAATATGAGATGAAACACCATTTTGGAATGGAGGATCTATCCGAACATCATATGTTTAAATCTGGAAAAACACATCCCATTGGGTATGTTGGTCTTTCCAAGAATTTAATTTATTGTGCTAAATTACAAAATATTCTTAATTTTGACAATACACGCAGTGTGTGTATGTGTGTGTGTATATATATTGGGGGGTTGTAGAGCGCGTAGAATTGTTAAATATACGTACCTATTTGGAGCAGCAGCAAGATTGTATATTAATGTGCAGGCAAGCAGGCATGAAGTGTTCCCCTGGCCACATGCATGGAATCTCCCTAGGTGTTTGGGGACCTCACATTCATTCTTACAGCTTTTAAACTCCATTATAAATAGCACACACCACCATTAATACTCATCAAACATACGTATACACGTACAACTCCTTCCCCTACACCTTCATATATTATTCATTTCCTCTCTAGCTCAGCCCAATCTTCCTATTTCTCCTGTGCTCAAGCTTTTCACAGCTATCCCGTATATATGGCCAGATTAGTTTTTGTTTATTGCCTGTTTTTCATGCTTCTTCTCCTATCAAACAAATTCGTTTTTCATGCACACGGACGAAATTTGGTCGCACAAAAGAGTCGGGACGATGCAAAAGCTGGAATTGATACGCATTTCGGGA
The DNA here is from genome assembly GCA_026212405.1 of Petrea volubilis. Lineage (NCBI taxonomy): Eukaryota > Viridiplantae > Streptophyta > Magnoliopsida > Lamiales > Verbenaceae > Petrea > Petrea volubilis. The sequence goes on along the minus strand of CM047877.1, from coordinate 1,247,384 downwards.
GCCATAGCCGGAGCCGGAGACATAGGCTTAAGCTTGTCCAAGAATATGTTCATTATTACCGTCCCACGAGGCCCGGTCATAGTCCCGGAATGGGGCATGCTAAGCATGACTAATATTGAAGAGCCATTGTATTATTAATCATCACTCGTTTAATTCATCTCCATCTAATATTTTTCATTTCGCAATTTGTAAATTTCGCTCTTTCTTTTCTTGTAACTTTGCTTTGACTAAATTCTAGTGATGGAACGTATTAACTTATGGATTTTACTATTACTAATGTCTACAATGTATGGTTGTTCACATTTCATCGTATGATTAATCCAAGACTTAAGGTAATATATAATTAGTAAATACTAGTAGTCATCCAACTATATTTTGTGCGTAGTGATCTAGAGGGCCAACTAATTTTGATTATTAATAATTAGATATCCATGAAACAGTCCCTGATTGAACAGATATAATCCATTACACTGCAATGCTTCCTCATCAAAAAAGGGATCATTTGAGAGAATATTTCAAGTCCCATATATATAACATGTCTTTTAATTTCCTTGTTTTCCTCGGCTATTGATTTGAACGTAGTTCTAGCAATTAAATTGATAACAATATACGCGGTTTAAGTATATATATAATTGATATATATATGTGTATGTTTCTTACATTATTGACGAAAAATTCTTATCCAAACCCGGCTTTGCCACATCCAACCTATTATATAGCAAGTATTAATACACTTGTCATCTGATTGGTCACTCTCCCTAAACTGTACACCAATCACATGACAAGTGTAAAACACTCGCCACATGATTAGTTTTGGTGTGGTCGAACCTGGTGCGAGTAAAAATTTCCCCATTATAGACTATTATATTAATCCATCCACATAACCCAAACATAAATTTCACGCAAGAGGCTCGCACAAAAATTTGCAATGGAGCAACAAAAGAAATTCTATTCTTACAAAATATATAAAAATTATTTTTTTCATTCTAAGGAAAAAATTTTAAATTTAAAAACAATATATATACTTATAATTATATATATATATATTGAAGAAAGGACGATATATATCCCACTCGTCCCGTGTAGATCTAATTAATGAAATATTTGAACCACCTCTCTGAAAGAAAGAATCTAAAATGAGCTTCAATTTGTAGCAACAAATCAACAGTACGGGTCCACTCTGTTCTGTTCTGTCCATATATTTATTAAATTTAGGGAGCCAAACAGTTGAGTTGAATGCTATTCAATGTTTTGGCCATGAGACCAACTTTGAGCATTCTAAATATTTGCCATTAACTGCAAAAGAATCCCAAAATTATGCATGTAATCTCAGGCTGTAAAGCAGGGGTTGTGGTCAAAGCAAAATAAAGGAATGGTGCAGACACAACAGTATCAGTATCACATATATGATACAGTCATTGGCAACTAGTGGGTTGGGTACTAGATTCAAAAAATTAAGCTTGCTTAATTAACACTACTACTTGAAATTACGAAAAAATGCAACTGTTACCATGCATCTACTATATATGTATGTATGTAAATGTATATGTATGTATGTGTGTATTAGCAAATTTCATACCATGCATATGGCGATCGAGCTGCTCGGAGATCCAATCGCCTTGGAAAGATCTCCTTCACATGTTTTAGGCTTTTCAATTGATACTTGTATAACATCTATGCTACACAAACACAAGCCAAAAAAAGTGGAAAAGATATGATATGGATACGTCTACACAAGTTTTAAAGAACTTTTACGACACAATACTACTTAATATATATATATGTATATATATATTATAAGATTCATACATACAAATCGATATGAATATATATATATATATATGTAATGAGAAAAATGTATTGAATGAATTGAATTTGAATAGTTTTAGAAAATTTTAATATCTAATTATTCTTTCATTATTTGTATGCTTATGAAAATATATGGAAAAAAGACTCCTTGTGTTGGAAAAGTATTGTATATGTCGACTGTAATAGCGTGTATGACACACTACCTAAACTATTTGAATTATTTCATATATATTAATTTGATTTATAGACATGTTAAATGATGCGCTGGACACGTGTCAAATGAGTGTTGTGTCTGATGTATATGGTGGTTGATGCGTACGTATCTGATACTACACGATCCCAATTTATAATTAAGTGTTCATGCATTCTAAGCTATAACAATGGTTAGTGATGGAGCCAAGATGGGCTGGTACTTTAATGAGGGGCGACCATCCCACTTCAATACACACACACATATATAGATAAATAGATTGATCGATATTTATTAACCATCAAAAAAAAAAGAAAAAGATTGATCGATATTTATTAAATTAAAAATTTCCCGGTTTAAAGTTTTAATTTCTAAAATCCTTGTAAGGCTCTATGAACTTTTTTCTTAAATCTTCTTTTTGTTAATAATTTTTCTATTGATCAAATCAATGTTTTAAAATTTGAACCGTTCATTGAATCGACAAATCAACCAATTCACAAGTCAATTGTTCAACCTTTGGGCCAACTACGATCGAACTGGTGACATCATAATTATTTTAAAAATAATTAATAATAAATTTAAAATAACTAAAATAATAAGTTATTCTTAAAAATCTAACATTTTTGCATTTTTTATATTCAGTCTTACTATTTAAATGCAATATATTTATAAACTATTTAAACCTAATATATTTATTCTCAATATAAGTGAATAAGTATGAAGAAAAAAAATAGAAAAGGGGATAGATAAATTATTTGGAAAGTAACTTATAGATGTCAATTGAAGTTTAGTCTTGACGGATTATTGGAATATTGAGATTTGAAGATCACACAAGAACATAAAGGGGAGAGAGAGAGAGAGAGAGAGAAGAAGAAGAAGAAGAAGAAGAAACAACGTAAGAAATAAGAGAAAATCAGGAAAAAAAAATTAGGATCTGTCCTTCAACTTCTTAAATTTAAACCGCTTGTCCGATTCAAGTGAACCAACCCTGGTTCTTACGGTCCAGTGGTCCAACCGCAGTTTTGAACCGTTTTAAGAAAATAAGTGGTTTTTGGATTCTTCTGATTTTGCGATTCAACCGAGGTTGTTTTGTGGACCCGTTGACGGTCCAATCGATTTAGTTTTTAAAACCCTGGTTCAAACAATGATAACTTTTCTTTTTCGTTTTCTTTTTTTCCTAGCACTTTGTTTTCTACTTGCTAACCAAAATCTTTGTACTAAACATATATCATCAATGTCACATGAAAAAATCTATTTGTACCAACAATGGAGACTGCGAGACACATATAGCCCTTCTAGAATGAAAACCGTATGGTCCATATCCATATTCCCTTTGTCTGTAGGTGAAGCATAAAACAGTACGGACAGAAAAGATGGGTTTTCATATCTCTGCTTCAACCACTCCTTTACCTGTCAACCAAACATTAATATATAGAATCATAGTGATATATATTTTCAAAATTAATTAATAATCTCACCAAAAGTGTTTCGAGATATTTCCCCTTATTGTCCCATGGTGAATTCGAATAGTATTTTGATCATTGAGGGCCTAAAAATATCTACGGATGGACATGCGTTCGAACAAGGTCCATCCAATCATGAAAATATATCCCTGCAGACGCTTCCAATTTGGGACGGAGCTAGAGCGGACGGGCATCAAGGACTAACAATTTACATGCCGTTAAATAAAATAATTAAAAATTTTGTTTCCCTTAGCTTTCATATTTTATAAAACATTAAATGTCGTTCATTCATATTTAAAATTTTTGGTTCTGTCCCCACTTGTGCATGTCATTTTTTTTTCTTTTTTTTCGTTACGTATTGGAACAAAATCACAGCCAAAACAAGCCATCCATTAATCTCCATAGTTTTTGATTGGTTTTCTATGCAGATTCTTTCCACTACTTGGGACCTTCATCACAAGCACCCCCATTCCCTCCAACCAAAATAAATTAATTACATATGTATATATTATCCTATATGGATGTATGTATATAAATATAGTCCAACGCTTGAAAAGGGTCTTAACCCTAACCATAACACAATCTCTTCAATCCCTCTCTATACATTTCATTTTCTTGATCATCAAACAAATTATGGCTATGAAAAGTTGCAAGCCATGTTTGTGTCTTTTTTGTGTTGTTCTTGTTCTAATTGTGTTTCGAGAAATGAGTGTTTGTGTTGAGTGCAGGCGTCTGAAAGCCAACAACCCCAGAAGACAACATGGTGACTCGGCCTCGGCTGTGTTGAGTGAAGCTGATGACCAGTGTCATGAGGAGGAGGATTTTCGTCCCACCACACCAGGAAACAGCCCCGGTGTTGGCCATTCCATTCATAACTGATCATCGTTAAATTGTTTCTTTTTCTTTGTAATTAAGACATACATCATTGCACATACATGCACACCTGTCAGGTCTCAAACTCTAACATTACACTCTCTAGTCTCCCACGCTTTTAAGGTAGGGAACATGTCTATTGTCCTTTAGTACATAATCAGTGTTCCTGTTGCACCTTCAATCTTGTATATATAATAAGCAACTGAGACATCAATATTAATGAAATTAACATGAAGCAGAGAGGCTCTTTAAATTCCTTATAAATTTATATATATGTGTAAATATACCGATAGTATCTTCTATTTCAAAATAATATTTCATCTCTTATTCTATTATTTACATTCATGCTATGTATATAAAATTTCTTCCTTAAGTATACACATAGCTTGGAATTTTTACATTTAGCGTATATCCATAAATTAGAATAGGAGACGAAACATTATTTGTAATAGAGAATCTTGTGCGAAAATTAAAAAAAAAGTGTCAAAAAGGTAACGATAACAAAAAAAACATGAATTATAGGGTTGCCAAATAGAATATTAAATGGAACTCACCTTTATTTAATCACTTTCTTTTTTTTTTTTTTAGCCCTTTTTGGGCGTCGGGTTCTATTTTTTTTGGAGACGGATCAATTAAATTACATGGCAAGTTGAGTTATGTGATTAAATTTATAGGAATAGCTGTTTTTAAAATTTATTATTTTTTAAAGATACTTTAGAGAATCGTGCATTTGGAGGTTTACTGTTGGTTTCGAAAAGAGCCACTATAGATTGGGCTAACATTCCATTAGCCCAAACTTTATGGGCTATTATAATTCGGCCTTCAGTTTCATTTCACCGCTAAGAAGATAATCATTTTCTAATAATTTTTTAGTGCTCAAATTGATATTAATAACTCTTAACAAGGAGGTGACAATCGCACGTTAGCTGGGCCATAATTGTTGATTCAAATTTGGCACCATATTTAACTTGAAAAAGATTCTCTATTTGACTATAATCTCCTCAATTATTTGATTAATCATCAGGAATCTTTTTAAATCTCTCTACATAATTGTACTGTGCCAAGTCAATTGCGTATTTGATTAAAACTAACCATCACCACTGTATATCTCTATTTCACGCTGTCAGTATATACCAAAATATCTCTACACATCTATTTTATTTGATCAAAAGTTACAAAACCGATATTCACAATACACTTTACAAATATGAAGTTTTAGATTCGAGTCTCACCCAATCGTGTGAGTTTTGTTTTGACTAGATATTATTTACTATAATTTGTTGGTTATTGAGATTGTATTTACTAAATTCTTCATATGATGATATAATTATGGCTTCTTTTAAAAGGGAATCAACATTTAAGATTCTATAAATATAACTTTTTGTTATTTTTAACTAATTAATAAGTGAACTACTTTATAAAGACTTGGACAATCCTCACCCTACAAATTAATTTTTGAGGTTGAATTAGGCCAAAATCTTTAATACTTCTATATATTATCAGAGCACTCTAGCACTATTAATTGATTTTTCCACTTTACTATTTTCATGTTCTAGACTGTTTTCCGTATATTCTGGGCTATGAGTGATGGGTGCTTGTTAACTATTCCACATCAAATAAATTATTGAGAGATGTGGCCTACTTTATTGAATTAGGTAACCCTCATCTCAAAAGTTAACTTTTAAAGTTGAATCATGTATAAAATTATAATATTTCTACAGTTACATCTATTGATAATTATAATATATAGAGGTGGAGCTGGGGGATGACAGCGTGACAGGAGAAGTCATCATCATATTAAATTTTACATATGTTTGTTAAAAAAAATTTACCTTCTCCTCCGTTTTAAATAATAATTTCTGATTCGGGAATATATATTTTATTTATGAATTAAGGCTTATATATTTAGTGTTATTGAAAATGACAATAATAATTTTGCGGCAAGTGGATCCCACTCTTGATTCTCGTCCAATCCTCACCATTGGTTCCGTCATTTCCGCAGGCAAAAAGCACCACCACCACCAAAGACTCCTGTTATTGTACTTACACATCGTTGGTGGCGCGCGTGAAGAATGTAGCGTCCGTTCCACGCATTCCCCGACGGAGTAACCGTCCAAAACATGCGTATCTGAGAGCCGCCGCCTGTTTCTGGACCCGCGTGGGGTTGGTGGCCGACCGCTGACCAGATTTCTCCGCCGTCTTTAACCCCATCTTCTGGTTTCATGCCCACGCGCACAAGTTCAGCACGCACCTACAGTACACGAACGTTACTAAAATTAGAATCATGTAGTGTAGGATACGATGTTGAACACAACACTTTTCCAACACTCCTCCGACGCTCTACGTGGTATGTTTATAAATTAAATGAATTAGATACTTCTGATGGCATGTCGGATAAAATAGCAGCATCGCGTTTGACATGCATAAATTTTTCTTCACATATTTTTACGAGTATTTAAATAATAAAAAGATAATTAATAAGAAAAAAATTTATAAAGCTATTCAAAAAATATTATTGTTTGACTCAAGAATCTATTTTATTTTCATTAGATTTTTTTCTAAAAATCAAAATGTTATTTTATATTTAAAATAGATATTTCATAGATCACAAAAAAAATTCTGATACAATTATGGATGTAAACTTTTTTCTTTTGTACTTGTATCAATATATATATATATATGTGTGTGTGTGCAGACATATTATGTCATATTATCACTAAAATATTAAATTATATTTATATAGATAATGTTGTGTTGAAAATGAGTCGTGTCATAAAATTTTTAAAAATTTTGTATTGATATATTCCTATCGTATTGTGTCCGTCTTCCTATAACATAGGTACTTGCAAACTGTATTATGACTTATGGCGCGTAACTCCAACTCCAGAAAAAAATAACCGACTTACGTGTAGTAACATAGTGGCTGATCATGCCCTCATGCTATTGCTTTAGCCCTTTTGAATGAATATAAGTATCGGGGGCTGCCAAAATTGATATGATTGAAAAGTCTTTATTAGACTAGGATCTCACTAAAATTATCAACAACATACACCAAAAAAAAAAAAAAACCTCGTTATAAGGAATCAGAAAAAATAAAAATAAAATCTATAAAAGGGTTTTTTAAAAAAAACAAAAAGAAAAAATAAAATCGTAAACCAAGAAGAGGAATGATTGTAAAACTTGAACTTTAATCTTGATTACAATAAACTCTATTTTACTACACTCATTAATACATGATATATGTATTATTGAACGCTGGAGATCAATTGAACTAATGAAGTAGTGACTTTAAAACCCTACTTGTTCGAGGCGAAGCAGCATCATTAACAAGAAGTTGGAGCCTAATAAATCTTTGAAAAATGTGGTTAGATATTAATTAATTAAATGCTTAATTAGAAGCCCCCCTTGGAGCCTTAAATACGTATAGCTCTCAATTTTTGACACTTGATACAGCTAATGGTCCCTATATATTTCATTCGAATTACTACTCGTACGTACCCGTGGGGGCAACACCGAATTAACTTTTGCTCCCAACTGCCCTTGACCTCCACTGTTACGCCATTAATTATGTGTTTGATTAAGTTTATTTAAGATATTAGATTTTCATTTATCCACAATATATATATATATATATATATATATATATTGTGAACAAAACAGATAAGGATCTAAAATGGGATAAATTAAACATTCTGTGTTTCTTGAACTTAGTAGGGAATATAATATGGATAACGTAAGAAATGGTCATGACAGCAATAGTATTAATTATCAAAATAAAAAATAAAAGTGACAACAATAGTATCGAAAAGTCGAAACCATCACACACGCTAGCAAAATCACCATCATTGCCACAAAGATTCATAATTAATATAAATTTGCTTCAGAATTAGTGTCACTCATGACGCATCACGTATGTAGATATAGTAGATTACTGTATTGACATTTTAATTTGCGATATATTTTTATTCTATTATTCTTCAAAAAAAAATAAAAATAATTCTGCATGTTCGAACTTCAAGTCTTGTTTTTAATTTTTAGAGTTATTAATGAATCAAAAAAGCTGAAAATTACATTATTGTAAAATATGTGAGAGTTCATTTTGATATTTATATATTGTAGAAATAATTCTTTTGATTACTTGGTAGCTTTCCTTTTCTTTTCTTTTCTTAAAAAAAATAAAAACACTCCAATTATTAATTTATTCCAAAATTCCTACTTCAACCACACGAACTTCTTTTAACCTTCTATATTTTTCACATTTTTAATTGGTGGAAAATAAATATAATTGTAAACACCTCATAAAACGTTAATCCACGAAGGCTCTAACTTCTAAGCTCTAAATTTTGATAATCTTTCCTCCACGTGATTTGTTCACATGTCCAAGCATGGTAGGTAAAATTACTTTACAAATATAAAGGTGCGAATTGAGAAAGACAAGGTTCATCTTTATTAATTTCCTATATTCGTAAAAAAGAAAAATATTTATTCATCAATTTCTTCACTGGTCTTCTATATTTATTAATTTTAAAGTCCAGTTTATAAGTCAATAATTAAATTCAAATTCAAACAAAATTTTGAAATAAATCTAAATAATAATTTATTCGACTAAACTCGACTCTTTTTATACCTTCCCTTGAACCATCACTAGCTTATCAGCCTTATCCTTTTTTTTTTTATTATTATTTTACCCCGTATATATCTTTATATTATTATCTAAAGAAATCTAATTATTTAAAGTGATTAAATGCCTAACTAAATAAAGGCAATTAATGAAACCAAACCGTGGTCATAATCCTTTATTCTTTCGGATAGATGGAATCATAGAATCCATTAATCTGTCAATTTAATGGCCATAAAAATACTCAAACAATCTACAAGAATATTTCATCTGCGGCACATAACCATCTATACAAATTTAAATATTTAGCATCAAATTCCTAAAAGTAAGTTCTTCAAAACCCCACTACAATTTTGTTTTTCTCCATATTTTCTTGAACAATTTGTAAATTAATCTTCATTTCTCATATTCCTTTTGTGCCCTCAAAGTACTTACGGACAAAATACCCGAGTACAGTGTGTTCGAGGCAAAAAAATTTAATCCGAATCCGACTTGATCGAACCAAATCAATAATGTTAACAAATATTAATATATTTATCATGTGATTAACCACTCTCTTCAAGTTGTACATCAATCACATGATAAGTGTAAAATACTCACCACGTGATTAGTTCGTGTGAGAATGAATCTGATGCAAATAAGAAGTTCCCTTTCAAAACAAAATAACTAGAGTTCATATATATATATATATAGGCTTAATTACACTTTTGGTCCTGTAAGTGAGACTCCCTTTTTAAATTTCGTCCTGTAAGTTTGATAGTTGCACATTTAGTCCTGTATGTTGGTTCAATTTGACACATTTGGTCCTAAATTGACACATTAGGTCCTATATATTGGTTCAATTTGACATATTTGGTCCTGAATTAACACATTTGGTCCTAAATGAAACAGGACTACATTTGAAAATTTAGGACCAAATGTGTTAATTCAGGACCAAATATGTAAAATTGAATCAATATACAGAACTAAATATGCAACCACCAAACTTATAGGACCAAATTTAAAAAGAGAGTCTCACTTGCAGGACCAAAAGTATAATTAAGCTTATATATATAAATTCATTAGATATAAGGTTGATTGAGGATGGCAAACACTATTCAACTCCCAACACAAAAGTCGAAGATTTTGTAAATACCGTACTAGATAAAGAGTATTTAATAATTAAATGAATAATATGCAGTAATCAATTTTTTTTTCTTGTGCACTTATTTAACATTGTTACACCGTTCATTTATGTACTCAATATAATATAACGATAAGATGTATCATAAACCCGCACAGAAGTTGAAATATCTGATGCATACTATTTTGGCTATTTTTTTTCTCTTCTTTTTACTTTTTCGGCCAAGCTGAATTACATTAAAAAAAAAAACACAGGAGTGTCATTATCATGACAAAGTTTTGTGTCTAAATCTTGAGCTCTTAACCACAATTAACCAAAATAGTCAAAATATGACGTCGTTGAGGGGGGCAAAATAGTAAATTCACTCGGCACGGGTCATTTTCTTTTCTTTTTTCTTTTTTTTTTACCCCGTTCGTCTCCCGAGGACATTGGTTATCAGTGTGTGTCCGTGTGTGAGCGCATTTGATATTTCTGCAAACGTCTTTCTTGGGCTCATAGCCGAAAGCCCTACAATTTGAACAAAATTCCATTATCGTATAAAAATCTTTTGTATGTATGTATAAAATGGTATGTTTATGCTGCGTAAAGTGGTCTCTCAAACCCTAACGATCAAAGCTCAAACGCAGCAGCTGTTCTCCATGTTCCACCTCCGGTAACTTCATCGTTTGCTCTCCTTTCTTCCCAAACATTTTTGATTTTTTCCGTTTCTTTGTTGGAAAAAGAAACGTGCTTGACACTTGTTCTTTGTTTGTTTGTTTCTATAGTTCCTTTTCTCTTTATCTATGCTTTTCTTGTTTTCTTTCTCTAGTCAGGCATGGGCAACGCTTGGCTGTTTAATATAAAAGAATGAATTTTGTATATGGGTTTTTCGTTTGCTACAAGTTTTAACTGGAAAGTTGTAGTTTTTGATAAAATTCTTATTTTGGAGACGGGGTGGTGCTTAATAAAGGGTGTCTGATTAGTTTCTTTTTGTGGTTTGATTTCCGGAGTTTTTGCTGAGGTTTTAGGGTGTTGTTACTTGATTCTATTCGAGGCTGGATTGATATTGAGGCTACTAAATAAAGGGTGTTTTGAAGAGTCTCCTTGTCTCTCTGTGAACTGATTCCTAGTTAATCTTTCTTATGATTTCTGGTATTCTTTAGACGTCATCAATCATTGGTTTTCTTGCATTTGGATGCTCTGATTCAGAGTCATGTAATTGTTATATTCCTGTTATGCATGAGTTTCTTATTGATAAAACTCTTTATTCATTTTGTTTAGGGGTTCTTTTTGCCCGGCCAAGGATTTTTACTCTGTGCTGGTTCTGCTATTTGCTATTTTCTTCCTCGTCTCGTGCAAGCGCTGTTCACAAAATGAAGTGCAAAATCCTCTAGAATTTGACTCATGCCAGTCCTATAGGGGAACTTCAGATACAAACTCTCAGGAGGTATTTTATGGCCATGTTTATTCAGGATTGGTGTCAACACATTCAGTTCAGCCACAGACTCTTGGAGATATATGCCCATATTTAAACTCATTCTGTTTCCCATCGACATTGAGTGGGTTTTTGCCTAATGAAGTTGGTGCCAGATCAGAGACCTCAGGTGCTTCCGGGGTTCACTCTGATGGTTTTTCATCTGGACTGACACAAGAGAGAAGTAACCTGAGCTGGTCACCAGAGCATGGCATCTTCAGGTTATCGAGCGGGAGAGTTGTTTCATGTACTTTGTACCAGCCTCATGATTTTCACGAATTTCCGTCTACTAAAGTCAACTCTAAGAGTGGCCAGCAAGCTGATGTTTCTTCATGTAGAAGCACATTGTCTGACTATGAAACTTACAGTTTTAAATCAGGGGATAATGCTAAGACAGTCGAATTAGGTTTTTTGGATGGCTTCTCTACACCCCCCGTGGAGATAAATCCTTTTCTGCTGGATTGGGGACGGAAGAATATATATAATCCCTCCCTAGCCTTTTTAACAGTTAAGAATGTAGACACTGATAGTGTTTTGAGTATCTACATTCCTTATAGTAGTAACTCACAGTTTTATCCATGTAATATTAGTGAATATTTGTTGGCTCCTGGGGAAGTTGCATCAGTATGTTTTATTTTTTTCCCGACAAAGTTAGGTCTATCCTCATCTCAACTTGTTATACAGACTAGTTTTGGTGGATTCCTGATTCCAGCTAAGGGCTTTGCTGTTGAATCACCTTATTTGATAAAGCCTTTAAGTGGTCTTGATGTTTCCTCTGGTGGAAGGTGGAGAAAGAACCTGTCTTTGTTTAATCCTTTCGATGAAGCCCTCTATGTGGAGGAGGTTACTACTTGGATATCTGTTTCCTCAGGAAATACTTCGCGCTCATCAAAAGCTGTTTGCAGGGTTCACACTGTGGAAGATTCCAGCGAGTACAATGTGTTCAATGCTAAAGAATGGTTGGATTTTCAAAGTGCTGAAGATAGTCTGCCCCAAATTGCTCTAAGACCTCATAAAAATTGGGAGGTTGATCCTCAAAGAACGGAGACCATGTTGGAGTTGGATATTTCAGAGCATTTTGAGGGCAAAATTTTTGGTGCTTTCTGTCTGCAGTTGGTGCGATCTTCATGGGATAATGTCGAAACTGTAATGATACCTCTTGAAGCAGAGTTGAGTCGAGATTCAACTTCAGATACAAGCCTTGTTTCAGTTTCTCTAGAGGCCGTAGTTCCACATGCTACAAGTGGATCTGTTGTTGCTACTCTCTCAGTGAGAAATGATGCCCGGCATGTGTTAAGTGTTATCAGAGTCAGTAAAGTAGGGGAAGTTACAGAAAATTTTCATGTCAAGTCCATAGAAGGACTTGTACTTTTTCCTAGGTCTGTTACACAGGTAGCTATTCTCCATTGTGCTCATCTGGAAGCTCTTGAAGTAAACATGGACTGTAAATTGCTCATACTGATAAATGACACAAGAAGTTCCCAGATAGAAATTCCTTGCATAGATGTAATCAGTGTTTGCTCAGGACGTAAGTTAGATTCCACCATTGGATTTGCCCAGGGGATCAATGATGTGGATTATATCAATGTTAAAGAAAGATCTTTCAGCAGCAGCATGCAGTCACCTTCTGAGGTATTTCCTTCGCCATCATATATTGGTGAATTATTTTTCTGTGCATCTAGTTCAACAATCAAAAGTAGTTCTTTTGATCATTTTTCTTCTGTTGGAATAAGTTTTATTCTCTTCTTCTTGGAAATTTGTTGGCTTCTAGGTGTTACTTCACACTTGTAGCGATCATGTGGCATATTTGCATTAGTGATTCGTCATCTTATGCTAATGATAAAAGCTTTAGAAAACTTAGAATCCTAGTATCATGCATCTGGACTTGGTATTCCATCTGACGGCCTACGTAATATTTTGCAATTTATGACCAAAAGATTTTCACCTGCAAGCTTGTGATGATATCATAGTTATGAGATATGCATGTTTGTCTGGTTTCAATGTGAGATCCCGAGTTGAATCTTCTGGTATTGTTTAATGATGTTTTAGTTTACTTTTGGGTTTCGTAAAATTGTCTTTTTTTACCTATTGTAATTGTGTTAAACCTTATATGAAGGTAGTAGATACAAGAGAAGCAGATGAGTTGGTACTTGATAATTGGAAATCTCAAGCAACAACGAGTTTCATGTCTGTTCTTGATGGCAACGAAGTACTGTTTCCCATGGTTCATGTTGGAAATCATTCTTCACAGTGGATAGCTGTCAAAAACCCAAGCCAAAAACCTATTGTAGCACAGCTTATTCTAAATTCGGGGGAAGTCATCCATAAGTGCAGGCCGCCTGAGATGCATTTACAACCCTCCTCGTCCAGTACTTTGGTGGGTAATAAATCAATTGCTCCAACAAGGTATGGTTTCTCAATAGCAAAAGATGCACTGACTGAAGCTTTTATTCATCCTTATGGTAGTGCATCTTTTGGTCCGATCCTCTTTCAACCTTCCAATCGCTGTGAATGGAGAAGTTCGGCTCTCATTAGGAATAACCTCTCAGGTGTGGAGTGGGTGTCTCTGCGAGGATTTGGAGGTTCACTTTCCTTGGTGTTGCTTGAAGAGTCTGATCCTGTGCAGAGTTTGGAATTTAAGTTGAACTTTCCATCTCTACTCAATATTTCTTCTCCCGAAATTTTAAACTCCATTGAAGGCAAGAGTTCGTCCTGTTCTCAGCCCTTGATAAAAGAGGTCTATGCCAAGAACATAGGAGATTTCCCTCTGGAGGTCATGAGAATTGAAGTTTCAGGATCAGAATGTGGCTTAGATGGATTTCTCGTACGTAATTGTAAAGGTTTCTCTCTTCCACCTGGAGAATCTGTATTGCTTCAAGTATCATACCAGAGTGATTTCTCTGCAGCCACAATACAGAGGGATCTTGAACTGGCTTTGGCGAATGGCATTCTTGTGATACCTATGAAAGCAAGTTTACCAATATTCTTGCTTAACTTCTGCAAACGATCAGTGTTCTGGATGCGGTTGAAGAAAGCTATGGTTGTAATCCTTTTCTCGGCTTCGTTGTTGTTTTTGTTTGTTTGTCTCTTGTATCCCCGAGTAACAGCCGCCACATTTCACGACTTTAAAAGCGGGAAAAACTCTTCTACTGTGAGCAGTGCAGTGAATTCTCCCAGGGTGCTTTTAAATGGGAAAAACACTGGTTCAACGCCCCACAAAATGAATGACGTTGTAAGATCAATTGTAGAGGAGGAAGCGTTGCTCTTGGAATCTGATCAGGGACATGTAAATCCTTCTGATCATCAGAAGCAAACGAGCTCTTCGTTGGATAGTCTAGCAGAAACCAAATTAATCTCTTATGCGCTGTCAAATTATTCACCAGTTGAGAACTCTGATATGCATGATGCATCAGATTCACGAAACCTGAGAGTTAGAATTGGAAAAGAGAAAGGAAGAAAGCGGAGGAAGAAAAAGAGTTCTGGCATGGGAGTACCTGGTCTCTTTGATGTTTCAAGCAGTCAGAGTAGCAATTCTACCCCCTCATCACCTTTGTCACCTGCTGCATCTGTAACACCAAGACGACCATGGACAGTGTCACTTGATACAGAACAGTCTGTGGAAACTAAAAACCCATTTGCTCGGGCACCTGACCAGCAGCAATGTGATAAAAGTGAATGCTGTGGACCGTCCGCTAAGAACAAACTCTTGGGCAATGAGGTTTCTTCCAGGCGTATGAACAACAATTTGTACCCTGCTCAAGAGAAGTCTAGTGCAACAAGGAAGATGGCCGGTAGAGCTGTTCTGTTGCCTTCTGCAACCTTTCCTAGCGTTGGTAGAGCGACTCCACCTTGGACAACCCATTCTCCTTTTTTGGCTTCAACATCTGCAGTTGCTCCGCATGCACGGGCTCCTGGTACCAAACCTCATAATCCAAAAACTTGTGAACTTAGGAATAAGATGGGTGTTGAGGAAAAATTTACTTATGATATATGGGGGGATCATCTCTTTGGACCAACTTTGACTTATAAGTCAAAAGAGACCTCAGGTATGTCAGCTGGTGCTATTGAAAACAATTCAGAGAGCTTCTTTGTGAGGGACCCACAGACCCTCATGACAAACTCTCTTCTGAAACCTGTAACTTCTGATTCGGGAGTTAATAAATAACTAAGTTCTACTTAAATTTTTGTGCTTTTTCACCCTTATCTTTGGTTTATTGTCTATTGCCTAATGAAGCTGCATTTATTGAAACAGTAAATAAAATCAAATGGTTTGCTCGGAAAATGGTAGTCCTGGAAAGGATAGTTCAGAAAGAAGATGAAAGATCAATAAATAAAATGGTAGTACTGGAAAGGATAGTTCAGAACTTGGTTTGGTTGCTTTATTATTGCTGTTACAGTGAGCTATAGTTATTCAGTGAACCAATCTAGAAAGTCAAAACGACAAGTGTCCCGAACTGCACATCAGTGGTTTCTCGTAAGATTTTGGGGCTTTTGTATTCATTGAATTAAACTTGATGTGCATTGGTGGGCTTCACTTGATCGCTCGATATTTGTTAGGTTGCACATTGGTAAGTAATGACTATTTTATTAAAGATACGAGTCATCATGAAGTGATTGAAGCATTAGACATATTGCTTTGTACTTAATATGTGCAATTCTTTGTTTCTATCCATTTTAAACCTTTTTCAAGTCAGATGGGGCATGTGTATTCTTCTAACATAGGTGTACTAGTCTCAAGATCCCTCGCTGCAACTTTTAAGCTATTATTTGATATTCACACGGTGCATGTTTCATCTGGTTGGTGCATCTTTCATCCCTCACTTTCGCTCTTTTGAGCATAAGTGTTATTCCTGTGGATTTTGTGGGCTTACACAAGTTGTATTGAGAGTCATACTTGCTTGGACGGCGGTGTTTATTAATGGTAAGTAGTTGGCTGGCTTTTGGTGATTAAGGCTTATAGTTGGATGGTGGCTAAGACAGCAATTGTAAGTGTGGATGAGACATATGGTTTGTCTGTTCTTGTCTACTTGTACTAATCTTTAGACAAACACTCTTTTCTAATACAGAAGTAATATTGCTTTGCTTTCATTGTGTGCACTTGAAATCCCCGGGCTACTCTTGTGCCTATAGCATCTGAAAACATTAGTATTCTGTAAATTTTACGTTACAATGGCATTGGCATGCTGTATTCATGAGGTGAGGTTTGCAGAAGAAGTGTTGGGATTGGGGGCGAATATACGACAGGCTTCAACTCTTTAAAGAATGGCATAGACGATGCAGCAGGGCTCAGAAACGAGCGTCAATCATGGTGAGGTCAGAAGATACGACGCAGGGCTCAGAAACGATTGTCAATCATGGCGAGGATCAGAAGATGAAGCAGTGTAATGGCCATGGACCATTTCTGGCTGGCAAAGACAGTTTGCATGTTTGAAAATGATATGACCATGGCAGCAACGCATATGCACCCTCTATTTATTGCTGTGTAATAAAGAGATGGGGCGATGGTGCTTTTTTGCCTTCTCACGCTTTTTAAACCCCGATTTTTTATGACTTTTGCGAAGGAGTGCTTTTACGAGGGCAGACCATTTTTTTGACCCTAATAATGAGAAAATATCACCTGGGAAAATTGATCGACACACACGTTTCTGGTAAAACTCAAGCACAAAATTTTCATCTGTAAAATTCTAAAGATGTCAATTCTAACTTAAAAACCACTTGCGGTGGCTGATGTGAAATCAACTAGTGTATTAGAGATGAATCAACCATTGAAGAACAGCTAAGATCACAAAGGTGTGCTGCAGATAAGACACAGTTGGAATTTTCCGAAAACATTTATCAACTAAATACGCCACAGCCAAATATGTATATGTGTATATATATATATATATATATATATATATATATATAGAGAGAGAGAGAGAGAGAGAGAGAGAGAGAGAGAGAGAGAGAGATCTGTAAGTGATATAGAGGAGACTACAGCAGATATCAAAGTGGACAAAACTTATTTTGCAGTGTACTTTTTCCATTGAACTCATGACTAGTTTGTAGAATGTTGGGCATTTAGCATTTACTGACCTCAAACACGCAATTAGCATGATTGCAAATGTATCAACTAGCAATCAATCGTTCTTAAGAAATATAATTACTGAATCACATGGCACCACTTTAAGTAGGCCATTTTTGCAGGATAAAGCTGCTTCTCATTTCTAAAGTAGCTGGCTCAATCAATCACACACACACTCACACTGAAAAAGATACCTTGCTCCATGCTCTACACTTGCCAAGAAAACTGATTCTTTGCTCTAATTTCCAGAGATTTCTCGACTTTTCGGCTTTATCTGTCAAAAGTAAAAGCTCTTTCTTGCTTACTGCTCATGTTCTCATATCAAAATCATGTGTTTACTTATTTATTATTTGTTTCTAGATAGATGCATGACGTTTTGATGCTTGATTTAATGCTTCATCTCTAGGATTTAATTTGCAGATTCTGATGTTGTTGCCAGCAAATTAAGAACAGATGAGTACACAAATCGGCACCGTTGTCGATTCCAAGAAAGCACATTTGCATCCTCAAAATGTGAGTTGTCCAGTTTGTTTAATGTCATTATTTTTCGATTAATTCTGATTTGCTTGAATTTGAACATTACTGATCAGCAATCTCGGCCGGTTCACTCTTTTCGGTTTATTTTTCATTGTTTTTTTGCGAAAGAAGACAATAATGTCGTTCTTGAATATTGATAGGGAGAGAAGACAGGTTTGCAGAGAGGCAAATCACAAGCTGCAGAGAAGAAAATCATGAACAAGGGCTGTTCGGCAAGAGAGAGAAAATTGGCCTTATTACAAGATGTACTCCTATTCTCTCACATAAACAAAAACTTTCAGAAAATTTTGATGTCTGAATTTCTTTTCTTATCCTTCAAACTTGGCAGGTTGATAATCTAAAGAAGAAACTGAGACATGAAGAGAATGTCCACAGAGCTCTGGAGAGAGCTTTAACCAGACCCTTAGGAGCACGACCTCGTTTCCCTCCTTATCTCCCTCAATATGTAAGAATTAACATTCCTGTTCGAAATGGACTAATATTGTGTTTTCTTGATCGCCGACTAAAAGGGTGTTTGCAACAGCTCCTGAAAATGCTTCTAGCTGAAACTCAGCTTAAAATTTCGACTAAATTCATGTTGGTTTCATGATACTGCAGACGCTTGAGCTTCTAGCTGAAGTGGCTGTATTAGAAGAGGAGGTTGTTCGACTAGAGGAACAGGTTATGAGTTTCAGACAAGGCCTATATCGTGAAGCTCTTTGCATGTCCTCTCGAAGGAGTACAGAGGATCCAATGCCCTCAAGATGTGATCCGTTGACCAGAACTTCTAGGAAAATCCACTCGAGATCCTTGTCACAAAGTGAAGTCAATTCGGGATCATTTGAACCATGGCCTTCATCTTCTCTTCCCAGAAGTGCTTCGTCTAGAAAATTCCTGTCATCGCCTGATGTTGTCTCTAACGGCGTGAGGCATTGTTTGGGGAGGCTAATGAATTGTGAACAAGAACAACCTCAGAACGGTGTCGAGAGCGAGGCAAATAAAATATCCGAGGACATATTGAAGTGCCTGATCGGAACATTTTTAAGACTAAGCACACCGAAAAGGAAGACAATGGATACACCTTCTTTTTCTTCTTTAGCAACAAGAGCGTGCAGTGAGAATAACAATTTAGAATCACACATTAGAGATCCTTATTTCGATTTTCAAGAGGTCAAGAAGAGAGACGTAGGTGCCTACTCACATCTCTATGCAATCGATGCTGGTTCATTTGATCTTAACCAGAAAACAAATGCATCGTTCCTAATTCGTAGACTAAAGTGAGCTTTTATGTTGTTTGCATCTTCTTTCTTGCAGTTGGCGAAGCACACATGTATTATTGTAATGATAGTTTCTTTTTTGTAAATGATCCAGGCTTCTCCTTGACGATCTAGCCTCTGCAAAACTAGATGGACTAAAACATCAACAGAAGCTTGCTTTCTGGATAAACATCTATAATTCTTGTATTATGAATGTAAGCAGCCTTTACATGTAACACATATTGCTCTTCGTCCGCTTTGAAATTCCCCAAAGCGATAACTATGATGCATTTTTCCAACTCATTGATAGGCATTTTTGGAGAACGGGATACCTGAGAGTCCTGAGAACATTGTGGAGTTGATGCAGAAGGCGAAAATAAAGGTTGGGGGACATGTGCTAAATGCACTTATGATTGAGCACTTCATCTTGAGACTACCATATCACTTAAAATACGTAAGTTTCGCACATCTTCGCACACACACACACACATATATTCATGGGCATCTATTAATCAAAGAACCAGCTCCTTTTTGTTCTGAAATGTGTTACCAGGCAGATGCGAGAAGTGATGAAATGAAGGCTTGTAGAGCATTTGGTTTGGAGTGGCCAGAACCATTGGTCACATTTGCACTCTCCTGTGGCAGCTGGTCATCACCAGCAGTAAGCTCATCAACCAAATTACATTATTGAACTTTAGGATGTATCATCCTGAATATGATCCTCAACTATAGTTGTGCTTGTGTTTGATTGGTGATTTTGTTCGTTTAAGGTGATGGTGTATACAGCATCCGGTATCGAGTCAGAGTTGGAAAGAGCGAAACAAGACTATTTAGCAGCAGCAGTTGGTGTTTCACCAACAAACAAGTTGATAATTCCCGAGTTGTTAGATTGGTATCTTCTCGACTTTGCGAAGGACTTGGATGCATTGCTCGACTGGCTTTCGCTGCAGCTACCGGACCAACACCGGAACGAAGCACTCAAATGTCTTGAGACTAAAGGAAAAGAGCCTCTATCAAAATTTGTACAAGTCTCGCCTTATAATTTTAGGTTTAGGTATCTTATACATCAATAAAACTGTCATATAGTAAGTTGCTAGAGATTTGGTTACGCAAGATTTGTGACTTGTATACTAGAATACATTGAAATAGAACAATTTTGTATCAATTATCGAGAACTTTGTTAGCCCTAGCTTCTATTGGGAGCATACATATGTATATGAAAAAAATTAAAAAAAAAATTGAACTTGATATTAAAAGAGTAAATTAGTGACTTAGGTGTTATAGTTGTGCATGGTTTGTAAATTGTAATAGATAACTCTATACAAACTACATAACTATATATTCATTTACCAGTCTAAAAATGTGTGTCATGTAAATGAGCAGGACTTGAGTACGTTCTTTAGGGGCTGACCCTAAAAAGTAACTACAAAATTTAATCTACTCTTTCAAATTGCCAAGAGTAGGATTGTCAATCAAGCTAATTTTGATTAGAGTTCGATTCGAATCCGATCTGAACTAAAGTATTATAAATTAATTCAAATATCTAATATTTTATATTCAATCATACATATCCAATATATTATATCGAATTCAAATTATATATTATGACATATCTGATATGTTATATCGATCATACGTATCCAATATATTATATATTATCCAATCATAAATATCCTTTATCCATTTTTTATCAGATTTTTTGAATTTTATTGAATTCAAATTCGATGATAGCTATTGACCTTATGGGATTTCGCATCGAATTTCGATATTGATTTTGAATTCAGATTTTTCAAACTAGCTCCAAACCTGACACGTTGACAACCCTAGTCCAAAGTAATATTTTCATAAAATAGACTAGGAAATTCATGCTCGTACTTAGTTTGGCAGGATCGATGTAATGAGTGTATTACATTAATTATATGATTAGTGTATATAGTACACTATATAAAAATCTCATAGTAAATATAATACATTCTCTACTAAATTTGTTGGGATCGACTAAATTAAATTTAGGCAAGAATTTTTTGATATTGCGTCATGGTTTTGTTGTTAGAAGTTGATTAATCAAAGAATTAAGTAAACTCTATTCTATAAGAAAAAATTGCAAAAAAATTCATAAATCATTAATGCTTCCTCAAAAACTTAAAATCGAAAATCAATTTTGTAAAAAAAGTCTTCGAATTTTTCTAATATACTTCATATATTAATTAAATTAATTTGTTGAGCCAGGATTCAGTTTGAGCTGGACTTTCTATTGGACCCTGTCCAAAACGTTTTGCAGCCTAATAAAAGTTATAAGCCCAAAATTCCAACACGCAGCTTCAGCTTCGCCTCTCTTCCCCTGCGCCATCCGCCGCAGCCGCGGCCGCCGCTCCCGCTCCTCCGCCGCCTTCTTTCTTGGAACAGGTATTTCAAGTTCAACAAAAACAAATTTTACTTATCTGAACTGTTGAAATCATTCACCATTGACTCTCTATTTTAGCCTTGTCATGAGTAATTATAATTCTGCTTCGGCTTTTTTGCTTTATTTGTTAGTTATTCTGGTTCTTGGAAGCTACATTGGCTGGACGTTGGTGTTTGGGAATTCTTGTTTACACTTATATGAATAGCAATCAAACCCAAACAGATTTTTTGTTTTTTCAGTAAATTGGTTTCTGATGAAAACGGTGTTTGAAAATGATGATGAACTTAAAAAGATTAAATTTTTACTCATGAATCAGCTTAGGTGATTTAAAACTGATTATGGAGGAATGTTTTGGTAGAAACAAGATAGAGTAAAAGAGGCTTCACACTGAGGTATATGGTTTATAGGGTCTTGGTGGTGATATTGAAAATGTTGAGAAGGAACATCAGGCTAAGGAGAGAGTATCTTTATCGAAAAAGCTTGGAGGGCAAAGAGCGTTTGCTCTATGAAAAGAAGCGCAAGATTCGGGAAGCCTTAGAAGGTTGGTATTGTCCCTTTTGCAAATACAGAAGAAGTAGCATGCTTAATTTGATTTCTCTTTTAATAAGCCTTCAACTAATTTCTTGTTGTGGATAGAGGGAAAGCCCATCCCTACTGAGCTTAGAAATGAAGAGGCAGCCCTTCGCCAAGAGATTGACCTTGAAGATGAACACACTGCTGGTATGTATTGCTACTGCTACAAGACTCAAAAGTATCCTAAAATTAATTTGCTATTGCTTTTCGTATTAGTTCCACTGCAAATTTTGCATCTTGGTTTCCACTGATCGCCGAATTATTTCTTGCTCGAATGTAGTGCCCCATTCAACCATTGATGATGAATATGCGAATGCAGCCGATAGAGATCCTAAAATTTTGCTTACAACATCCCGTAATCCGAGTGCCTCCCTTACACAGTTTGTTAAGGTTGTAAAATCTCTGATGTTTCCAAAGTTGTAGTTTTATTTGTTTGAACTAAAAATTGTTATCTTCTTAATTCCATTTTACATATTGTTGGTCACATGTTTAACAATGTTCTATTTGTTTCTAGGAAATGAAGTTTGTCTTTCCAAATGCACAACGAATGAATCGAGGTGGTCAGGTTGGTACGCTGTAGAGTTTGTCTACTTTACCATCTTTCCCACTTTTTTGATTATTTCTTTTTAACTTTGAAGCAAATGTTATATACTGAATTTTTTTGGATGAAAATAGATCCTTCATGCGTTTACCTTTAATTGTTTGACGTCACAAACTGATTTTTTACCTGCAGGTCATATCTGAAATAATCGAAACGTGCCGGGCTCATGATTTTACAGATATTATCCTAGTTCATGAACATCGTGGTGTCCCAGATGGTATAATCATAAGTCATCTACCTTTCGGCCCCACAGCTTACTTTGGATTACTCAATGTGGTGAGTGAATTTACTCTTTTTGGTATGCAAACCACCAATATTGTTTGTTTTTCATACTCTCACATATCAATCTCGTGTAGGTTACTAGACATGACATCAAGGACAAGAAAGCTATTGGAACTATGCCTGAGGCTTACCCACATTTGATTCTTAACAACTTTTCAACTAAGGTATACTCCACTCACGCTAATTATTTTTTTGTAGCCCTCGGCTTGAGATTCCTCTTTACTGTTTCATTTGTTTTGTTTTTGCGTTACATGCATCAGAGGGTTGGGGTGTGTGGCATTTGTTTGTTGTGTAATTGTTATAATAATATGGATCTGTTGATTGTTGTCAGCTCGGTCAGAGGACTGCAAATATTTTGAAGTATCTATTTCCAGTGCCCAAGCCAGATACTAAGCGTATAATCACCTTCGCTAATCAGTCGGATTATATTTCATTCAGGTTGGTATTTTTCGCATGATATTTTTTGCTGAATTTGTATCCTGTTTTCGCGCTAATTATTCGTTTAGCTTACTGGTATGCTGTGGATCACTCCTTTTCTTCTCCGATTGTAGCATTGATGTTGTTACACAATGCAGGCACCATATCTATGAGAAACGTGGAGGTCCGAAATCAATTGAACTGAAAGAAATAGGCCCTCGATTCGAAATGCGGCTCTACCAGGTATTTTTGGGACTAGTTGAGATACAAGTCAATTTTGTGTTCAATGTATGAACCTGCCAGAGCGTTTTAATAGGCAAAAAAAACATGACAGCCGATGGTAGCACTTAGTTTTACATTCTCTCTCTCTAGTATTCTCTCTCAAGAATCCATCAGACAACACGAGATTAAAGACGAAAGTTGTGAAGATTCAGCGTTCATCACTTTTCTTTGTTGTTGCAGATAAAACTAGGAACAATGGATCAAGACGAAGCTCAAACTGAATGGGTGATAAGGCCTTACATGAACACATCCAAAAAACGCAAGTTTCTTGGGGAGTGAGAGCAAGAAAAGCTTCGCTTCACATTGCTTTTCTTCGTATTCTTGTGCTAGCCAAGGCTGCGTTCGATTCTCTTGTGGTTACGTTCTCTACAGTTGAGATTAATACAGTAAAATTCTTATTTACGCAATCATTGATGTTTTCTTGAACGTTGAGGGGAAGCAAGAAAATTGAGCCATTGATAAATCAAGTATGGTTTATGGCAACTTGGTGACAGAAAGAGATGGATAACCTGAAGCCGAAGAAGAACAATAGATACACAGTATGTTGATCGCACGAAGATCATACAAAATTATGTCAACATTGGCCCTCTGAGAAATGTTCTCAGCTGCAATCAAACACAAAACTAACTTATAGCTTTACAATGGATACACAACTGCTCGGCTGCCCTTGTTGGAGCCCGTCAGTGCCTGATGCAATGTGCAACTTCAGCCAGATACCAAACCGGGACCTCGAACCTCAGCCCGACAGGGGGCAAATCACTTGCGAATGAGGTAACGGGTGGCCTTTCAGGTCACCTCTCACCAGATCATCAGGCACGCAAGAGGTAATTTTGTTGGGTTCTAAGGTTTGCAACTGTACCAAGATGTTTCAATGAGCTTTCGGGATAGACCGGCTGGAGACACCATGTAATAACTTGACGAATCCAAGAAAACTAAGCTTTCCATCAGTGTGTCTGATCCAGTCATGGAGCACAGCATGTACAGGAACAGAAGGGCTAAGGCCAAGCTCCTGGCACAAACATAACATAGGATTAGATCCATTTAAGTTTCAACTTGTGTGTGTGCATGTGCGTGTGTGTGCGTGCTCGTGCAAAATGTAATACCGAAGCTAGTTCCTCAATCATGATAGTCCGGTTTCCATCCTTGTCAAAGAGTTCGTAGGCGCAACGAGCGTGTTGTTCCCATCTATCGAGAGCTTCTAACTGATACACACTTGACGCTGCAGCACAGAACTCTTCAAAGTCCATCCTTCTATATTGAAGCGCATTAAGCTATCATCATAACAGAAATGCAATTGGTTAACGCTAGAAGATCACGAGACAGCAAATCATATTCGATTATCGACTTCTGAAAGAGCTATCAGATGCGTACCGAAGAAACAAAATCATAAATACGGGACTCGTTCATGGCGTCTGTTGCATTTTTCTTCAAGGCCTGACCAAATAACACAATCTCAGACCAAGATTCGATCGATGATAACAAACAATTAGTAACAAATCTGCAAATAACCAACCGTTCTGATACTATCTAAACTTATAGTCCCATTTTTGCTTGGTTCCAATAGTGCAAATTGTTCCTTAAGGTAGAAAAGTTCATCCTCTGTAAGTGTTTTAGATAAAGCCTGCATAAATCAACAACAAATAAGTAAAAACAGAAAAGCAGCTTTGAAATGACAAGGCAAATGAAGCGTACGTACCCGTAGAGCAGCTTTTCGAAGGGGAGACGAACGCAGATAAGCTTTCATAAGTTTAAATATCGATATATCCAACGGCACTTTTACATCATTAGTATTTCTGATCCATGGATGACCTGCAGCAGGAAAGAAAATGTTGGCGAATATCAAGATCGAAATTCGATTTTTAGGTTTTGCTTATCAACAAATCGCACACTCACACAAGGCTTGAGCTGCAGTCATTCTTTTCCTTGGATCCTTATTTAGAAGACGTTTGACGAAATCTTTCGCCTGGGGAGACAAATTCGGCCAAGGTTGTTCTTCATAAGTTGGTTCGGCTTTCACAACAGCACGGAAGATGCCCGATTCGGTTCGAGCCCAAAATGGACGGCTCCCACATAACAGTATGTATGCTATTACTCCGATACTCCAAACATCAGCCTCTGTGCTGTATGCTCTGTGTAAAACCTCCGGCGCTACATAATACGCACTACCGACAATGTCATTAAGCCTTTCATCTGGAAAGATTTGGACCGATATCACTCTACTCATTGTCTACGAGCATATGAGATTTATCAACAATATAATGGAACACGGGATGAACCTGGTTTTACAAAATCCGATAATCCAAAATCTATGGCCTTCAATGTCGAGTTTTCTTCTTTTGATTTGAACAAGAAATTCTGACAAGAAATAAACAACATTAAGGTTTATGACATCGCTAAGGCATTCGCGAACAGTCACGGACCAGATTCATAAACTTTTTGAACCTTAAGATATACCCTATAAGCTCCTACCTCGGGTTTAAGATCTCGATGTACTACCCCCTGGAGATGGCAGAATCCAACAACATTCAGTATCTGTATCAACACAATCATAGCGTCCTCTTCCGTATACTTCCCACCCCTATAACAAAGAGATAACTTAATTCACAACTGATGCTAGAAAATGCGTTATATTAGCATTTAAGGCCCAAAAACAATCGGTATTTGGAACAGTGTCAGTTTTTTAGCTTTCTTGATTAGATACAGTTCATATCAAGAACAAAAGAAGTACCTCGAAAGTATTCTATCCAAAAGCTCCCCTCCTTCGCATAACCTGAGAAAGTAAGTTACAATCAAATGTCGTTCGACTTACACTCACAACAAAAAATGATCAACTAATGATTATGCCGATTTCCACACATTCAACAGCCAAGGAAGTTGGGATGCAGTGTATTACTAAGAAAATGATTCAAAGAGCGATGTAAATCGATCATAACTTACTCCATCACTATGTAGATGTTGTCGTAATCTTCATACGCATCGTAAAATTGTATCAGATTGTTATGTCCCGTCAAAGCTCTCAATATCTTCACCTCCTTTCTTACATCCTCAATAGCTATAGCAGTGGTCATCTAGTAATGAAAGTACAATCAAAATGAGAACATGTCACAAACTGTAACTCTATCCTCCTCAACTCAAAATCACACAACAAAGTCATTAGCTAGCCTATATCCACTTCATCAGTCTTCCAGTTCCAGTTCAGTAAAACATAATCCACTTCAATGCAAAATTATTGTTGCACTCGAATTCGAAAACATAAAAATGAAAAGAACAAACAAAATTAAGCTTCTTTTAGCATAGATCAGATCTCCCTAGAAAAGAAAAAATCCAAAACAAATAAAGAATAAATAGCAAAAATATTTTCACAGACCTTAGCTTTAGGTATGACCTTGACAGCAACCTCTTGTCCTTTGAGCTCCCCTTTCTTGAACTTGGCCCGACAAGTATACCCAAAATGCCCTCTCCCCACCTCCTCACCCATCTCATACTTGCTGTAAAAATTCTTCGAAAACCCAAAACTCTTATCCAAGCCCGCCCCCTCAGCCACCTCCTTCCCCTCCGGTATCGCCGCCTCGTTCGGCTTCACCAACCCGTGCCGCCGCGCCAGCACGGCCTTGATGTGCTTCGCCGGCGACGGCGGTGGGAACGGCCGCTTGAAAAACCTCCTCGGCGTGCCGCTGCCCGGCGCCGGAGATCTCGCCGGAGACTTCTTGGAGAAGAGATAATGAGCCGGGCTCGGGCTGTAGAATGGGAAAAACGGAGACTTTTTACCCACCTCGTGATTCTCCCCATTCTTCTTCGCATTGTCGCCATCATTATTCGACTGAACAAGATTGTCCTTATTATCCTTCGCCAGCGAATTCAAATTCAGTTCTTGAGAGGCTCTGGGTTTCGAAGTACAAACTCCCATTTTTCTTGTTAACCCACCAAAAAAAATCCAATCTTTTTCCCTATTACAGTGCTTTCTCCCCCTACCAAGAGCTCAAGGTCTGGTTTTATATGTAATTCAAAAAGCAAAAACACAAATTGTTCAAAGGTTTGAATGCATTTTTATAAAGGGGTTTTTCCAGTTTGAAAATGTTTGTGTTTTTGAGTGAGAATGTGATGTGAGAGAGACGGTGAGGGGTGGGGTGGGGGAGGGAAGAGGGGGATCTATGGCGAAGCTGATAAAAAGTAAACGACGATACATGGGTATTTAGTCCAGAAAATAAAAGCTATTCATTTATTTTTTTTGGTAAAATTAAAATGGAAATTCAATTTTTGGTTTAAATTTAATAAAAAAAAAGGTAGGAAATGTGTAATTAAAGACAATGAATGTAGGGTAAGATGGTCCTGAAATCCACGTGGCAGATGTATGGTGGAGTTTATTTGGATTAACAAATGAAATGTTTTTCAGATTTGGGTGATGACTTTGAGTAAATAGTGATTGGGGAATTTATTGATTAAGCTATTTCATTTGTCGCCCATCAACAAAGTTGCATAGCTCCAAAACTTCCAATAAATATATATGGATATGTTTGATTAATAATTTTTGGTATGTATATTTTATAAAATACATATATAAAGTATGTTTGTTTTGATGGTAGAATTTTTACGAGCAGATTAGCTCCTGATGCAATTTGTATTTCGAATTTACATAGTTTATCCGCTTGTTTTGATGGAACATTCCTAAATTGATATTTCAATTGTACGAAGTATTTTATTTCAATCTTTGTAATTAAATAGTTAAATTACAAACAAAAATGCGGTTAAAACATCAAATACTTTTTGGTATCATTTTTACACATAGGAATTAAACATACAATATTTATAAGAAATTTAAATTAAAATTTTTTTGATTCCACATCATATAAACTTATCAAATACCTATTGTAACCAAAAATAAATAAATAAATAAATAAAATGAAGTTATCATGTATGTTAAATGGTTGAACAAACACGTCCATAAGGTATATAAACTCAGGATTATAAATGGAATAAATGCTCGCAGCCCCCTTGTGATACCTCTAATGAGCACGAATAATCTTGTGTATCAAAAAATCTCAAAAAAAATCCTGTAAAATTTCTAATTAACAAAAAAAACTCCGGTGTGTTTTACGCTCTCCTGGTGCAAATGGGATAATTTTCTGGTATGGGAAATCACCATTCTATCCCTATTATTTGCTAGATTTCGATCCAGTAAAATGTTAAAAAGACCTTCTGTTTTGTTAAAGTTGCAAAAAAAACCCTACGGACAGAAAAATCACAGTGAAGGTCACCTTCTATTTTGGGACCTTCTCTCTCTCTCCCCCCATCCTTCCCTCCCCCTCCCCCGACCCCAACGATTGCAGGGCTGGAGGCGAGCGGCAGGCTGGCGGACGGCGGGCGACGGCGGATGACGGGTGGCGGCGAACGACCGTCCCTCTCGATCTCTCTCTCCCTCTCCCTCCCCGGCTCCCGTAATGGTTCCTGTGCTGGAGGAGAGCGGCGGGCTGGCGGACGGCGGGCGGCGGTGGCTCTCCCTCTCTCTTCCCCCCCCCCCCCCCTCCCTTCTTGACCTCATCTCTCTGCGTGGGGGGCGGGGACGGCGGCGGTGGAGGTGGAGGTGGAGAAGAAGGAAAAAGGGGAAAGAAAAGAAAGAAAAAAGTGGGAAAAAAAGAATTTTTTTTAATTATATATAATATATATTCTAATTTTTTATATTTATAAAAATAAAATTTATAGTATTATAAGATTTAATTTTTTAAAAAATATTTAAATATATATAAGAGAACAAAAAATCCTCACAAGGGTAAAATAGTCCATTTATATTCATTTGACTAAAAATCAATTTTAGGGGGAGGTGAGCAAAATTACATGAACACAAGATTTTTTAAGTGATATATTTTTTCATAAGGTTTTTTCAGCTCTTTTTGGATAACACAGGATAGTAAAATGCTGTTAGCTCGATTATAAATTGATATACATCTAATTCTTAATATTTTAGTATTTAACATCCTGAGTTAACTTTGAATTATATTAACCCAAATTAATACCAGGTAACACTCTGCAAATCGAATAATTATTTTCTAAAAATAAAGGCCAATAACAACTTGACTCTTCGGGTATCGATACTAAATAAAAATAAAAATGTGATTGTTCATTGAGATTGTGAAAGCACAACGGACCACATTCCTGACCTAAGCACTTTCGCAGCCATAACAATATAAACAAATATATGCAGACATCTCTCTCTCTCTCTCTCTATATATATATAGAGAGAGAGAGAGTATCAACAGTTAGGTACAGTGTATAAGACGGTGGAAAGTAGGGAAGATAAGACGCGTTTTAGTGATTCATAAACATAAAATATTAAAAATATTTGTCTGATTATAACAAAAAGGCATAAAGAATAAACGATTCTTTTTGTCTTGCTCTTGGGCCGCAACATCAGTAAATTTCAAACTCCACATACTAGTGCCTTTCTTTATTTTATTTTTTTTAATTATATATATATATATATATATATTGCATGCTAGATCCTCGATCCTTTATAGATGGGAACTTCTTGGAAACAAGTATATATTTAGGTGCCTAATTAAAGTGTTTTTTTTAAATCACTTTTCTCATTTTGTTTTCCTATTTGAAATCCCAATACTAATTTATCTTCTTTTGAAGTTTCAAAGTAGATGATTCCCATGCCTTAATTTGATTTAGTATCTTGATTTTTCTTCCTTAACATAAATAAGTTTGTTGTAGATTAGGAATGTTTGTATATTAGTTATATATGTATATATATATATATAATTGGCAAAGTATACATCAAATTACTTAATACAATCTTACATTTTGTTGGCATAGATGTAAAATATTTTCATAGTCTACTATATATTTATCCTCGCACCACAGTCGATGAACAAATTGGACAAATTCCACAAGTTACTCGTCATTGGACAAATTGTACGTTGCATAATGATATTATATTTTTTGCTATATTTATTAACAGAAGTCATGCGTATTGTTGAAATAGTAAGATAAAAAAGAAAACTATTAATTATCTTTTCTTTTTGTTTGTATTACAGTTCTTTTGTCCGTTTCATATATATATAAACATATTTTTAATGAGTCTAATAGGTATTTATGATTTATGAGTGTGTACAATTGCATATAAGTGTATATAAACTATCATATATTTAAAAAATAATTTTATAAACATGACATATATATATATATATATACACATAATATAAAATACGAAACAATAGTAAAAAGAAGCCCCTATATTTTCTATTTTCGCGGTATTGAGCAAGTAAAAGTATTGGACTATATTCCTTTGGTCCCAAAAGTATTATTATATATCCTTGCTTCAAATTAGATAAGTAGCCTTTCCTTTATCTTCCCATTCACTGAACCAACCAAAGACATGAGTGCTCAATCAATTGAACTCTTTTAAACCCTAAAGGCCTAAACCAATAAAGATTTGGCCATTTTGGGTGTAGATCGTGTGCATGTACAAACCCTAATTTTGTTCTCAGCCACAAGTAATTACATTACTCAATGAATTAATTTTCATGCATGCATGTATATATATATATATATGTAGATTGATATATTGGGGGCATAACAAATATAGGATAGGACTAATGTGCATGAATATTTACACGCATGCTTGGTGTAGACGCAACCCTATCACATTGGGCTGCATGACCAAATCTCAACTATTCAACGACACAATCTCAATCATGCTATTTCTCCCCTAATTTCAGTTAAATAATGACCCCTCAATCCGCCTTGTCAATAGGAAACAAAAAAAAATTAATTTTGAAAAATGATATTGAAATTTTACAAAATATGATAATCATTTTTTTTAACTTTTTAATAATTAGGAGATAAACTTTAAATATTGTATTAATTTTTATTATAACGTATAATATTATGTAGATTTAAGCGAACGTCACACTCGAGCTTGTTGGATACAAAAATTGTCTCTCGAAATTGTCTCTAGTTGAATTGCATCAGCCGCAAAATTAAATAATAATAATAATAATAATAAAAAACTTTGATATTAATCAATTGGATCTTTAGTTTCTATTCTACGTTGAATTATTAATTAAATTGGATTAATTAATGAATTAATTAGTCTTCTTGGATTAGCTGAATTTCAGATGTAGACGTCGTGTAGAAGGTTGTTTTTGTTCTACATAATTTTATTTAATTGGGACATTGACGACATTAATTACATTTTATTTCACAGGGTGGTAGTAATTAATTAATTAATATTTCCACATTTTTATGCGATTTAAACTTGACTTTATTTTTCATATTGTTTTTTGGTTTGTAATTAAGATTGCAAAAGTAGTATTATGATCAAACATTCATTAATTCACATGTGATATTATCTATGCTTTCCAATCTTTGATCCCCCAATTGAAGACAATTTGTGTCAGATAAGACCTCTCATAATGCCTCGTGCTTTCTTAATCATTTCTAGATTAATTTACTAATCTAAGGCTAATTTTGTGAAAAATGATTTCTTCTTCTTTTCTTCTTTTTTTGTTTGTGAAAAAAAAAATTAATAATAATAAGGCATCATCATAACTCATAACTCACAACTCATAACTATATATATCCGAATTGGAGAAGCATGCACATGCCCCTCAACCAAATATTAATTTAATTGGACCGACAGTTCCTCTTAATTGTGATAAAGATGTTTGCAAATTGCAATACACACACACACACACACACATATATATATATATATATATATACACACACTTAGAAGTGGCAAACCTCATCAACTCTATATTGAAACCTTTTTCTCTTTCACTTTTCCTTTCATTATCAGTTTTTTACCCATTCCAACCTTCAACATCTTCGCGCACCAACTCAATGCGCGCACGCACACACACTCGTGTGTGTGTGTGTGTGTATTGAATGAGAAAAGGGCTTCTAACCACATGTTGTTGCTTTTAGTATTCTTACTAATATTAGCTGTAGTATTAGATTTCACAAATATTTGTTTGGATTAGGATTATATATACTCTATTAACACAAATCTATTTTGTAATATATTTTTGCAATTGACCTCTTGGTGCATATATGCATGTGGTAAAATAAAAATGAAAATTTAATACCACTTTTATTTGTTATTACGAAAATCACAGCACATGTGTTTATTATTAATTAAGAAAAGGCCTCCTAACCAATATTTAATGTTATTGCTATTATTATTAATATTATCATAATCATTATTGTTGTTTTTGTGTTAATATTATTGTCTGAAAAAAAGAAAATAACTAACACTTAGGAATATACAAAGTCTTGGGATTTCAGGAGTAGTCTTAAATTGACTAATTGGCCTTTATTTTGGCTTGCTTATAACAACCGTACTTGTTAATCTTCTATATATTATATCATCAGTTCAGATACATTTATGATTTGATTTGATTAATGCTTTTCTAGAAGGTTTAGGTTTAGGATAGATGTAATGACTTTGTTGCTTGTTTGGAAAAATGCTTATGGCAAAGAAATTTCTAGATTTAATCCTTATATTTTTCTAATAATTACTATTGATTAACTAAATTTATCCAAGTCGATTAACCATAATAATTACTCTATAAGTATTAATCCAGGAAAAAAAAAGACCTTGGAATTTGAAAAGAGATGAGATTATTTATTATTGTAATTAATTAAATTTTTTTACTAATGAATGTGCCGAACTAAACATTCTATTTTTGGCTGTGATTTATTACGCATCAAATAATAGAGAGCTTTGAATAATTTATTATATCTTGTAGAATCGAAGATTATTTATATTTGATGATGAATTGTGCAATTATTAATATATATATATATATATAGAGAGAGAGAGAGAGAGAGAGAAGAAAAATGAGAGGAAGTTCCTTAAATAGTTAGTTCACTCTTCAAATTTAAAAGATTCTTCCTTAATTTCGAGATTAGTCTATGTTAATTTTCTTGTTGACTTGAGGCCAAATGGAAACGCAATGATGCCTAATGATCATACTTCATAGGATTATGTCCCAATTAAGAGTCAAAATGATGGACCCCTGCCCCTGCCATAAAGTCAAAATGAAAATTGTTGAGAAAAATCTTACGTAGATGATGATGATGATGGACCAAAACAAACAGAGATGAAAACATAAAGGAAAAATTACACTGACCACCCCTGAGGTTTGGTTGATTTACGAAAAACCCCCTACTTTTTCAAAAATTACCAAAAACCTCCTAAGGTTTCAAAAATATTACAAACTTATTCGAATTTCCGAAAATACCCCTTTCCCTTTTTTGGGTGATTTACATTGACCACCCTGAGATTAGGCTAATTTACGAGAAACCCCCTATGATTTCAAAAATTACCAAAAACCCCCTGAGGTTATATTACAACTAGCACCTACTTAGGTTGACTTATCAATAATATTAATTCTTTTTTTCCCTCTGTAATATTGTTATCATAAAATTTTCATTTAATAGATTTGGGAAAAAAATGTGATTACTTATTCAAATAAATATTTCGAATTTAATGTTATGAATTTATACTAAATATACGTAATATGTGCTAAATTTATATTTGAGAAAAATATAATTATATGCATTGTATATATTCATTATATGAAATGAGAAATATAAACATTGATTGAAATAAAAAATTGAAATTTAATAATGCACTTGAAAACTTTATTTAGCTTGAGGACTCTAACTCATTTCTCTTAAAATTTACTCCGTATTAGCGATAATATAACATACTTGATGTGTTGGTAGATACCTTTAATGCATTAAATTCAGAATATTTATTTGAATAAATAATCACATTTTTTTTTTCAAATCTATTACGTGAAAATTTTATGATAACAATATTACAGAGGAAAAAAAAAGATTTAATATTGTTAATAAGTCAAACTAAGTAGGTGCTAATTGTAATATTTGTATAACTTCGGGGGGGTTTTGGTAATTTTTGAAACCATAGGGGGTTTCTCGTAAATTAACCCAATCTCAGGGTGGTCAGCGTAAATCACCCAAAAAAAGGGAAGGGGTATTTTCGGAAATTCGAATAAGTTTGTAATATTTTTGAAACCTTAGGGTGTTTTTGGTAATTTTTAAAAAAGTAGGGAATTTTTCGTAAATTAGTCAAACCCCAGGGGTAGTCAATGCAATTCGCCCAAACATAAAAGTAATCCCCGTCGTGCATAATAATATCTAAACGTACCTTAGAAGGAAGAGCAATACTCCTTTCATCCCACAATAAGCGTCATTGCATGAATATTTTTTAAGTCCCGTAATATACGTCTTTCTCGTGTTTCAAGAGGGATTTTATTAATTTTTTTTTTAATATGTACTTAGACTTTAATTAATATTTTTTGTAAATTTTTTAAAAAATCTCTTAGCAGCTCATTAATTATGGAGGTATTTAGTCAAATTAATTTATAATTCATATTGTTAATCTATTTCCTTTATCCTTGCATGCACAATAACATTAAATGACATTTATTACGAGACAAAAAAAATATCAAGTACAATTTGATCTAGCGGGATGAGGTGCTGAATTTATTAAACTGGCATTTATGGGTTCTCATAACCAAGTTTTTCTTCCTCGCTCCTAGGCATTATTCAATAGAGGAGCAAGGTTTTCGAATTCCAGAGTTGTAAATTGATAAATTAGATTGGGAGATTAGTCCTCATATTGAACTTCTGCAATACTCGAATTTGGACCAATCGATCAGTAATTTGTAAACTAGATGGTTTAAAACAAAGAAACCAAAATAATAATAATAAGTAAAAAAAAAATTAAAGAGAAAGAGTATGGATGGCAATGGGTTCGGGTTGTTCCCTAGCCCGGACTCTTAACTGAGTCCTGAATGGGTCCCAGGCTTGCATTTTAGAACCGAAACCCGCCACCGTAGAATTTCATAGGTGCGAATGCGGTCCTTTTTCTAATCTAAGTCTACGGACCCAATTACCCAGATTGGCCCAATTTGTCAGGGCTTGGATCCACGTAAATAGTTTTTGAACATTCATAAAATAAAATATAATTACAAAAAAAATATAAAAAATTGTGATCTTCATCCTCTATAATTTAGGACATTGGACTATCAAAACATCTTTAATTTAGCCAGTTCGATTTAGGTACAACGTAAGTTAACAGATCTTTGTTTGAATCCTTTTATGTGTTAAGATTCAGAATTAGAGCATGAGTTGTGAATTACGTGAAGTGTTTTGCAATTGATCAACATTTTGTATGAATGGAATCATAATCCCCTCACCCCCCTATTGTGTAATTGCCAAGCCTTTGTGAATGCAACAGCTGAGTTAGAAATCTAGGATCACACGATCGAGCACATATCAAACTTACGAGCTAATAATCACAAAATCAAACGTCGATCCTGAGCAAATAATCTCATGCATGCTTTTCTTTGACTGCGTTAGTTCATATATCACTATCACATGCTAAGTGAGACTACTACGTTTCATCAGTATATTGTAAACTTAACCTTAGTAGAATGTACAGAAAAAATAACTATATAAAAGAAAAGAATGTACTGGAAAATTTATTCTTGTCTGAGAAAAAACTGCGAACGAATTTTCTGGAAATCAAAATTCTTAACTTGAACAAGTGAATAAAAAAGGACAACATGTAGTATTGTTCTTGCATCCAATCACATGATTAATGCATTCACCTCCTATATGGGGAAAGAATCATCCCAAGTATAACTGCACAAGTATTCTTTTTCACCCACAACTTGCAATCAGGGCCTTCAAAAACACACACACATACACACACACTAAAACCGAATACATTTATAAGACGCGGGAACTTGTTCCATCAGAATCAACCATGGCTCCCGATCCGAAAAAAGGAAGCCTCGTGACGGTGCTTACCATCGATGGAGGCGGCATCAGGGGCATCATCCCTGCTATATTTCTCGCATTTCTTGAATCCAAGCTCCAGGTTTATACGTGATATAGCATTGTATAAACATAAGCGAAACAAAAACACGGGCAGCTGGCTCTACCAACCCCCCCTGCGTTATTATCTGTATTATAATGTACCTTTTTACAGGAACTAGATGGACCAGAATCCAGACTTGTGGATTATTTCGACATAGTCGCTGGAACTAGCACTGGAGGTTTGCTGGCCACAATGATCACCGCACCTAATGAGGAAAACCAGCCAATGTATGCAGCACGGGACATTGTCGACTTCTATCTCCAGCACTGTCCCCACCTCTTTCCCGGTTGCAGGTTAGTTGTATTTTTCAACTAGTGCGGTCACAAGTCTAAACAAGATTTTTTCACAAGGGCTTTCTCTAGTTGCTGTATACCATCCAAATTTCAATACGTTAACAAGTCAGTAATCAGATTTCATGCGATGTAGCCGCCATAACTTGCTAAAGACCTTTAAAAATTTATTCGGCCCTAAGTACAATGGGAGGTACCTGAGGTCACTGCTAAGGGAACTACTAGGAGAGCTAACAATAAAGGATACCTTAACACACCTGGTGATCCCAGCTTTTGACATCAAATACCTCCAGCCAGTTATCTTCACCACTACAGATGTATGCACCATTTTTTTTTATCTTTTTTGCCAAATTCAATTGTAGATTTTCTCCTCTTTAGTGGATAGAAAATCATTCGCACAAATATTGGGCAGGCGAAAGAAAAAGCTTACAGAAATGCGAAACTATCTGATATCTGCATAGGCACCTCTGCAGCGCCCACCTTTCTTCCAGCACATCATTTTAAAACCGAGGATGAACAAGGAAATGTAATCACTTACGACCTCATTGATGGAGGCGTTGCAGCCAATAATCCTGTAAGTTTATGTACACATGAAGGGGCACTAATATCAGAGATGGAGCAAGAGATTTTTGCAAAATATAAAAATGTGGAGGACTTGCGAACTTATTCGAGTTGATTGAAATCTGCAGACTCTGATAGCAATATCCCACATTTCCAGTGGAATCTTGGCTGGAGACTCTGAATATGTGCCGATGGAACCACTAGATGGCAGCAAACTTTTGGTCTTATCTCTGGGCACCGGCATACCCAAGCAAGCTGAGAAGTACAATGCAGAGGATGCTGCCCGGTGGGGCTTGCTTGGATGGGTGTACAAGAGAGGCAACACCCCATTGCTGGATGTTTTCGGGGATGCAAGCTCTGATATGGTCGATATACATGTCTCGACCTTCTTCCAATCGCTCCATACCAAGAAAAATTATCTCCGCATCCAGGTCATATGAGCCGTGATAGATTGCATGTACTCTCATATCCAAAACAAATAACTCACGTTTTATCCTCACAACAGGACCTCTAATATTAAAGAAATTGGGTTAATTACTATGTCCTTTGTTGCATATACCCTCTGAAGTACAAAATATAACGAACCAGTCCCTCATTTTGGTATAAACCATAACAAATTAGCCCAAAATGTGGAATTGGTTTGCCATTTTCTGTAGTTCGAAGATGTATGTGATCAATATCATAGTTCAGGGCTGCAAATTGTAATTAACCCTAAATTAAATAAGACCATTAACATGCATGCATGATGATATAATTAAAATTTTTGTATTTTTGCATACATAACAATAGGACGACACGTTGTCTGGGGACGAGGCTTCTCTAGACATGGGCACCCCAGAGAATATGCAAGCACTTGCAGAGGTTGCAAAACAACGGCTAAAGAAGCGGATGTCGAGAGTGAATCTAGAGACAGGACAGTTTGAGGAAGTTGAAGAAGAGGGCACGAATGAAGAGGCGCTTATTCACTTCGCAAAGCTGCTTTCAGCGGAGCGAAAGCTAAGAGAAGTAGGTGAGACACATAGAACGCTAGTTATTGACTAAACATCGCATCTTAGCGAACACTGTCCGTTTTTATACATGACATTTCGTCCAATACATACAATAGAACATAAAATACACACAATAATGGTAAAAAATTGTGTTTTCAACATATAGTGAAGTAGAGTAGTGTGTGATATTAAGATAATAAGATTGTAAATGTTACAGCAATTCTGAGAGAATATGAAAAAAGGGTCATTAACCTCTTGCTTTCTCGCGAAAATAATGTGATATAGCAGTCCATTATCGTTGAAATCGATGTTTAGCATGGCAACAAGATAAAGACCAATGTTACACAAAAATTGAAAACAAGTACTTTTATACTGTGTGTGTGTGTGTGTGTGTGATCCACAGGCAATCAGAAAAACCAGAAACGAAAGAATGGGGAAGATAGACAAGAAAATAATCCTTTCTTCTTGAAGCCGAAACCAAGATACAAAATAAATACAAATTTCTAAGTTGAGAGAGTTGAACTCTTAAAGACTAACAGAGGTCACAGAACAAGTAGTCAAAGCAGCTGTCCGTACAGTCATAAAAGCAAGAACAGCTGCATC
This sequence comes from Petrea volubilis, assembly GCA_026212405.1. Taxonomy (NCBI): domain Eukaryota; kingdom Viridiplantae; phylum Streptophyta; class Magnoliopsida; order Lamiales; family Verbenaceae; genus Petrea; species Petrea volubilis. Next base: position 1,208,095 of record CM047877.1, on the reverse strand, counting down.
ATCATTTCAAACAAAACAAACAAATTCATCAGACTGAAATTTAAATAAATAAATAAAAGGTATAGAAGTGAAGAATAAAGCGTTTACCATTCATTAACAACTTTATCTTGTTCATCTTCCATGGGAGGGTTGTTGGTCCCCGACTTTTCAATTGATTGAACCCCCGGTGGATCCATTCTCTCTCTCTCTCTACCGGTGAACTCTCCCTCTCTCTCTCTCTGTAGTGTGGATTATGAAAGATTGGGTTGGGATGGGTGGCTCAAAAAGGTAACCGTGCCAAATGTCTTTAAATTTCTGTTTTTTTTGCTAATCATTCCTTTTCTGGTTCTTGATCCTTCTCCTATTTTTATTCTACTTTCCATGTGATGGAATTTGGCACTACTTTTGGAACAAAAATTGACCAAACAGAGGACGTTGCTAACCGGGGGCGTTATATGTGCCCGGGTGAAACTGACTCATTCATAAAACGTATATTTGGTGTTGATTCAGAAAATATGTGAAAATTTTGAAGTATTTCTATATTTTTTTTAATATGGTAAATAGTTATAATCTTATCAAATTAAATTTTATAGTATCTCCTATCATACAGTATTGCCGTAGTTAGATGAAGGTCGAAAATTATATATTTTGTACTAAAAATGATGATGGAAGGAAATAAACTTGTATTAGAACGACACAACAATATCAAAAGATTTTTCAATTAATTTGAGCGATATAAGAAGTATTTTCAAGAAAATATTAATTTTATCGGAGATTTTATTTATTTATTTACTTTTGACCATATATGAGAAAAATTATGGTGACCATCCATGTACGCATATCAAATTATGAAAAATTCAATAAAATGTTTATGATTATCAATATTCTATATTTTTATATCGTTATCAAAAAAGACCCGGGGTAAAAGAATGAGAGAAATTAACCAAATGATATTGTTGACAAATCATAAATAAATTAAAGAAAAAATATCTAAAAACCCTACATCTACTAACGAAATTACCCTTTCAGTTGTAGTTGACGCAAACCACTCAGTGCCACAGTTGACACAACAATTGACCTAAGTAGTATGTTTGTCAGTTAAAAAAACGAAAAAAGAAAAAAAATTGACTGAATGATATTTTCGACAAATTATAAATAAATTTAACAAAAAACGTCAAAAAAATCTTACGCACACTAACGGCAAGGTGTTTCTTGGCAACAGTGTAAAGCACAAGGGTATTGATAATTATAAACATTTTAGGAATTTTTTCATAATTTGATGTAAACTCATGGATGATCACCCTAATTTTCCCGATATATATTGAAATGTGGGCTACTTGCAAACAAAATTGCTCCCTTTCATCACTTTTCTCTACCCTCTTCCCTGAAATTGCTAATATTCAAAAAACTCGTCACAAACAAGACATAAATAATGTTGAAACATTTAGACAACATGTGCAAATGAGTGAAAATTTCACTCCAAAAAATGTTCAAATTAGAAAAAAAATTCACCAACACTACACATTTTTTTGGCAATCCTTACATTCTTTATCTTCAAAAACAAACACTATATCCTATTAACCACTACCCCAAATACATTGATTATGAGTACCAGGCATACGTTGGCAGAGAAAAATTCATTCTATACACTCGGATGGTTAGCATCTTATGTACTATCGATGAAATCAACAAGTAGATGCATCATTTCGATTCCCACGTGTTAGCATGACCGTGATAGATTTACGTTAAAAGCATGTGTACACCGCGAACTTTCTCTCCTTTCCTGAGGGTGTATATAAAGCCTGTAGTTTTTCGCCATGTTTACGCATCCCTTTTTCAATGTGTCATCTTGAACAACAAAGCAAAACCACCGGCTCAATCACCCTCGGCAGCTACCAAAAAGAGCACATAGGGACTCAGGGGGAAGGCCAAAAAAATTGCAGCAATTCCCACTTTTTTATAGTTTCCAACACAACTACTACTTTTTTAGCCGGTTTCCATAGTGCAGGCACTCGATCAAATTTACAACACAACCGCTCTAATGAATATTATCCTGTTGAACATGCGTATCGATGCATAAATTGACACTATTTTCAAAGAGAAAAGGAGAGGCGAAACACCAGAGTAATTTATCGCATAGGGGAGGGCAGCATGGTAAAGTGATTTACCGTCAATTTTATCTGTTTAAGTAACTGCGTACAAGCATCAGCATGCTGAGAGTGCTTCACAAAAGGGTGATCTAGTAACATGCTAGCTGTGGGCCTGTCTGCTGGATTTCTGCAAAAGCAGAGTTGCAAGAAATCCTTGCCATCTGCTGACAGTGTTTCAGGTATTGGTGGAGTCTCTTTTAAAACCTTGAACAATGCTGCAGCCTGAATATATATACTTCATTAAACAAAAGGCTACGATAATCAACTGACTGACAGTTATAAGGCACAGTACCAAAGCCACTTTAGAATGACAGCTTCAAAGGGTAGTAAATGATTAAAACCAAGTGAGCTTATAGTTAGAATTAATCATCTATTTTTCCATATCCCTATCTTGGAACTTTGTAAGCCATAAGTCAATTTACAACATGCAGCAAATATAAGGAATCTAGTGCATTTAAGAAGAGAGATGTGAATCCTGAAATTGGCTGAAAAAGATGGGTATGCTTGTGACTTAATCAATTGAATTTTTTCTAGGACTGCTCGCAGAGAGCCATGTTCAAACTTCAACTCGGAGTCATTACGATTTCTAGCCAATCCGGGACAATGATTAGTTCAAAAGCAGTTAGGCTCCTTTTGAAGGCCCATTTGGATAGGTTTAACGAAAGGTGCCCGTCAAACCCTGCTTTTTATAGCAGAGCTCTTTTTCCAAGCCAAGCTATCTGTTGTTTCAATGCAGTAACTTAAAAGTGCTTTAGAAGGTGTTTTTCTTTAGAAGTTGCTCTGGATAGCTTCAATATAAGGCTACATTTGGGTTTTTTTTTTCTTTGGCTTCTGTTTTTCAGTAAAGCGCAACTGAACACTGGTTTTTCCATTGAAGTGCTTTCTTGAAAAAGCAAGTGCTATTTCTTCTGAGAAAAACTTATCCAAAAGGGCACTTAATCTCCTTAACAACATGAGTTGATTACCAGGAACCATAACTTCTATCTTGATATTACTATCAGGAGAGGGATGATATTACCCAGGAAAAAATGCAAATTGTGGTATGGGTTCATTCGTTTCAAAACCTCCGGAGGGTTCCCTACCATTTCCCCAGCATCTTCATTAACAATTTCTACCAGTTATACCCCATAAAAATGAGCACATTGATCAATTTCTTGTGCTTACCCCTTCATACTCGCTCCAAGGAGGCTTTCCATTCATCATTTCAATTATAGTACACCCCAAGCTCCATATATCAACTGCTAAAGCAACGTCTGAACTACCATCATTTTGCATCACAGACTGCAAGAGCTGCAAGACACAATTTGATGTTAGTATAGTTTGAGAACAGTTTCCAGTATAAGTAACTTGAGGTTTCAACATAACTACACCTCTGGAGCCAGCCAATATGGACTACCCTTCAATGATAGATTTGCCGTTTGCCCATTGAGCTGCAAATGGAAATGAAGAATCCATAATCAAATATTAAAAGAGCAGAAGCGTTCAAGTGATTCAAACAAATATGAAATAAGAGGCCAGCTGCAATTAGATACAATGTCATTCTTCAAGTTTGATCTGTGTTTTTGGCATGTATGGATGTACCCAAATTCTTCTTTCCACTTTCTCTCACACGAATTCTTGTAACTGCTAAAAACTGGGAGGATTGAAAGTAAAGCTTGCATAGTGTAGTAAGTTGCAAGTTTTTGTGGGATCTGGAGCAAATTCTTCCTATCAACAGTCACTTTATGTACTATTATGAATCCTCATGTCTTCTGCGTTCTTTAATAATTATGAAAATCTGAACAGTGTTGTGCATGGACAAAAGCTGCGACTGATCTTGAAGCCAACGACACAATAGACAAAGAACATACTGATATTCACCAGAAATGAAAATTCCTTTGTAGTGAATTCCATGTATGCATATATATTCACATTTCTCACATCCCAAAGGAATGATACAATGGATAGCATCCCAGCCGAGAATTTGTAGAATACAAAGTTCCGACCAAAATAAGGTAGTAGTAGCTGTTAGAAGCCTCTTTCAAGCATTTCACTCATCTCATAAATACTGAAACATATCGCTTAATTTCCAAAATCAAAAAACTCACATGCTTAGCCATCCCAAAGTCTGCAAGCTTGACAACTCCACATGCATCAACAAGTAAATTAGCACCTTTAATGTCTCTACAATTATTGATCATCAAAAATACAGGTCAGGGAAAGAATTGATGCGCCAAATAAGCTCCACATAATAGCTTGACCTTCATTTTAGCCATGATTATTAACTAAGTTCTGAAATATGACTGCGGTGAGAAGCATGAAATCTTTCGAACCCAGGCCACGTCAAGCACAAGGAGTTCTTAAGACATGTCAAAGAATTCAGGACACACATTGTAAATATATTACCATCTTTCAAAATCAACACATGTTGAGGGCACTATATGGTCAGACCTAGGACATATTAAGAGCAAACCACAACACATGGAAGGAAAGTTTCAGGGTCAAAGTTCAATTTTAAAACGAACGAAGAACTGAATATAACAAGTTTAAGGAAAATATAAAACAATTATTTTAATATCTTCAGATTAAATAAATAAAAAACAAGGGAAAAAGAGAGGGGCGAGAGAAGCCAAGACACTTACAATTCCCATATCATTGTGTTTGCAACACCTAATCTGGTTTGTCGAACACCTAATAACTAGTGAGCACTACAACTGAGAAACAACTGATACACTCTTGCTTTTCATTGTCTTAGATTTTCATTGCAATTTTGTTGAATTCTTATGCTAAGTTTTTCAACTTATTCATTTTGAAGAGATCTAGAATGATGTGTGGGCAATGCAGTGTTTTAGTTACGGTCATTTAAGTCTTGACATATCTACTTCTGGAAACAAGGCTGTGTACTGTGCCAGATGAGTACACAACCTTGCTTTGTGCTTCTCATTAGCCATAGTCCTTAGGGGCAAATATGACAATAATCCAGCACAAGGATTCTTTGCCACTTTCATGCACATAAAGAGTACCACAACCCTACCTGTGTATGGTTTTTGTACTGTGCAAATAAGCCAACCCAGAGAGGATATGACGAGTAAAATTGCGAATAACAGATTCCGTAATAGCTCCACAGTGGTCATGGATAAATTTATTGATTGAACCAGGATGGACATATTCCAGGTATATATAAAACTTGTCGCCGATCTGCATGAACACTAATATGAGATTCTAACTAGAGCATGTGTGTAAAAAGGCACCAAGCATACAGTTGAGCTTCACACAGAAAATGACTTACAACTTCACTACCGTAATACTGCACAATATTTGGATGTTTTAAATTGCTGAGAACTTCAATTTCCTGAAAAGATTCAGAAAGATTATAAAATTTAAAGTAGCCAGAAACATACGCAAACCGTGCATAAAGAATGTATCAAGAATCCTTACCAATGTATCAAAGTTACCAACCAGTTATACCCACCCATATGAGATTATAGAAATCCACAATTCAAAAGTCTTATTAACCTAATAGCTTATCATGAACTCAGCAAAATTTTCATTTTGGTTACAGTACATCTACATTTGAAGCCAAGGATACCAGAGTCTAAAATGTCAAAACATGAGATGCAGCAAAAGTGGAACCCAACCTGCTCCAGCTGTCTCATACGCTCAGCAGATTTAGAATCATCTGGCAAAATTTCAACTTCCTTCATTGCGCATAAAGCTCCAGTCTCTCTATCGAAACGAAGTAGTAGTTACAAAAGCATGTTTAATGCTAAAAACAAAAATAAAAATAAAAAACGAAAGAAGAAAAAGAAAGATGTAAGTATATACATCCCAGCATACCTGTTGGAACCAACATACACGCTCCCAAACGTCCCCCTCCCAATGAGCTTTCCTTTGCTCCATTGTGATTTAATGGGCATCAATTCAGGTTTACCAGCAACCTGAGAAATAGAGGAGGGTTGTGCAGGCATGTTCGCTCCAGGAATCTCAGGTTTAGTCGCAATAGTAGAAATTGAAGTGGGTTGTGAAGGCATGGAAGCTCCTGAAAAATCAGACATAGGAGAAACTGGAGGCACGGAATTGGACTGTGAAGGCATGCCAGCCCCCGGAGGAAGAGGTAAGGGATGTACACTAGCCTGAGCATTACTTTCCTTCCGTGCGGTTGGGGTCTCGGAGGATATTTTGGGAGGCAATATTGATGCAGCCCTCGGTGGACTCCCTACATGGAGACTCGAACCTACTCTTGGACTCTCGGGAGGAGAATTACAAGCAGTTGATACAATTTTCTCAGAAGGCATTGGATGATGTAAACCTAGTCCTAGTTTTCCATCGGGATGAGCCATCTCTGGTTCAGACCAGACACGAAAAACACCAGCGGGGGCTGTGTAATGAGTTGCCAGCATATCGCTGCTTGGGGGACTCAGTCTCGGGCTCATATAAGGAGTAGCTGGAGCACTGATAGGAATATTAATACAATAACCATTGGAGGATCTCTCGTGGACATTTTGCTTCTTTGTTGACTTCCCAAACGAATGAGTTTCAGAATGTTCGAAACCATCTTGAGCTACTAATCTGCTGATTCGGGAAAAAAAGAACACAAAAACGAGAATCAATCTTTTGCCATGTTGATAGAAACAGCCAGTATGCTGCACATTAAAAAAATTAATAGGTGCTAATTATAAAAAGGGAAAGGATTGTGAGAAACCAACAGCTTCCAATTCAGTCACATCTAAAGCATGATTGATCTCTAAACTTAGAGGTCACAACTTCCACAATAAATTAATGACGGCTCAAATGTAACAGAATGATACCAAAGCAACAACTTCTATCACAAAGAACAGACTATAAGGAGAGGACAGTTTAGAAAACTAATAACGCGGATGTATATACTACAAAGTGTTGTATGATGCTGCAAAATCATTAAAATTCTGAATCAAATAACAGTGAATTATGCATAACATGAATATATATAATGAATTTTGAAGGCAAATGCCTAACCTAATAAAACATGCAAGTTGTCTATTACCAGGAACAAATCAGAATAAAGCGGCTATAATATATATTTGTCCGATCAATCATATTTTTCTCCGGTACCTGTTGAGCCCATTGAATCCATCAACTGATTGCCTTTCCCCGTCTCTTTCTCTCTCCCTGTCGTCGCAGCCTCCTCTTAGATTTTGAGCGATATCCGGCGAGGGCAGGGGCACGCCGAAGGCCGGGGTGGATGCGGCCTTACGGTCACCACGCATCAGCACATGCAAGTCCGGCAGCGGCAGCGGCTGAGGCGACGCCGGCGTCGACGTTTCCCGAGAATGATCGGAATCACTCGGCGACGGCCACACATCGACTTGGTTCCTGGTGAAGTGGCGAATCTTAGGGGCGGCGCGCGCGTTGTCGCGGTGCCGCCAATGGAAGAAGAACCTGCGCCTCCGATCTCTGTCGCCGCCAATGTGGGCATCTTCGTCGTCGGAATGATGGTGCCGATCGGACGACGACGAAAAGGCTAGTTGCCACCACCGCATCGTTATCGGCGATCGCGAATCCTATAGCCTGCGATATCGCGATTGTAGATTCTGGATTGCATTGGAATGGCGGAGGAAGAAGAGAATCGCCGGCGGCGGTGGCGGTGGTGGTGGTGGGGCGGGTGTAGAGGCTGCCGTGGAAATGCAGAACGTTGTACAAACGCCGCACAAACGTGAAATACTTTCCTTTTATTTTCAAAACTCAGACGAGTTCGGAAAATAGGAAAGTAGAAAGAAAAATAGATGATATGGACAACGGGGGAATATGAAGGTTGCAAAAATTACTACCTTTTCCCCCTTTTGTTCTCTCTCTCTCTCTCGCCAACTCAAACTCCATAATTTCATTACATCATCAAAATAGCTAAATTAATAATAAAAAAAACATAAAATAGTTGAAATGCTTTTCATAATTATCTATAAAAAGGATAGATTGCGTCTAGATTGCGTCTGCACTACTTAAGATATCTAGTATAATTATAAATTAATTTTTCTTATTTTAAAAATTATAGCTACCCCTCAAAGTTTAAAATTTTCTAATAAATATTAATAGAGATATCCAAAATATAATTTTTCTACAACCATAATAGTCAACAAATCATCAAAAGATGCGTCTCTTCGAATTTGACAAAATCATTCAATCAATTTTGTTATCCCATCAATTTTCGCAAAATAATTTTATTTTATATCAACACTGAACATCACCACCTATAATCCAATACTACCCAAAAACACTAGACATACAATTCATACGTCATTGTTTATAATCCAATACCATCCAAAAATACTAGAGATACAATTTACAATTACTTGATGAATGATAAATTTTATTAAATTAATATATATATATATATATATACATATTGAAACTATTTGAAATTCTTAAAATAAGAACTAATTTATAATTACATTATACTTTAAGGAATGTAAACATAATTTACCTTAAAAAGAAAATTATTTCTTTATCTTTTTTTTTCGGACGTGTTATTAGCTTTTAATCTATCCTCTAAAAGATAAATTTAACTTGTATTTACTATTGTTAGCTATAAGAGAAACTTCCATTATTTATGACAAGCACGTATTTGTTTAAAGATTTGTGTTGCGCTTATATACATAACGTCCACGATCCAAAATGGCGGGATCTACAAAAATTCAAAAATTGAGTTACAAAACTTCCAATTTTTCTAATAAGTTCATAAAGTAAATCTCTCGTATTTTGGCTAAGGTGATTGATCACCAAAATACCACCTCTACAATCCGAATAACAACCTCAAAACGTCAAAAACGCCAAAGGAAAATTATGACTTGAATGGGTAGAGACTAGCAAGCTTCAACATCATCACGGTAGAGTGGGCATTAATAATGTACACATTCCCCAAAAGTAGAGTCCAATTTGCAACTATGTATTTGTAATGTTTTGTATGTTCGTCGCTGTAATCTTACAAATAGGCATCGTTTCGTTCTTGCTGAGAAGCTTCAAGCTCGGATGAACAGCAACGTCGTGCATGGACACCCTGTCTCCGATATCGAGATTGCTCACATCCACTTCGATTTTCGGAGGAATGTGCTCTGCCGGGCATAAGTACTTCAAACTCATCCTTATCCTACTGAGAGACCCTCCTGCTTTTGCAGGACAAACCCGGATTAGGAACATATCACTTCGAATGCATTAGGAACATAATGCATTAGAGAATGAGTGTGCGCAAAATAGAAATAACAAATCATAAAAACTCAATCAGGACAATGAGAAGAAGATTGTAATAACAAAATAGGCATCAATGATAAGATCAATTTTACATATCCATAAACGTGAAACTTCAATAAACAAAATCACTTCGAATGCAAAGACAAGTGGTGACCCCATAAGACACCAATCCAGGAGAAGTGTCAATCTTTATAGACAGTCTAATAGTAAACCTTCATTCAAATGACCGTCGGAACTGAAGTGGATGGCCTCCCGAAAATTGAGAGAAAATTTCATGTTTCCATTTCTTTGCTACATTGTTGTGCTATTCCATATAAAGAAACAGTATTTTAAGTCATCTCAAACTGCAAAAACAAAAACCCTCAAAAAGAAAAGGGAAAAAAAAAAAGGATAGCTTCATTTTCAAATTGAAGCATGTACAATGACAAGTTTCTCAAATGAATATAGAACACCATTTCATTCGCACCAACATGGGTACATTCACAAACGAAAAGTACTAATTCAAGCACGGCTTGAGTATCAATTAACAACGGATACAAACGGGATGCGGGTTGAGAAGTCCATATTCTTACCATAAGTTCAGCTCATGCATAATAGTAGACAGATATGACAAATTATTGAAGAAATGTAAACAAAAACACTGAAAAACTAGCAGCTTAGTTATCAGACCAACAATCCTCATAGGCCATAGCTTCAGATTTTTAAGTTTAAGAGCACTCTATATATTGACTTCTCAAAAGCCCACAACATTTTCACCTTCAAGAAAACCGGAAAATGAAAATGTGAATCTGAAATTGCAGACAGGATAGGAGACCAACCTTTCTTGAGACCAGGGCAAACATCTTCTCCTTTGTAAACAATGGGCACGTCCACTTTAAGCTCGGTTCCATCCTCGGCCCACACAAACACCAAGTTCAGTATATTCCCATCTTCATCCATATGTATCTACACACCAAAGAACCACAATAATCAAATAAACAGTTTTCACTAACCTACCAGTGTTGTGAATCAGAAATACTCCTATTCAAAGTTGTTTACATATTTCATCAATCAGCACCATTTTCATTACATCAAATTCTGTGAATTCAAGCACACTATCAATACAATGAGAAACAACTCACCTTAATCGGAAGAACCTTTTTTGTTTCGAGTATTTTTGAAGAACCCGCACCCGCGCGGATCTGAAGCGGGAAAGTGGTGGAGCAGAAGAATGGGAGCTCAATGTGCTTCAAAATAGCTTTAATCTGCTTGCGCTCGGCGGTAAGGAGAAATTTCTGAGAAACAGAGCTAGAGGCGGCGATCGAAGCCGGATCGTTGGGGTTTGTTTGGAAGTAGCTTTGGGAGAAAACGACGGCGGGGATGCGACCCTGAGCCCGTTCACGGACGGAGATCCGGTGGCCGGAGATTTCTCTCGGAACGGCTTGGACCGTGTGGTAGGAGCGTCGACACGGTGTCTCCACCGCGGTCCTCAGGACTCCGGCCGCTGCGCGGCACCACTTCGACATTTGATTTTGGGTAGCACAAGCTCAGGTGAACCGAGACTCGAGAGTTACGAATAATGCGAAGGGTTTTAGCTTTTTCTTTTTGTTCAAATAATATTGGGCTTGTTTTCTTTGATTGGGCCATAAATGGGCCATTTTAGGTGGCCCATCTATCAGCTAGCTAACTGCTAATTAACACCTCGAGAATTAATATATATATATTTTTTATAAAAACAATAATCTTATTTGTGAATATCTTTTTTTATTATTATTTTGTTTTTTTTTTTTTTGATAATAATTGTATTATGTTCACGTTTCATCTTTATTTGTGAATATCTTTTTTTATTATTATTTTGATATTTCTAGTTATTCTTTTATTATTAATCGAATCGCATTTTTTTATTGAATTTTTGGATATATCTCAAACTTTGAAGATGGATATATATTATATAACCTATAAGATTATGGATCAGATTCGATTATTAAATTATATATCTAAATCCATGTGTAAATTTTTGAGACGTGCTTCAAATCTAACCAATTGACAACCCTACTATAACTAGGACTAGGGAGTTGATTGTATTATTCAATATTGTTCTGTACTAGCAAAAAAATGTATACATGAGAGATGAACAATGTGTATTTTTTTTTTTTTTTTTTTTGAGTCAAAGAATACTGTGTATTGTTGCAGTGTCAAAGTAGGGTATTCATGGGGGAATTTTCAAGTATAATATATTAATATGTATTAAAATTTGTACTTTGGAAATGCAAATTCAAATATATATATATATATATGTGTGTGTGTGTGTGTGTATGTGTGTGTGTGTGTGTGTGTGTGTGTGTGTGTGTGTATATATTGTTGAGTGTGGCTCTAAAAGTTCAAATATAATAGAAGTATTCGTGCACCTACACGCACTTTTTCTACGCAATTGCATAGAACATTCTGGTCGGGCAGAACAATTTGCATAGGTTTGCAAAAATCTTAAGAATATGCACAGAGATAGTTTCTCGACGGTTGCAGAATTTGAACTCAAGATAAAGTAGTTTCTACGTGATTCTCTCAGTAGGTTTTGATTCTTATAAAAAACTCTTTTTCTCTTCTTAGTTTATGTTGCAAGAGTTTTGTAATATGGTACCACAAAGAAACCTAATTTGAGAGTTGGATGAGAGAGCTTTGATATTATATCTTACTACAAGAAAACATGGGAGTTTCGATGGATTTTTTTTGGCAGAATATTCTGCCGAAAATATAAAAAAATAAAATTCTTAATTTTTCAATTTTCAGAGAACTTTTTCATTGAAAATAAAAAATAAAAAATAAAAAAATCTTAACTTTTAAATTTTCAGCAGAGTTTCGACTAAATTTTCGGTCGAAAATTTAAAAATAATAAAAAATCTTAATTTTTAAATTTTCAGTGGAATTTTTCGCCGAAAATATAAAAAATAAAAAATAATTAATTTTTCAATTTTCAGCAAGAATTTTTGTTGAAATTAAAAAAAATAAAAAATCTTAAAATTTCAAATTTCAAAGAAAATTTCGACAGAAAATTAAAAATAAATAAATAATAAAAATATGAATTTTTCAATAAATAAAAAATCTTAATTGTTGTTTTGAATTATTAAAACCTTATTATTATTTTTATTATTATTATTTAAATTGTTATATGCTACATGTATAATACTTGTATAAATACGTGTATATATACATATATACAATTGGGAAAAAGTTTTTATTGTTCACTACAAAATAAAAACATTGATTAGCCACGGATTTGGTATGTGGCCAAACGTGGCGTGGCTAACGTTTAGCCATGGATTGGCTACAAAAAATCCGTGGCTATTAGCTACAGATTTTTCATGGCATAAATTTTTTTAAAAAATATAATGCATTAGCCACAAAATTTCCTTGGCTAATAGCAACGAAATTTCCATGGCAACCGGCTACGACTGATCTGCGGCTTGTAGTGATTATTACTACTACTACTTCTGATCAAAAAATAATGTAACGATACGTTATAAATTATGCTAAATTAAAATAAGCGATTTGATAATTTAACCTTAAATTTAATACAACTAAGAATAAATAATAATGTAGTGATAATTCAAAAATTATTAAATGGATAATTTCAGATATATATATATATATATATGTTAAGTATAGAAAAAGAAAAAACATTACTAAAAAATGATAATAGGTCAATGGCAAGATAGTCTCTTGTCAATCAGGTGACCTAAGTTTGACACTTAAAGGTTGCAAAATATGTGATAGTTTCGGGTTTGTTTGTGTCATATATGTCTACATGCGTAAGGGAGGGGTGAAGGTTCGGGTTTCGATTTATAGGTTGGGTAATTGAAACTTTATTTTAATAAAAAATAATAAAATTTTAGCAGATTTTTAGAGAAATTGTCTGTCGAAAATAGATTTAATTTACAAAAAAACCACCAAAATTCTGCCAAAAAATAATTTAAATTTTGATTAAAATTCTGCCGAAATTTTGCTGAAATTAAAAAGCAACAAAGGATTTTTTGACAAATTTATTCCGCCGAAATTACTTATTTTCTACGGAATTCCACCAAAAAATCCGCGAAAATTACCATTTTTTCTTGTAGTGTCTCTCATATGTGTACCTTTTTCATCATAATGGATTTCTCCTCCTTGTCCGTAGATATAATTCAATTTGAATATACCACAATTAAAATCTCATGCATTGTGATGCGATCGCTTTTTGGTTCGACCATATGTCGGAGTTTGATACGCTTTGGATGATAATGTTGGTGGCCCACCTGCCAAATAGGGAGGAACAAACGTGAAATTAGCAAGTTTTGGCCCTGTGTAGGCTCTCCAATGCTTAAGTCAGTGATGTGATGTTTGGTGAAGATGATGAATAATAAGATGCTTTCTTACATGTAATATTGAGAGTATGTATATTGTCTTACCTCTTGGGAGAGAGCCTTTTGCTATATATAAAATAGGAGTCCCCAGACGTGACGTGGTTCATAGGGATTGGTCAACCCTTCTAACACATGGGGTACAAGTGGATATATTTTTTATCACTTTCCGAACTCCCAAGTGGCGGTTGACCTTGCCTCTCATTAATAGGGCGTTGAATTCGTGTTTAATGTGTATCTTGAACATTTATGACCAAGGATTGTATTTACGAGTTGGCATTTAATGCGCTGGAGAATGATTGGATGAACCCATGTGCTGGCAAGGACGTGTTAGGTGACAATAGGTACAGGGTCTATCAGCCGTACCAGCTGTATTTTACCCGTTGGCCATGGAATTTGGCGAAGGCTGAGCGTAGGACTCATGCCCTCGATACAACTATATTTGAGAGCACTCATAGTCCTTAAGCAACCCGTTACCTCGCTCCACTTACCGTCCATAGGGGGTCTCAAGGGCCCAAAGAGGCCCCTCGCTTTGGGGCCACAGACTTGGTAGTGGAGATAAGTCTGGGGGTATTTTTCATCTCGTGTCTTGCACTCCGAGGCTCCCCCATCCTTCACGCGGACTCACTCTTGAGGACAACAAGTCTTTTCGAGGGCATCGGCCCCTACACTTTATGACTTTTCTGGCTTATAATCTTATGATCGAGGACAACCGAGCTTAAACCTCCTTCGAGGATAGCCTACTAGATCGAGGGCTCTGTTGCTCCACACTTATAATTTAAATAGGTCCGCCACTACTGACATGTCCGGTTCAGGCGACACTTGACACACCACATTGATATCTCATATTTATCTATTTTCTTATCTTTGTTTGTAAAACTTCTCAATTTCGTACCCTAAATTTGTAATATATATGTATATATATGCAATATAAGCTCTAGTGAATCAACTAATCACGTATAGGGATGTAAACGAGCCGAGCCGAGCCGAGCCTTGGTCTTTTTTTCAGGCTCGAGCTCGAGCTCGAACCAAATAGATCGAGCTCGAGCCCGACGAGCCAGGAAAAAACAGGCTCGAGCTCGAGCTCGGCTCAGCTCGGCTCGTTTGGCTTGAATTTGTGAGTAAAATATAGGCTCGAGCTTAAATATTTTCAAATATTTTATTATGTTTGAGCTGTAGGCTCGAGCTCGGGCGCGAGTTCGAGTTCGAAAATCAATATATTATTTATAATTATATATATAATTATATAAATATATAAATAAATATTAAAAAAATCAAGGCTCGCGAGCCTACGAACAAGAGTAATTGGGCTCGAGCTCCGCTCGAAATTTATACAGGCTCGGCTCGAGCTCGACTCGGCTCGAATTATTCGAATTCGAGCTCGAACCTTTGTCGAGCTGGCTCGATTCGTTTACATTCCTAATCACGTATTAATTTGTTTGTTAGCGAGAAATTGGCACGTACGACGGTGACAAAGACATTACCAACCGGAATTAATTAAGAGGCTTTATTCAATGATTTGAGCGACCAACTTAATTAATTACATTCGGCCGACAATTACAGCCAATTAGTAAGAAGCATTTGTTTAAACTTTTAAACCAAATATATAAATTCATAGGTAGAACAAGCTTTCACACTCACCTTACTTGGTCAAATCATCACTTAAAAGTCCGAGTAGAACTAGGCTAATAATATTCCATAACTAGTCAATTTATTAACCAATCGTTTTCGTTGATAATATATTAATATTTAAAAGGCACCAATGCGAAAATTTTATGCTACTCGGTTTAATA
Source organism: Petrea volubilis (assembly GCA_026212405.1). NCBI lineage: Eukaryota > Viridiplantae > Streptophyta > Magnoliopsida > Lamiales > Verbenaceae > Petrea > Petrea volubilis. The sequence goes on along the minus strand of CM047877.1, from coordinate 1,192,603 downwards.
ATATTCAACAAATATTTTTAATAATTGAGTTTGAATATAATTATATTAAAAAAAAATTTAAAAATTAATTAAATCCCACTTTTGCATTAAATGAAAAAGGTGGATTTGGGACTGCGATGTTAAATCCATGCACGTGCTTTAACTTCCTCATCATCCTCCAAGGTCAAAAGTGTTGAATAATAACTCAAGAAAATACCAACGACTTTGCATGTTAAAAAACATAAAAAATGATTGATTTGCATGCATTTACGCATATGATAATAAGTTCATCACACGCAAAAATGTACATGTTGAATTGTATTATAAATTAGTAGATGAAAGTATAATAATGTAATATAATAAATTTCGTATAAGCTGGCCTCAAATCAAGTTTCATTATAAGAAAAATGGATATGTACACAGCGGAAGAAGATGAGCGGAAGAAAAGATATACATATGGTTATACAACAAAAGATTCAATCCGTTACTTAAGTGTATATTAGCCTTTAAAATCATCGAATTTTGAAGATCCAAACCAAATATTTTTTTTCAACTATAAATAAGGACGGACATCATCGACTTCTCATAACTCTAAAAGAAAAGGATCGACAACATGTTTCACAATAGAACAAAATCACAAGAATTAGGAAAAAGTGTCTAATTAAGTGTAGTAGCCGCCTTAAACTCGTTCAACTTTGAAGATCCGTATCAAATATTTTTCCAACTAAAAAAATGAAGGACTTCATCGTCTTCTCATAACTCTAAAAAAGGAAAAGATTGAAAACATACTTTGGAATTTTTCCTATTTTAACTTATTTATGTGACGGCAAACTTCTACATAATATTCACGTCGCAAAGAGTTTAGTAACTTTATCGACTTATGACCTACCTTCTCTTTCTCATATAATTGTGAGATGCAAATTTATACGGAGAAAAATTTATTGTCTTTATATACTGGATAATACCTAATATGGTCGGATCTTTATATCTGGTTATAGATTTAGCATCATACTTTATTTATTTATATTTTGGGGGCAGAAAAAACAAAAAAAAATATAATTGATACATTTTCTTTATGTGGTTGCAGGTGGTTGTACCAAAAATGAATAAAAAAGAAAAAGAAATTGGAAATAGAATGAAATTGTGAAGGCGCATTAATTGAGATTGTTAGGGACTCACGCAAATTGCTGAGACGGAGCCAGTTACCGCACCATAACCTCCCTTTTGTCTCCCACGCAATGGGCCTTACACGAGGCCGCCCAATAAATAAATAATTACAACACCACTGAATATTTTAAAAATAAATAAATAACTGATGTTACACCACCACTACAGAAAAATGGGAGAAAAATTCGGCAGAAATTCTATGAAATTTTTATTAGAAAAATACTAATTCCGATATTGGAAATTTAGCAGAAATGTGGCTGCCGGAATAAACCCTGCCGGATTGGCATTTCCATCGAATTTCTCTGTCGGACTAAATATTTTTTTTTATAGAGATATAGCTTGACTTGAGAATAGAGATGCACTAAACTTATTAAAATTAAAGTTATGTAGTGTTCTATATATACATATATATATATATATATATATATTATGTCGGTATTTTGTGTCTGAAGCTGGGATCAACTCAAAGATCCAGCTCCTAAAGAAGATGTGTGAATTTGTATGGAAAAATGATGATGATAGTAGGGTTTCTTGGATAAGAAGAAAGTCCTTTCCAATAATAGAAGATTGTTTGGTACCAAAATAGAAGATTTTACTATTTATATATTTATGTTGTTTGTAGAACATTTGGTATAATCTTGTCCTACATTATACCCTAGTATTAAGGGTTACGATTATTAGATCATTTGTGTGATATATAAGTGGGCTTTTAAATTTTTATATTGAGTATTTGTTTGGAATAGACTTGTTTTTTAGCCTTTTATCTATGTTAATGAGTCTTAGTCCTACATATGATAGTAGCCCATATTGATATTATAATTATTTTAAGTGGTTTTTGAGTTTGACTCGTTTCAGTGTCTATATTTGTTATGTACTATAAATTTATTGATTTAATGTCAAAAACCAAATCATTGGAATTGATTGAAGATTAATTTTGTTTTTTGTTTTTATTTTTATTTACAAATGACTTGTTAGATAACAATTTTTTTTACGATATTCTATTTTTTTTTTGTTTTATGTGGGTGCTTAATTTGCTGTTTAGGCTACTATGTTGGAGTAGCATTAATTTTTATTAATTAATGCTGCCTTAAGTTCACATCGAAAATCCGATAATACCCACATGTAGGGAAAAATCTTGCTCAAATTCAGTTTGGCTACACCCAACTAATTATGTAGTAAAGATTAATACACTTAGGGATGGCAATGGGTACGGGTTGGATTCAGGTGTGTGTGTGTGTGTACATGTATGTTCTTGTGTGTAGGTGTGTGTGAAATTGTGTGTTTGTTTGTGTATATAAGTATTTTTATTATAAATTTTATTTAAGTATTATATTTTTTTGAATATTTATTTTTTAATATATATTGTCTATTTTTTTTATATGATTTGACATAATGATATTAACTAACTTATATTTATATTTTAAATAAGTATTTTATCTGTTTTTTAATTTTCATTATACACTCATTAATACTATGTCATGTGCCGCATACTCAATAAACTAATGAAAAATGCCATATAGATTTGGTAGCCGGACACGTCATCCAATTTCAAAACTTGACTGCAAAATTTTGGTCGATGGGACTAAATGTAGAGTAAAAACCACACCTACGGGACTCAATGTGGTAAAAAGACTCCAATGAGACTAAATGTGAAATTTGATATTTTTTATTATAGAATTAACTAAAAAAGATGAGATAACTACAAACTCGATGAATAAATGAGCATAAAAGTTAAATTTTATAGATACATATCATCTATCTAACCACTCAATGCAATTGATGAGATATAGCACCTACGAGATCGTTTGATAAGGCCCATCATTATCTCATAACTTACCTAGTTATTGATTAGGGAGGAGCTAATTATTAGTGCGCATGTCTGATAATTAGTCATTAATTGCTCTTAAGCAATCTAATCCAGGCCTGCAATTTAGCCGCTGGTTCCATTACTAATGGCACGGGTACGTAAAAAACATGTTGAGAACAATGGGACAATTTAATCAAACATTTCACTTCGATTATCCTAACAAAAACCCAATTAAACACAGACAAATTTTCTAGAAAGATCTAGACAAAAAAATTAAAAAAAGAAATAATAATAATAATATGTAGGGCCAATAGAGTAATTTCACGAAACATTAAGAGGGACAGTTTTGGAATGTAGATCGCCATAAGAACTGCAAACCCTCACCTGTTACATGATCCGACGGTTGAGAAAAAGTTACTCGTGGACACGTGGACGTATTAGATGAGGCCACACGCTTTTATGCCCCAGTATAAAAATGACGTAGACTGTCTCCTCTGTTAATGATCCTCCCCCCAGTCCCTTCAACATCATTCTCTCACATTCTCTCACTCTCTCTCATTCCGATTAAAAACTACAACGAAATAAGTACTCTTTTTTTTTTGTGGTATATATGTTTTTCAATTCGTTTATCTGATATTGTTGTTTCTGGAGATCGCGAAAAGGAGAGGATCGGATCACTCGAACCCTAGGTTTCCACTTTCTCCGATGCACCGGAGGTTCAATTATCTCATTTGCAACTTGTTATTGTGTGCGCGTGTGTGTGGTTTTTTACGTAGATTGTCTGTTTTCTGCTGCGTTTTATCTGATTTTTACATGTTTTTATGTGATAGATAATGTGGAGTTTTGCGGAGAGAGTGATTTGAAGTAGGTCTTTGTCCTTGAGTACAATTTGAATAAGGTGAGATATTGGTGAACATTTTATTTATTTTTTCCTTTATGTTCTTCATGCTTTGTTTCATGTGGATTTTTTTATTTTTGAATGTGAAATGAGGTTTGGTTGAAGATAAGGAAAGATCTTGATGTTTGGATTCGCCTTAAAGAAATGGTTATGTTAATGTGTATGATATTTTTATTTTTATTTTTATTTTTATTTTTATTTTTATTTTTATTTTTATTTTGGATCTGGAAAATTGTTCAGTACTACATCGAAGATTTTTCGTGCGTTCCAAGTTGATGCAGGTTTTAGAGAGAGAAATATAGTTTTGTTTGGAGAAAATCACTGTTTACGTTTCACGGTTAATATAAATCTTTCTCTATGTTCTTCGTTCCCTCTTTCTGTATATATTCATTTTGTATATAAGCATATACATACATATATATATTTTTTCTTTGTTTGAGTTTGAGTTTCTACTCTCCAGCAATTATAGAGGTATAAGGCTGCTTTGACTTTAAGTTTGGTTTAATTGACTTTCCATGTCGGTTTCGATATGCGCAGTCTTTAATTGATTCTCACCGCTTCTCTTCAATGGGTAAACAAAACTTCTTATTCTTCCCGATATACACCCACATATACGTATTTCACCATTTTTATGTTTTTTATATTTGGATATATTGATATTAATTGAGATTTACTTCAAAAGATTAATGAAGTGAACCTTCATTGATGAGTCGTGCGATTGATTAATGATGTGTTGCAGTAAAACTACTATTCAAGAAGAGGAAAATGTCGACATCATACTCTCCATGTGCAGCGTGCAAGTGTCTCCGTCGGAAGTGCACCAATGAGTGTGTGTTCGCACCCTATTTTCCGCCAGATAACCCTCAGAAATTCACCAACGTACATAAAGTCTTCGGTGCCAGCAATGTGGCCAAGCTTCTGAACGAACTCAACGCCAACCAGCGCGAAGACGCCGTTAATTCCCTAGCATACGAGGCAGAATACCGCCTCCGAGACCCGGTTTATGGCTGCGTTGGCCTTGTTTCGATTCTCCAACACAAGCTCAGGCAAATCCAACACGACTTAGAACTCGCAAAAAAGGAATTAGCTACATATATTGGGCCTTCCGCCATGTTGCCCATGTTGAATCACCCCGGGATCATGCAGCCACAGCAACAGCAACAACAGAATTTTAACCCCTCGCCGGTTTATCAAATGATGCCTTACCACGTGCAGCAGATGATGTTTCCGATGGGGGCGCCGCGTGGGGGACAGATGATGATCCGGGAACCTCAACAGCAGCATCAACAACAACAACAACAACAACAGCAACAGCAGCTGCTTCATCAACACCAGCAGATGCTTCAACAGCAACAGCTACTTCAACAACAGCAGCAACAGCAACAGATTCTTGAGGCGCAGCAATTAGCGGCTTTGGCCGCGGCCAGGGAACAACAGGAGATGCTGAGGGTTTACGAGCAACAGCAGCTACACCAACAGCTTCAGGAGCAGCAGAATGATTTGATGAGATTCAATGATGGGTTTGATGATGCAGCCACCGGAGGTCCCGTTACCGCCACCGGTTTTAATCAGATGCCTGAGGCGGCGGCTGCAACAGCACAGGATGCCCTGGAGCCTTCCCTGGCCTTGGGTGGTTCTTATGACACGCAACCTTATCAACACATTGAGCAGCAGACACATGGAGGGGACGAGCAGTCCCACAATTCTCAATCTCATTCCCATAATCCCCATGAACTTCAGCTTCAGCAGCACGAGTTTTTCTTGCAGCAAGAGCAACAACAGCTCATCTCAACTCATCACCATCTGCAGCAGGCGCTGCAGCAATACGCACAGGCGCCGCAGGCCTCGCACTCACATCTGCAGACGGAGAGAGAAAAAAGTGATGATGGCAGGAGCATAGGTCCTTGACGTTGAATTAGCATCTTCACAGAAAAATTAAAAAGATCACATATGCCTTCTCTGGTTTTATTCTTGCAGTAAAATTTCAATCCAGGTAAACTTCCTGCATCCTTTCTCCTTCTGTCGTGGCCTTTTATTTGTTTGCGTAAGTTATATTTTATTCTTGCTACGTCTCTGCAATCATATTAATGTTTTAACTTCCCCCATCCTACTTTTGTGCATCATATTGACTTTTTAAAATATTTTTTTTTGGTTGAAACTTTTTATAATATTTTAATAGTGCATAGTACAGTGTGGGTTGGTTTTGAGAAATACCGTTTTTCAACACCAAGACAAGTCACTTTTCAGTAACCAAAATTTTAAGAATTATTATTTAATAAGTACTATTATGTTTAGGTCAGATGCATTTCATACTAAACACGTAATAAGAATAAATTGATTCTAACATAATTGATTGTAGTTTGGTCGAACCCCTTTCAAGAAATACTATCTACAAAACCCCAAGGTTTGTTTTTCATCTTATTCCGCATTGTGGGACCACATTTAGGTAGCTTCTATCATGTAGACGTGCAAGTAACAGTAATAGAATTTTGGAGTTGTATAGTGAATACGTCAAAAAAAAGTTATAATAGTTCTTTAGATATAGCAATACACCACTGTTAAGCCGGAGAAATTGAACGCTTAAATTAGGAAATATTCGACACCGCATAATGCTTCTTCTAACGTTTAGACAATTCTCTAGACATAATGCTTATATTATCAAAAAAGGAAAAAAAAAACAATTAGACAGTTCTCTAACGTTTCTTCTTAAAAATTAAATGACAACTTGTATTGACCTTGGAATTATCTGTTCAACCTTTTTACTTGACATTAATTCTTCCAAAAGTTTGTCCTTACCGGCTTATAATTTTTTCTTTTGATTTTAGGCCGGAGGGGATTATCGCGTACAAAGGGAAAAGGAGGATGGATAGAGTAGAAGAGGGAAAGGTCGAGAAATCTTAGACTTGTGCACAGATATCTACGTAGTTCTTTTATTCTTTTTCTAGAGGAATTTTGGATAGGGCAGTTTCTTGAGGAGCACTTTTCAAAAAAAAAAAAAAAAAAACTCCTCTTTCCGCTCATATCCAAAAAAGATTATTTTGTACATGCCCAACGAGTATACATGGATATCTTTCTTTTTGCCCGGATTGAACTTGCTCATATCATATCATTAATAATATCACAAGTATAACTCCCATGTGATCGATACAAAATTATGTTTGCCTTTTCAATTATATCTGATCCGTATATATTTCATTTCATGTATATATTGCGATAATCTAGGCTCCTGCAAGAGGCATTTTATTATTAGTGTCACAAGCTGTTCAGCTATGACTCGAATAGTTTTACCTCGCCTCATGAAGAATAAAGTCTTCAACTATTTATTACTCAATAATTAACTATATTGTTTTGTTATTTCATAATTCAAGGTGATAATCATCTAGATAGGAAGGATTACACCCTCATCAAGTCCCGTGGTTCCCCACTACAACAAAGTTGATTTATTTGAAATCCGAAAATAAAATTTGCTTTATTATTTACCCCAAAAATTGGAAGAATTGCATCTTACCACGGATTTCAAAAGATCAATCCAATAAATTTAAATTTGATAACGATTACAATAAAAATATTTCATGCTTAACATTAAATTATAAATTTAAAATTTACAATAAGCCCAAATTCATTCAAACTGGTGCAAGGACGATAATCCATCATAACTACTATATATATATATATAAATATATTCACACCTGAGTACTAGCTATGTATAATACACCAAAATAGATAGCTGTATGTATATATATGTTTTACATTCTCCTATTCATATTGGTTGTATGTACAAAACTCTGGGATGTGATCCCCTACGCACGCCTTTCTAGCCATAGCTTTCAGAGTTTGTGACCATCTTCTTCTTCATTAATGCTGTCACCACCAGTGGCTGAGCCGCCTCTAGCTGATGTCCCATTATGCAAAGGGCCTTCTGGGGAGCCAGAATGCGCAGCAGCCACTGGCTTCGATAAATCTCCACACTGACCTCGTCCTCGTCCCCGTCCCAACCACAGGTACTTAGAGGGGCCAGGGTAAGGGCCAGCTGACGATGATGATGAACTTGGAAGCTTTCTTATGTGAATCCTGTATTTCTGAAATTAATTTCAACCAATCGACTTCGCATCAAAACATGCCATTTTGTATACGAAATACCATATTTTTAGAGATAAACTTTGGTACCTGCAAATGGCTTTTGACTTCATCGTTGGTGAGGCCATCCACTTTCATCAGTTCCCTAATCTGCTTTGGCGTTGCCGCTGCAAAATCATGCATATTCATGAAAGTTTCAAAAAAAAAAAAAAAAAGAAAAAGAAGTTAGAATTTGGATTAATAATAATAATAATTGTTACTTTTTGGTCCACCAAGCTGATGGAGTGCATCGATAAATCTCTTGTGCAACTCCGGAGACCAACAGCGCCTCTGTTTCCTGTGCTGTTCTTGCTGGTACGGTTGCTGCAGTCGTGCCCTCCCAAAACCACTCACACTCAAATCAGGAGATTCCACCTCACCCACTGGAGTTGACAATGTTAAACCATCACCAATTGGTGCGGTTCCGTTCACTTCCTTCGTCGTCACAGCCACACCCGATGGTTTCTTGAATGGCACAAATGCCCCTCCCCTGTTCTTCAAATTACACCCCCGGAATTGAGTGTCACACCCATTGCCTTTTTGCCCTTCTTCATACCTCTGAAATTAAAGAAAAAGAGATCGATATTTAGGGATGTAGTCAACTACTGTTCAATTGAGCTAAACTCGAATTAAGTTTGAGTAATTTGATATTTTTACACATATATTATCCCCTTGATTAACCGAGTCGAATTTGTGCCAAGCTTCAAATTTTATCGAGAATGAAAAAATATATTCAAGCTTGATTTACTAAGTTTAACAAATCTAGCTCAAACAAATTGTTATGATTGATCTCGAATTGAGTACCAAGTAACTTGATTCAATTTTTCAGCCATATCGATAATGTTGGTTTATTTCATGCCACCATTGAGTGTGTATCAAATTGTGTTGTAAATAATTATATCCAAGAATGACATGTGATGAAATTGTACAAAGCAAAAAAAAAAAAATGTAATGAAACAAAATATTAATGTTATAATTTGAAAGTACTTTAATGTAATGAAACAAAATATTAATATTATAATTTGAAAGTACTTTCTTTAAAATTTACTTTGAATAGCTTCAAAAAAAACACAGAGTTTTGGACAGAAAAATAAATGCTTTTCTCCTTTCAGAAAAAAAAAAAATCATCCAAACAAACTCAAAATCTTTCACGACACGAAACATATATATATATATATATATATATATGATACAATAAAATAAAAAGAAAAGAAAAACTTACTGATGACAGGTGTAAGGCAGAGTCTTGATTTGGGGTAAAAAAGCTATTTTCATACTGAACAGGGGTGCTCCATAGCTGCACACAACTCATCCAATTCTTCTTCTCACTCAATTCATCATCATTTGACACTTTTGCCCTTCCATCCCCTTCCGAATCACTCTTTGCCACTACCAATCCCTCCATCATTTCCCTTCCCCTAAACTGCAACCTCTCCTCCTCCAATCTCCCAATTGCTGTAAAATTACCAAATCATCCCCAAAAATCAGAACATTATACATACATATATTTATACACACAGACACACATATGTATGTGTGTGTGTGTGTGTGTGTGTGTTAGAGAGAGAGAGAGAGAGAGAGAGAGAGAGAGAGATAGGGACCGTCTTTCAAGAGGTGCATGCAGTTGGGAAGTTCGCGCTTGAAAGCTTCAATCTTTCTGAGTTCCTCTTCCAATGCGCGGACATGAAAATCCAGCTTCCATGATTTCTTGGCAAAATCATCAATCCCTGATATTTCCCTGATAATCTCTGAAATGCTCTTCGAGCCCACTTCTAAGTTCAGTTCCATCATCAGATTCTCACCCATTTATACCAATTTCATACACTTTTTCTTGAAATCCTTGTTTAATTTCTCTCTCTCTCCCTCTCTCTCTCTCTCTCTCTATATATATATATATATGTGTGTGTGTGTGTGTGTGTGTGTGTGTATCTGAGTTGTGTGATCGCCTGAACAAACATGCATGGAGAGGTGGGGGTACTGGGAGGTGGGGGGTGGCTCTGATTTATATAGGTGTACAGTGGTGGTGGGAAATGAGATTGAGGGGCACAAAAACAGGGAATAAAGTGAAGTGGGGACAAGTGCTTCTTCGAATATAAAAAAAGATTCGAGGAGTTTCATGGTTTTTGGAGCATTTCACACGTTCGAGTCCTTACATAATCTACACTTATATATACATCAAATATATCGACACACTTGATATGGGTATAAAATAAAAATAAAATATAATTTAGTAAAATAATTGAGTTCTAGTATTGTAAAATTAATTTTTGTGGTATATTTATTGAATTTTAAGATAAGTCAAAAATTATTTGTCTGATTAAAAAAATAAATAGAAATATAAATTAGAAGAAAATTTGATAAGAGGACATGCGAGAGCGGTTCGGATCTTCTGTTACATAATCGTATTACATCTTCTGTTACACTCATCAATACACGTCACGTGTATTGGTGAGCAGTCGAGATAAAGAAAGAGAATCTTTATATTTTTTTTTCCATATCATCAGTTTTTTTCTTTCCTTATCTCGACCGCTCACCAATACACGTGGCGTGTATTGATGAGTGTAACAGAAGATGTAACACGATTATGTAATAGAAAATCCGAACCGATGCGAGAGAAGACAAGAAAAGGACGAGAATGGAAAAAGAAAAATAAGAAAAACTCGTTGTTGTAGAAGAGACGAGAGTGGAAAGAAGAGTAGTTAAAGATTTTGGTTTGGAATATAACTGATGAGTCAAATGCCACTTCACCATGCCACGTCACCACAATCTCCCAAAAGTCACTAATCTGCTAAGTGTGAAACTGCTGCCCTCGAAGCCGTCAAGGCCCTCGAAGGGGCACACCTACACACGCCAGCCTCGTTCCCCTTACAAAATCCTGCAACAGGTTAGCCAGGGTGCCCTCGAAGGGAGAACTTGCCCTCGATAGCACCCCCATCGAGGGCCAAATCCCAGACTTAACCATTGCCAAGATAGGAATTTTGGCGGGACAAATACAGCTGGAGATTACTGACAGACGCAGCCCGCTGCCACCTACTACATCGCGTTGGCACATGGGCCCATCCCATCAGACGTGGGCGCATTAAATGCCAAGTCATAAATACAATCCTTGGTCATAAATGCCCAAGATATTCCTTAAATGCCGGGTATGACCCCTCATTAATGATGAGTGAGGATAGCCGCCAAAAGATTGGTAAAAGGGGGACAAAAGGCGCTTGTTATAACAGCTACAGGGCTGAGGGTGACCGGATCCCACCAATCATGTCACATCAGGCTCCTCACTCTCATATAAAAGCTCCACACGGCTCTCCACTCAAGGGTAAGAAATATTCTTTGCCTTACAAGCCAAGATAATATCATTACTGTTCATCTTCTTCTTGAACCCATCACTGACTTGAGCGTCGGAGAACCTACGCCGGGGCAAAACCGGCTAGTCTCACGTGCGCTTCTCCCTCTTTAGCAGGTGGGCCACCAGCAAATACTATTACAGAAGTGCGCAGTACTCGGACACGTGGACCAACCAAATCCGGACCGCATCAATAACGATTAAACATGTTAAACAGAACAAGTTAAAGGCATTCACATTTAATATAATAATATAGAATCTATATATAATATAGATAATCTATACATATATATATATATATATATATATAATCTGCTCAAAACTTTTTGTAACTCGTAAGTGACCTACGAAAATTCTTATCCAGACTAGAGTTTGGTCCAATTTATAAATTATTTGGTAAATATATTGTATTTGTTATGTTATTGATCGCTCCTTTCAAAGTATATATTTAGTTATATAATAAATAACTTTAAATAATATAATGCATAATGTAAGATCTATAGTTCAATTAAATATCTCTAGTGATGCAATAAAGAGTGAGCTTGGTATAGTCAAATATAGCAATTATGAACTTTTTTGACTTTGTTTTTCTTCACAGTTTATCTTTCTTTTTTTTGCTTTGCGTTAGTCTTTTGTTGGTTGTTGAAACCTTATTTGAGATTACGGTGATCTGATTTTTCCAATTAAAAAAGTCTGAGATTTAATATTTTCAATTTTTTTAGAGAATAAATATTTATTTGACGAAAAAAGCACATCAGAGTAAAAAAATGTGTTTGGATGAGGTTTTTTTTTTTTTAAAAAAAAAAGGACTAGAAAAAAAATCAAAAAGAACTTTTTTAGAAGTTACCTTATAGTAACTTCAAATAAAATCACCCTTTCAAAAAACTTTAATTACGGTATCCAAACACGAAACAGCTTGAATTAAAAAATATATATATACTATAAAAAGTACTAGTTCGAGAAATTTTTTTTTTAAGCCAATCCAAACGGGCACATAATTAACTAGCGAATGTGTGACTGAAAGGAGAAAAAAAAAAGCCTTTATTCCGGATTATAAGCATTTCAATGTTTGCTTTATTGAATAAGATTATAGATTATAGTAGCATTTATACTTGGAGGGCTTGTCATTAATGGTTGCAGATTCAGTAGATATATATTGCAAATTTATAGGATAGAATCAGATTTTGTTATTTTTAAAAAATTCCTATCTTTTTAAATAAATTATTGGCTTGGGTTGTCAAAAGAATGCTTGAGCCCAACTTAGGAATAATTGCATATAGTAATGTGGAACCTCTGACAAGGAATTAATTGTCTTTTTTCTTTATTTGAACATTTATTGATTTAGCATATATATAAATAGGCATGGCTAAACAAAGTTAGGGAAATTCTTATCTGTACCGAGTTTGACTACACCTAAATTAATCACTGGTGAGTGTTTTATACTTGTCATGTGATTGGTGTACAATTTAGGGAGAGTGGTCAATTACATGGTATGTGTATTAACACTTGTCACATGATTGATTGGGTGCGGCTAAATCGAGTTTGGGCAAGAATTTTCCACAAAGTTAATAAAAATATGTATAAGCATATAAAATCAGCATTATATATCTTTACTAAAAACTAAATAGCCAAAAAAAAAACACTTAACCCAAATAAGTTTTGAAATTTCAATAGTTTTCAAATTTACAAGAGAGGTAAAAATGGAAAATGAATTACATTATTTTAACTAGGGGGAAGAAAGTGCATATTGTTATAGTTGAGGAATTGAGGTGACATTTAACATATAATTGAGGGTTCAAAAGAGAGGAATTCACGTTTTTAAAATTTTATTCTTGTTTCTTAGGCTTCGTTTGGTAGGGTGAAAATGGGAGAAAGGGGAGGGAAAGGAAGAAAATTGGAAGAAAAATGTATATTTTTCCT